>JAUCNO010001210.1:392312-438171 GCA_032353835.1 Enteromius viviparus
ATACTACTCGACCGTTAAAACAGTACGTTCTATATAGTATGAATGTGAGTAGTATGAATGGAATTCGGACGTACTACGTTCGCCATATTGATGTTGTCACGTGTCACGCATCTTCACAACAGCGCGAAAATTTTAACTTCCAATAAGTCATCCGTTTATTTAAATTGTGTTAAACAAGTGTAATTTGATCACAATAAACAATGTTTTCTTCCTGAGGTGCTTACACTTGAAATGAGCCGCGTCTCCACTTTCCGCCATTTTTTTAATATAACGCCTCCTCTCCTGGAGCCTCATGGGATAGGAAAGTGTTCATGGTAGGCCTACTACAGAATCCGGGCGGAAGCAGCCTACTGAATTTCGAATGCTATTAATTCGGACATACTACTCGCCTCCCATGCTGTATTTCGCGTACTATATTGTAGGGAAGTAAGCGATTTCGGACGCAGCAATAGTGTTTCCACCCGGCCCTTTATTCCCCACGTACCTTGGTTGATTCACGCCAGGTGTTGGACATTATCTGGGGTATTTAAACTCTGACTGTGCAAGACTTCGACGCAAAAAGTCATGCTGCTGCGTTCTGAATCATTTGTAGAGGTTTGATAGTGCATGAGGGAAGACCGGCTATAAGAGCATTGCAGTACTCCAGCCTGGAGATGACCAGGGCCTGGATCAGGAGTTGTGTGGCTTGCTCTGTAAGAAATGGCCTGATCTTTTTAATGTTGTGAAGGGCAAACCTGCAAGATAGGGCAGTTTTAGCGATATGGTCTTTGAATGAGAGGCGGTCATCGAAGATACTTCTTGCAGAAGTTGATGGGGTAATAGTTAATAAAAGACAAAAGACAAAAAAACAAAAGACAAAAAGCAATATACATTTACATACATAAATACAAACACACACAGTATATGTATATATATACACTCAACAAAAATATAAATGCAACACCTTTGTCTCTGCTCCGACTTTTCATGAGATGGACGGAAAGATCAAAAAATTAATTCCAGATACACAATATTACCATTTCTTTCAAACATTGTTCACAAATCAGTCTAAATATGTGATAGTGAGCACTTCTGCTTTGCTGAGATAATCCATCCCACCTCACAGATGTGCCACATCAAGATGCTGATCGGACATCATGATATATTTTTGTGGAGTGTATATATAATACTTACTTATTATTAGTTTTAAATAACACTTTATTATTATGACCACTTCCTGTATTATTCTAAGGGGACTGTGATCATCACTAATCTGACGTCAGTGCTCTATGACACACACGAATGGGAAACACCAGACACCTTTAACCCTGGACACTTTCTAGACTCTAAAGGCCAGTTCTGCAGGAGAAGTGCCTTCTTCGCCTTCTCAGCAGGTACAGTTCTCCCATTGCCTAATTCTGCTGTACCTTAATCAATTTTAAACCATACCTGTAAAACAGATGACTGCAAATTATGTACTAGCCAAGTAATTCAACTGTGATGGATTGACAGGTAAAAGGCAGTGTCCAGGAGAGCACCTGGCTCACATGGAGCTGTTCATCTTACTTACCATCCTCTTGCAGACCTTCAGGTTCAGCCCTCCTCCTGGTGAGGAGCCCAGTCTGGAGAGCCAGGTGGGCTTCACACAAGCCCCTTTGCCATACAAGCTCTGTGCTCATCTCAGATAAAGGGAGCCAAATCTTGCTGAGGATGAGTGTATGCAGTGCTTCAGTGATGCGGTGTATGCAGTATGGCACGTTTTTTGCAAGAAGTATCATCCACAGCATGCATATGCACACTCTTCATACATGTCTACAGTAAGATCAAGCTCACAAAGCACACACAACGTCTCTGCGCCTACTCCCGATATCTCTCAACATAGCAACAGATGGGAAAACGAGTAACTGGAGTCACGCAATGCACTCTCAATAAAGAACTCCGCTGAAGATTCCCAAAAGACTCCTGGTCTTCCTTCTGAGATTCCCCACCATTACATAGATTACCATCTGTACAAAACACAGGAAATGTGCTCCAACCTTAAACTCTTTCCTCTATTCTACACATGGAAAGAACTGGTTCTGTATGAAAATAAAACATTTATTAGTATTAGTATGTGGGAAGCTCTTTATGCATTATTACTTTCCCTTCTACGACATCTATTGATTATGCATAACTTTTAAAACATTATGAATATGTGCTTGCTTGCTAGTCTCTTATTACTTCTAATGATAATGACTAGGTGTTTTCCCCTTCTTAGTGTGCGTGCTCTGTTTAAATATTACATTTAATGTTTTATTTGATCAAAAACACAGCAATTATATGTCAAATAAAATTTGTATGTATGCATGAGACTTTTTTCCCTAAACATTAAACACACACAAACGGAGTTGTGTTCCAAATTATTTATCTTTACCCTGTCTACCTCTATTCAAGAATTTGTGATTTAGCAATTTTACTTATTTTTAAACCTATAAACATGTAACCTTTTCCCGGAGTGATCAACTAATATGTACTTATATGTACAAATATGCTATCAGATTTCTGAAATGAGTAAAGCAGCATGCTCATAATTCACCATTTCACAGTTCAATGAAATATCGGTCAATTAACATAACCTCCTAAACTTGCATTGTGAACAGAACTACAGGCAAAGCCTTCATATGTTCAACACTGATATCGTTTATCCACTGTTTACACTGCAGCCTTGTGGATTCAAAATGATTCAATCATTAACATTATGGTAAATATCAAGCTTGGTTAAAAACCTGCAAGGCATAAACTCCAATAGTCCACCTCAATATCCATTGAGGAATACCTCCCATTACAATTGATGAACATATTACCTGACACACATTTCTGACAAAACAAGAGTAATTTAATTCATGTATAAACCCCCGAGTCCATTTACTGTTGAAACCCAGCGGTTGAGCCAGATGTGAGGGGAGTGGCAGGCTGAACACATGGACAAAGGCTATCTGTTCAACATACACTCTGCAACCACTCATATCCTTCTTTGCTTGTCATGGCGTTGACTGCATTTCTGGAGATTCTTGATTTTAAGGGACTACTGCTCCTCATAGTTGCTTTTCTCTTGGTGGCTGACTACTTGAAGAACAGAAACCCACAAAATTTCCCACCCAGCCCTTTCTCTCTTCCATTCCTAGGAAATGTCTTCAACATTGACTCCAAGGAGCCACATATATACCTGACAAAGGTGAGCAGGCGATATTGAAACTTCTGGGTTAGGATTAGACTATTAAAGTTGTAAGATAAAGACTGCATGATGGGGAATATTGCCTTTACCTAAATGTTATATAAACACACTTACTTGTATATAAAAACGTATAACATCATTACAGTGGTTAAAATTATGCATTTCTTTTAGATGCTTGCAGTTTGCTGACAAGAAATATTTATGAAGCCAATTATTTGCATTAGGTCCAGTCACATGCTGAAATGTTGTTTTCCTCACAGCTAGGCCATGCCTACAACAATATATTTAGTCTGCGATTAGGAAGAGACAAAGTGATCTTTATCACTGGTTATAAACTGGTGAAAGAGGCCCTGGTGACTCAAGCTGAAAACTTTGTGGATCGGCCCTACAGTCCAGTGCTATCACGAGTCTATTCAGGCAATGGTAAGTCACATGGTTATGACCTATCAAATAAATTCAGGAAAGAACATTGTTTATTGTAAATCTGGAGAGGCACTCAGAAAATAAATTGTGAAACTCAAGTAGATACATCATTTGGATCCGTTATTTACTTAAAAAATAAATATTTAAAAAAGTATTTGTTACTCTCCCAAACTGTTTGGCATAAGGCTGCAAAAACCTGTCTTACATAAAATTAATAATAATAAAAAATGGCTCATACAATATTTATATCATCATCTTCTGAAGTTTACGTACAGTACATACTTTCACTGATTATATGTTGGGAAACAAACATTTCAGTATCCTATGGAGCATGATTATGTCCTGATTTATTTGGGCAGCTGGACTCTTCTTCAGTAATGGTGAAATGTGGAAGAAGCAACGCCGCTTTGCTATGTCAGCACTGAGGAACTTTGGCTTGGGAAAGAAAACAATGGAGCTGGCCATCTGTGAAGAGAGCCGCTTCTTGCTAGATGAGATTGACAATCAGAAAGGTACACAATACCTGGTTTGCGCATATATATACGAATCAAATTAAGGTAAGCAACAGGACTCATTAAGTTTTTGTCCTTCTCAGGAGCTGCTTTTGATCCAACAACCCTGTTCAACAATGCTGTTTCCAATATCATCTGTCAAATGGTGTTTGGCCAGAGATTTGATTATGCAGATCACCAGTTCAGGACAATGCTAAAATACGTATCTAAAAACATTCAAATAGAGGGCTCCATTTGGGGTCAGGTAAATAATTATTTTCTTTCTGATAATTGTACTTTATGTCATACAGTTGGGTTGGGAGATATTTTACTACTTTAAATAAACTCTGGGAAAAGAATAATTAAGCAAGAAGACAAGAAAAAAACTGAATCGTGAGCAAATGTTCATCTTTTGGTGAACTATTCCTCAAATATCCATTCAGATTTAATTCTGGTCATGCGACACATGAGTAAATAAAGGGTTTTTCCTTCAGCTCTATGAAGCATTTCCAGCCATTATGAAGCATCTTCCTGGGGCACACAACGACATGTTCAATAACTACAAATTATTGCAAGCCTTCGTTAAAGAGGTTGTTGTCAAACACAAGGCCGAACTGGATCCCTCAGAGCCTCGGGACTACATTGACAGCTTCCTTATTGAGATAATGCAGGTAATACAGCTATTAAAATGACAAAAAATAGCCTCTTTCACTTGCATTTATTTGTAGGAATACAGCTACCTTAAATTGGACTTCTTCCATCTCTGAACAGAAGCCACATGAAACAGCAGATGGTTTTAATGAAGAGAACATTGTTCCATGTGTTCTAGACCTATTTCTAGCCGGGACTGAATCTACATACACCACATTGTGTTGGGGTCTCATATACCTCATTACTTACCCAGAAGTACAAGGTGAAAAATACACTTTTAAAAAATTATGCATAATTCATAGATAACTTACATTTGAATTTATGTTATTAACTGTAGAAAAAGTCCAGGAGGAGATAGACAGAGTGATTGGACGCTCAAGGGAGCCAAGTATAGCTGACAAGGCCAATATGCCCTACACTGAAGCTGTCCTCCATGAGATCATGAGATTTGGAGACGTTATACCAATGAATGGCTTGCGGGTGGCTGACAAAGACACAACCATTGGAGAGTGCTTCATCCCAAAGGTGAGCAATACTCAGTTCATTTATTTGGCTAACATTAAAATAATCAATATCCTATTGTAAAAATTATAGCACTTTCAAAACAGTCCTTGAAGATTTATTAGGCCGGTCGACAAAACTGGTTCCCTTTGAAAGGGATTACTGGCACAATATGAAGTCTAAGTCTTCCTTTATTATTGTTTCAACCAGGGTACAGCAATTTTACCCATACTGCACTCTGTTCTTTTTGATGAGAACGAATGGGAGACACCCTTCAAGTTTAATCCTGGACACTTTTTAGACAAAGAGGGCAAGTTTGTGAGGCGGGATGCATTCATGCCCTTTTCTGCAGGTAAAGTGAAAACAGAAGTACAAAAAGAGACTGTATTATGAATTAATTACGCTACCATTCAAAAGGTTTGGAGTCTGAGTTTTTTTTTGTTTTAGTTTTTTCTAAAAAAAAAAAAAAAACATAAAACACATTAATCTTTTAAGACTTTTATATAGTTATAAAGATTTATATTTAAAATAAACAGTTCTTTTGAACTCTCTATACATCAAGAAATTCTAAAAAAAAAAAAGGAAAAAATATTGCATTTTCCACAAAAATATTAGGCAGCATATCATTCAAACTTGTGTGAAGTGAAGACTAAATAAAGAATGCTTAAATGATTCATTATAAAATAAAGAATATTTCACAATATTTATTTTTAATGTATTTTGATCTAATAAACGCAGCATTTCTGAGCAAAATAATTTTTCTTAATAACAATAATAAAGCTTATTTACATTAACATCTCCCCACTCTGTCTCTCTCACAGGAAAGAGGGTCTGTTTGGGGGAGCAGCTCGCTAGAACGGAACTCTTCCTGTTCCTTGTCATTTTATTCAGAAAATTTCGATTTTCAGCTGTAGAGGGTGAGAAACTCAACCTCGATGGAGTGATAGGAATATCGCGCACCCCACACCCCTTCAAGGTCCATGCAGAAACACGCTGAACAAACCATAGCCTACTCACCGTGAGAATTCTCTTACAGCAATAATTCAACATTATAAAACAAATGATATAATACACATTAATTAAGTTGACATTGTGTCTGTTTAACATGAACAGTGGAGATTATGGCCTTTCATTGCCGACTCACTTTTTGTTTGATTAACGGGTGTGAGAATACATCTTTAGCTCCCATGTCAAACCTGCTTAGTAATGCCTAGTTTACAAAAACTAATAGTGTTGGGTGAACATTGCCCTAGGGGGAAAAAAAGAAAGAGGAAAGGTCATTGCAACAAGTTAAACATTATAGATTCAGCTACCTGTTGGCACTGATTTGAAGGGGATAATGGGGATGAAGTTCATGGTACAAATAATCATATTAGTCAGCAAAGAATGAAACGCAATGATAATAAACAATGTTGAAATATATATTGTCATGTCACAATTTGTTTGTGTTAAATTTTTTGTGTGCCATATCAAGGCTAAGGAATTGCCTCATCCGTTTGTGTTGGCTGGATTTCAGATAATTAAAACAAAGATTTTAGTATGCAATCGTGTGAAGGCAAATACCTCCCGTGCATACCATAAAATAGTAAGTTTTTTTCGTTTTCATGAATATCATTTATTTAAATTAAATAAAATCTTTCGCGCCGTGAGCGCCACGCGGCGGGAAATGTTTGAATTAGTCGCCATCTAGTGGTGAGACTTGGGTAATGATTTATTAAAACGCAAGAAGGCAGCATTGCAAAACAAACTTTAGAGTGTTTATTCGTCACATGTAAATGAAGGCGGCAAGTGCTCTTTAACTCAAAATATTACCACACGAATCCAATCTTATCATTTATCATCACAAACAATGACAGTGCTCATAAAATTGAGTACACAAATTTAAGAGTTCTTCCTTGGAACACACCATACATAAATATTAGCATTTCAAAAAACATGATTATTTACCCATAACAGGCCAATAAAGCCTAATCAAATAAAACACCATAAAACACAAATCAGAACCGCAATGATTAAGTTAATATTACTGTAACTCCCAACATAAACAGAGTGTGTTTTATTCGAAACGCAACAGCTAATCTATTAGCAGTCGGGTCAACCTAAGCAGGAGCAGATTTTCACAATACAGCAAAAGCCATTTCACAATGCAGTTATGCTTTACAAGTCACGCAAGTATATTTAAAGAGCGGCGTACAACACATTCAAAGCCATCACAGCGGTTTGCTATGGCCTGCTATAATTCTGTGCTGGTGTTCAAATCCTGATACTTGAGGTCTTCACACAGACAGGAAACATTAAGTGGATTAAAAAAAGGCCCTTCTGCTTGTTAAAAGAGCATGCAAGAGTCCTATCACAGTCAACTGAATACAAAATACCATAACCAACTGAATGAATGAAGCACCTGGATTCAGATTTAATCAATTAAGTGCGATTATATGCATGACTTTTTAATGTATATATTAATGTATATTCAATGCATGTTGTTTGAGAAAGTCACTGTAATTGGAACAAACTAAGAACTTTGGTGTCCAGCACCAAATGCATTGTCATCCTGATCGATGAATTTTGATTGGCTAGGGCAAAATGTGTAGTCTGCATATACTTTCAATGTTTTAAATAACATACCTGCGAGATTACTAATATTCCACGGCTGCATAGTGTATCGTTGGAAGTCATTTCTAGCAAAAGCATGCATGCTACCATTACAGGACGCATTTAATGCATTTCTTCACCGCACAATCTGAGTGAGCCTGACAAAAGATTGACCTGTGACCTTTAGTGTGGATGCTGGTTCAGAAGTGACCCTGCTGCAGACTGTTACAGGTGTTTGTTTAGTACTGAAAGTGAAAAAGACTGCTACTTTACATAACTGTGTGCTGATTGAGTAACTTTTATCTGGCCCCTTATTGTACATTTTTATACATGTGTAACTGTAGAGAGCGATCACATGGGGACACGCTAATGTTCATCATGGCATGCTTGTCCCCTTGTTTAGAAGTGTACTTAAGGTCACTTGAGTGTACATGTGAGGGAAAGGAGGAGAAGAGCAGGAAGCTGGGAGGTACTGAGGACAAGGTTACTTGGAAGAAGTGGCAGGCACGTTGATGGACATGGTGCGCCGGGCGCTGGTCACCTGGCGTTGCTGAGCCAGGAAGGACTGGCCGGGCGGCACTAGAGAGTTGGATCGCCCGCCAAGTCGTGACTCCATTGCCATCTTCTGGAAGTTCAAACTCTGCGTTTTGCACGATATGACAAAAGAAAATGTCAAAACATAAAGCAAATTACAGCAGTGACATTCCTTAAAGGGATAGTTCACCCAAAAATCATTCATGTCATAATTTATTCACCTTTTATTTGTCTCAACCCTGTAAGAGTTGATGGTAGCCAATATTCTTCTACATTTTTTTCAAAATAGCTTCTTTGGGTTCAGCAGAACAAAAACTCTTACAGGTTTGGAACAATAAGTAAACTATTTAGTAAAATTTGTATTTTTGGATGAACTGTACCTTTAAAAAAATAAATTAATTAATATTAATAAATAACTAATTCTTATATCATCTTTAATTGCAGCACATTAAATTCAATTATACAAACAACTAAATGGCTTACAGAATATTATATATAAATAAATATTTAAATAATAGCATCTTGAGTACTGAGTCTTATCACTGTACCTTATTATACCAAGCTGTCACAATTAACTTCTCCTCATATTCCCTCAGTTTGGCCTGCTCACACTCCCGCTGAGTAAAGAAGAGAAGATTAGATCAGACATTAGTGAAAAGAGAAAGAAACAACAAAAAGAATTCAACTGCAGGTGAGAAAGTCAATCTGAAACAGCTAGATCTAAACACATAAAACAGAGATGAATTGGCTGTTCTACCTCCAGAGCAATGATCTTCTTATCTTTCTCAGAGAGCTGCACCTTCAGTGACTGAATCTCTGCCGAAGCTGGATTTAGCTTGGGATCCAGAGCTCGAATCACCTTAGAAATGCACAATATGATGTATAATCATTGGAATATAGAAGTAATAAACTCTGTTATAATAAGGCATGTAAATGAGCTTCATTATGCAAGAATGCATGCATCGTTTGGTTAAACCTGTATTTATTTGATGTGCAAAATATGAGAGAATACATCAAATTTTGATCATGTCCTAATTTTACATGATTCCCGAACATGAAAATATTGTAGACTTTAAAATGCCTACAAAACTGTTACAGAGCAGAGAATAAGACAGTCAGTGGTGAAGCAGGTTATGTATTTTAGAGCTGAAGTTAATCTAAGTACATCACGGGCTTTCTCCAGGTACATCTTGTATCGATCCTCCATCGCTCTCATGTCCTCATCTTTCTTCTTAAGTGCTGCAACCAGCTCATCCATCTTCACACCTGAAAGTGACATTTATCTTTTGTTTGACTCGAAGAGAAGTGTACAGTTTGACACAAAGTTGATGGTGGGTGGGTGAGTGTCATGAAAAGCTATGTGGGATAAAAGTTAAAAGCTAACTGGTTTGAGTAGCATCTGGCTGGAGGTCCTCCAACAGCTCTTTCTTCTTCATAATTTCATCCTGTGCTTCATTCAGTTGCACCCTGAAAAAAAAGACCATCCATGTATGAAAGTGCATAGGATCCACAAACAGTTGAAACAACAAAAAAAGTAATTTGATTAAATGACTAAACTTACATATGAGCATCCAGCTTCCTTTTCAGATGAGACTGTATGAAAGCAAACATACAATGCAACTTTCAGAAGACCCGAGATCGTATAGCAAAGAACATGCTCCTGTATCATAGACAAAAAAACAACAACAACAGCACTAACAAGTGATCTAAAAACACACTTACATCTTCAGGTTTAGCTCCTTGTGTCTGCAAAGCCTTCTGCAGATCTTCTACCTGCTGCTGGAGTTCACTGATTCGTTCTCTGCTTAACCTTAATACACATAAAACCACATGTTCACATGTGGAAAAGATAATGTATATTTAATGTAAGTTTTTATCCAATATATACCTGTTGTCAGTGTCCAGGTGGCTGCGTCCACGCCGGGCGTCCTCCAGCTGCTTCTGCAGCTCAGTTATTCGCTCGTTCTCAGACTCCTCCTGCTGCAGCCGCAACATCTTGTTCTCATGCTGCAGACGAATGAACTTCTCCCTGTAAAAGCAGCATATACTAGGGATGTAACAGTATTCAAATTTTCACGGTACGGTAATACCTCGGTATGAATGGCACGGTACGGTATTTATTGAATCATTTACAGGAAAAACAAAACTAACGAAGAGACTTATTAGTGCCAGAAGTGTTTATTAAACGGTTTACATGAACACTGAACATATCAATGGCACACACATTAGCCATTTATCTGTAAACTTTGAAACAGGAACTTGAATTTTTCAATTTTAAAAATTATTAAACCTTCCAAACATCTGATTTAAAACCCACTTTAGATGCCTGTCGCTAGATGACGTCATATATCAATTTGCATATTCATTACGTCAGTGTGTCTTATTATCTTGCTTCTCTGTGGTCACATAATGTTCTAACTGTTTTCACTGATATTTTTAATGGTTTCTGTCAGAAAAACGGAAAGAATATGAAATAGTGACTGAAATGCATTCCATTATGAGGCCTACTGAACAAGCTCTACCTTACAAGATGTTAATCTAGATTAAAATCCTTATATATAATCGAGCAGTTGTCTAACGAAACCACGTACACATAAGATATAAACAATGGCTATGCTGTGATGTTGGCTATATTTGCATGTAAAATAGAGTTAAAAGCAACATAGTATCTATTTTAACCGAAGGCTCTGCTCCTCTCAGCCTCTCGCTGAACAGAACAGACGCAGAGAGAGGGGTGTGTGCGCGCCGAGAAAACAAGAGCTTGCGCACAACTACCACAGACTCCAAGAAGTCTCTAGATTTGTCGCTAGTGGATTTTAGGGAAAAATGCTGCCATGGGGGTCTGAAAGTTGCTAAGTTGGCAACACTGATCTGTATTGACAACAGACCTTGGGCTGATGGTAATTGTAGTTCCCGCTACCTCCCGTTCGCTCCATTCGCCTGAGCAAACTTTTCCCAGAAGACCTATCGATTCTACCACGGTAGTAACGGAAAAAAAATTTATTGCGGTAAGACGGTATTTATTATACCGTTACATCCCTAACATATACATGTATTTATACTACAATGACAGCTAAGATGTATGTAAAGGTTTAGAATACTAGTCTTTTCATATTACATATATAACAGTAGCAAACCATCTCCTTCTTCACTCATTTGACCAGACTACCAAATATAAAGATATTTCTGAGCAAAATTAATTTAAACTTTCTATGCAAAGAAAAGATCAGAGAAAAAAAGAAAAAGTTCATCACAGTTTCCACAGAAATTTTACACAGCATAACTGTTTTCAACATTGATAATTATACAAATTTATAGTTGAGCACCAAATCAGCATATAAGAATGATCTCTGAAGGACCATATGATACTCAAGACTAAAGTAATAGATGTAACTTTAACCTTACAGGAATATATTGCATTTTAAAATCTATTAATTTAGAAAACAATGTGTATGCTTTACTTTCTATATATACACCATACCTGTACTCAATGGGCAACATCTCAGCTGCCAGGTTATCATGGCTTGGACTTCCTGTTTGATACTTTCCTGTGAAGTGTGAAAAAAAAAGCACATGTTCAAGTTTAATACCAGCATCTAAGCTAAATTTTCAGTTTGAGTTTACTGAGCTGTGAAGCATCCAGACAGACCTCTTGAGCTGGGCTCAAGGCTGCGCTATGGTCGGAATAAAAATCTTACAGCCTGTACTTCCTCTAAACAAGCAGATTTGCTTAAAATTTAAATGGGCTATGCCAAACAAATCAGGAGTGGAGGAAGTGTTATCACGTGCAAATGCAATCTTTTCCTAGCAGCACATGACACCATCTCCAGGTGTGGTATCTACAAACATACCTGCTTGTAAGAGCTGGTCCTGTTGGACCTGAGTGCATCGCAGCTCTTCATTAATCTCTCTGAGAGTGTCCCGCTCGATGCTGATCCTCTGATAAATCACACACAAACACAATTATCATGCGCTTCTGGCACGCGTATGAGTAACTCCTGGTGAATATGTCTTCCTACCTCTTTCTCCTTTAGTAAAGCATCATATTTCTCCTGAAATTTCTTCATCTCGAAAGCCAGGTTATCAGCCCTACGGGACTCATCAGACAGTTTCCTGTGGAGCTCCTGTCCCTAAAGATCCAAAAACAAAGTAGTGTATCTTTTACCTCATCTTTCACTTATTACCTTTCTGAAATTCCTCAAACTAAAACTGTTAGCATGTTGTTACCTGTCGTTTGTATGTCTCTAACTGAGCTCTTGCAGCATTAGCTTTGCGTAGCTCCTCTTCAAGGCTGACTGTGTTGTGCATGTAAGTCATATTCTTCTCTTCCAGAACTTTTACTTGCCGTCTGAGGTCACTTAGATCTTCTAACTTCTTCCTGTACGTCTCAACAGAGGCCTCTAGCTTGACTGCTCTGTCAGAGCAGCTCCTAAACAAACCAATCAATCATAAAGACTTCCCAAAAAAAGAGGATACTGGCAAAAGATACTGACCCAGCACAAACCTTAATATGTCTAATTCATCTTTAAGCGACCGCGACTCCTCAGCCAGGCTGGTCAGTTCATCGTTTTGATGCTGAAGCTCCACTAGTTGTTTCTCCAGCTCTTCACAGTGGATGCGGTAGTCATCTTTAGCTGCCTCAAGCCTGGTCATTACACACACAAACTTTCATTATTTACACCTATTTTCTACCCACGCTTTGCTCATTACTTCACTGCTTGTTTTCTTGTGCATCCACAACAATATTTAGAGCATCAGCAGGTTACAGACAATATTTGGCCAGTTACACTGTGTCTACCTGAAGTTCTCCTCCTGAAGCTGCTCTAGCTGTAGTTGTAGCTGGCTGTGCTTCCTCCCTGATGGAGTGCTGGGGTCATCAAAAGTGTCAAGCTGACTGGCTCGATCGGTCAAGAGGTCATTTTCAGCTAGGAGGCTGTTCCTTTCCTCCTGTAGTATTGTCACCTGTTTGAACAGCAAGGTCAAAGGTCAAACATGAGGGCTTTCTAGAAAAGTTGATGTTTACTATGTGTGACCTACAGTACAAAAGTCAGGTATGGTATATTGTATAACGTACACAATCGTTTAAAGGTTTGGGGTCAGTATCTTATGCCCACAAAAGCTGCATTTAATTGATCAAAAATATAGCTTTTTCCATTTTTTGCTTTCTATTTTAACATATATTACAATGTAATTTACTTTTGTGATGATTTTAAACAGCCATTGATCAAGCATTCACATCACATGATCTTTCAGAGACCATTTGAAAGAAAAAAAAAAGAATATGGCAAGACTTCTTAATAATAAATTAATGTTTCTGTGGAATGTGCGACATTTTTACACTTACTTTTACATTTACTGTCACTTTTGATCAATTGAATGCATTATTGCTGAATATATATATATATATATATATATTTTTTTTTTTATCTTGCTGACTTCAAACTTTTAATTCAAGTAGTGTATATATAGAGGATGATATAAAGGTTTTTGAAACAATTCAATTATATTGAATTAAGAGAGATTACAACTAGATCAGCATTTTAAAGACATTATTCTGCCCAACTACTTACCACAAAAGGAAATAAACCAGTTTACAAAAAGGAAAAATGCCTTTCAAAACTAAATATTAAATAATTTATCAATTATAGTGGTGTATAGACACATAAAGACCAAAATGACACTTTGATTAAATTTATATTTAATTTGCAAATTAAACAATACAAATCCACTGTTAAAGTTAAGTATGTTAAACCTCCAACACCAGATGCATTTTATTCTTGTTTTAGCTCTTTCTGCCAACGCAAAACCCCCAGATAAGACCAGTATTTCAGTGGTTAGATTGGTTAGTTGGCAACGCAGTGTTTAGTTTTAGTTTTAGTTAGGCTAGGTTGCCATGCATGTGTTTAGACTTACCTCTCATAGGTCATGGATACCTTTACAACTCAATCTGTCAAGAATCAGCAACACATGAATTTCTTACCCATTTGTGTGCACAGGAAAATTCACAGCTGTTTAATTCCCCCAAATGACCTTTAAATGTACTATATTTACCACATATTTATCTCCAAAAGTGAAATGTATGCCTAAAAACTGAATAAAATACTGTACATGGCAGATTATTTCTTTGTAAAGCTAAAAACACATCAGCCTCTGCAGAGACAAACAAAAAATACCTGCACTTAGAGGCAAAATCTGTTCATCCATGAAAGTGAACGAACAGAACAGCAGAAATGCTGTTCACTTACAGGCTGCAGACACAGCCACTAAAGCAAATGCTGTCTCTGGATTTATTTGACCAATGCCTTTATACATAGACAGCTACTGAATATAATTTCTTCAACTGTGTATATTTGTATCTAAAAAAGTAACAAAAGTAACTACTTATGTGCCATTTTGTTTCCGGTGCGTGAACTAATTTTTGTCACTAAAGTATCAATTGTTGTCAAGCAGCTTTATAGCCAAATTGAAAAATTGCTGCAATGGCAGTTATTGAACTGAACTGAATCATCTAACCTGAACTGAATGACCCTGCTTTTTTGTAGAGCTGCTTTACAACTGAAATCAAAGTCATTTCATAACTGATGAATTTTTTATTTCTTGTTTATTACTGTAAGGTCCTTTGAAATTTGTATTAACGTTAGACTTTTAACATTCCTAATATTATTGCATTTCTATTAATACAAACCCCTTGATACCCTGTTTAACTGAAACTGGAATCTCACCTGCATGTCCAGTTCCTGACAGCGCTGTGCCAACTCTTCTTTCTCTGCCACGACTTCAGTCAGATCCTCCAAGGCTTTCTTTAACTACCAAAAAAACCTGCATCATTGAACAATACTACAAAATACTACACTCACGTTCTCACACTGACAATGTTATATGTGTGTATTTCCTACCTGTTGGTCAACATTTCCAGGAAGTTCTGTTCCTAACTGAGATACATTCTCTTTGCTCATAAGCTGTAATGAAAACAAAAAGCTTTGAAATTCATTTTTGTTCTTTTTTAAAGAAAATATACATATGGCCGCTCAAAAACACCTAAACAGAATTAATCTGACCTCCTGGATAGCAGTCATCACCACATGTTGTACAGATTCCTCCAAAGTCATGATAATCTGGATGTACTCTGAACAACAAAGCAATCTTGCGGGTTAAAATTGCATCCCCAAGAAAATAGCACTAAATAATGATAGTAAATAACAGCATTTTAAGCTTTGGGTGAACTATCCGTTACCTTGTTTCCTGTCACATTTGACTGCACACCCCAGAATGAGCTGCAGGAGGCGTCCCAGCTCTACTTGATCAGACTGCTCTACCACACGCAAAAGATCAGGCAGAGGGAAATCTGTGATCTGCTGGGCCAACACCTGAACACAAAGTGACCAAAACAAACACTCATTATTATAATGAATCAGTTTAATCTTGGTTAGTCTATCTTTGAAACTAATTATGAAAATAAATTAGCAGTCATTAACACAGTTACACAATTAAACCGCACAACATGTGACTGTAGGCATGTGCAAATTCATAATGCTTTGTGTCAGAGGAAAGGTTAACTCCGAGTTAAAGCCTGACTGATAATATCTTAAACAGCGTGTCACCTACCTCATTATAATAATCAACAATCATCTGCATGATCTTTTTGAGATTGTTCATCTGTGAAAATAGAGAGAAACAAAGACTTTGACTAATATATATATTTGGCATGCTCTCAAAATTATATTTAAGCACCAAGGCGTAAAATAAGTCTACCTTGAGTCTCACATTATCTCCAACATCCTCTTTAATTCGGGCCATCCAGCTCTCATTGAACCATGAAGGATCTCTGTAATTGAAATTAATTGATCAGAGCAGGACAGACTTATTTAATTCAGATACTTTTAGATGTCTTTATTCAGATCAGTTGGCAAAATCAAATCAAATATGTATTGCTCTCATCCTTTCTTATTTTAATATAATCCGAATTACGTCACACGCCATCAAGAATCTTTGATAACAATATAAAAATTTCCCTAAATGTAAATATTTATTCAACTAAACATAATGTGTTACAGGTAATATGACTCGGAGGACTACCCACAACCCACTGCAAGTCATAAAATATTCACACACTGACAAGCTAAGATATAAATCTGTAATGCTGACCTGGGAAAAAAATGATCTGATTTTTGTTAGAACAAGGAGGGAAACAAACAAACAAAAAAAGTGGGGGCAAGTGAGAAATGTAAAACAGTTAAGTATGAAAGAATGACTCAAAGAAACACTGCAGATAAGCTGGTAGTATACCAGCAAGTCATGGATAATAATAAAAAATACAATGAAATCTATATGAGCTGTGTTGGATAAAAGCATGCAAGTAAATAAATGTCAAATAAATGTAAACACACTCACATCTGATGCAGAGCCTGAGACATGGCTGCCCCTGAGGTCAGATCCTGCACTGTCTTACATGGGGCTGCAGTTTTGAAGGTTTGCAGCTGAGGCATATACAAAAAAAAAAGGGAAAAAAATGTATACAGTACTAAAATAAACAATATATATATGAATATATGTGACAACAGGGCTTCCCAAACTTTTTTTTGTCTGCTGATCCACCTTGTATGTAATTACATAGGCTACTTGATATATTGTTTATATATAAACAATATATTAATATTATTACCTGTAATTGTTCCATCATTTTACATTTGATTAATTAGCTTCCCTTGTCAAAAACTTGTCAATCCTGCATTACTACAATAAAAGGTAATCGCTAGTGGTGCAGCATAATAGAATATTTAATAGAAATTCTGGTGTTGTATACATTTCAGTTTTGTCATCCAATCTGCTTTGATAGCAGCTCTCTTACTAAACACAAATATATTGAACAAGAACAAAATCCTCCATCATGTTGTTAACGTATATTACCTTGTTTTTATAAACTTCAGTGACTAATAGCCTATATGGTCTAGCCTATATTACATATTCTACTATATTACATACTAGCAAACAAATACGCTGAAGTATTTAAAATTAGCCATATTTCAGGTAACCATTACTAACAGGTACATGCTATTCATCGCAGCAGAATGAATGAAAATATTGTATTATATGACTCCACAGGTTTAGAGAATAAGATTCAAAAAGGCAGTCTTATCTTGCATCTTATAAGTGTTTTTTTAAAAACTCTTCAGAAGGGGCCTTGAAGTAAATACAATGTAAACACAGCCATGGATCAGAGCCAAATACACAGAATCGCGAGCACGCGCCGCAGTCAAAAATCAAAACGCCATCACATTAAACTAAGACAGGGAATATAAGATTGCATAAGACACATTCCACAAATACTCTAATAACTTAGCTAACCAGATTAGACGCCTAAATCGGATGAGGATGGAGTTGGCCGTGATTGCTGGTGTTGTTTACATGTCTTACAGCATTCTGAGTCTCGTTTGTCTTTATGATTTTTGTATATACGTTATTGGCGTCGCGTGTTGGACGGATGCCGCTTGGAGAAACAATGCAGAAAGGATGCACCGCAGACCTCGTTTTATTAACAAAAACAAGTGCACACATTTAAATTCTTATTTCCGGTATTTTTTGAACCATGGTGCCCGAAGGAAACGACTACCTGCGACAGGTAACGCTACAGTCAGAAGATAAATAAACGTTTCCTGATTCCAGTGAGCTGTAGAGCTGAACTAAAAGATATGATCTTACCCAAATAATCAGGCTCTCGCACAGCACCGTTTTATTTAAATCCATGTCTCCTCTGTGCTATCGGGCAAATATTTCCGTCCACCTGTCAACAATGCGCTTCCCCTTCCCACCTGCGTGTGTGTTTGCTTAGCGCTCACGAGCACTACGTTCACGTCTAATGCGTCTACGCACTCATTGATACGTAAAGTCTTCCGTGAATGTCCGCCGCAGACACAGCGCGTGCTGGGTTGATAAGGATTGGGGGATTGAAGAGATCAAGAGCGCAACAGCAAGAAATAAAACACCAATGGTGTTTTGAGTTCAGCACACCGTGTAGCCAATCAAAACAGAGATCCGAGGAGACTGGATCATGTGGTTTGGATTCCACACTATGGAAAAATAACATGAGTAAATGTAAAGTAAATGTAAAATAGCCAATAATGAGCTTCAACATGATGTAAAATTTATCATCATAGGCTAGATTTACCAAAATACACACATTTTTTAGCATTAAAATATTAAATAAGGGTACATTTAAAATGTAAATTTTCTCTTTAAGATAATTTGATCAGCTGGTACCACCTCAACCAAATATAATGCAAAGAGGGTCAATCTAAAATATAGTTTACTGTATTATTGGTAATCCAAATAATGATCAGCTATATCACCATAATGATCATTTTTGATCAGGTAGCCTAATGATTAACTTATACCACAGCACAGATGCTTTATGATCAACAGCTCCCAAATTTTTTTTTGTTTATTGCTACTGCCACTTCATACTGCCATGAGTTAACCCTGAAAAACTTTGTTCTTAAATGTTTAATAACTTTTGAACCGCTTATCCTATCTGAATGCTTGATGGTTTTGGACATGCCTATATTGTAAGTAAACTAAATAGACCTGTTTTTCACTGAAAGTGCATATGACGATATTGCAATAAATGGCTAAAACTTGCTTGGGGAACGTTATGTTTAAACATAACAAAACTTCAGGAGTGTTTGTTTGAGTACATAGAAAAAAACGCACCAAATTGTTGCTTGCGTTTTTCCTAAAATTCTATAAATTCATGAAAAAAACAGAAGGACAATTAATAATTTAAATGATCTAGACTTAATCTTTAAGTTCTCCTGTTTATAAATGATATATGGCACTTGATGCTAACTGCTAGAATAGGTCTGAAAAAACAAAGAAAAGTGCAAGCCCAAAAATGCTCTAGGTCTTCAAGGGTTAAGCTACACTAAAGGTGACCGAACCTTAAAACGAACTTCAGTTATTAAAAAAACAACAACAAAAGAATTTTGCAAAATTAAGTTGAAATTTACATTTATACTGATTTATGTTTTGTGTTGTTAAACATTAACGTCTCTCAAGCTTTTTATTACCTTTTTGTAATAAAAACATAAGATAAGATTGTGATGTGAAGTCACATGGGTTTACTCAGTATGGGATGAGCACATGTGGGAATACTTCATATACAAAATAAGAGACATTTTAGTGCCTTTATTGCCTATAACAAAACATAAATTATAAAAAAGATAATAATAGATAGAAATAGAAATAAACTGTATCAAGTTTAAATAAACTCTTTCTTTTATTTACTCCATTTATACTTTTACCAGATCATTTGGGAACATTAAATCAAAAGTTCAATAGATTTGCCAGTCAGAAATAAGCCCCAAATAACTTTTCTGTTTTGTCTTTAGCATGTTAACCACACGGGACTGCATAATGTGACAGTGTTCATTTTTTTAAATTAAGATTTATACATGATCTGAAAGCTGAATAAATAAGCTTTCCATTGATGTATGATTTGGATGGATAGGGCAATATTTCACAGAGACACAACTATATGACAATCTGGAATCTGAGGGTACAGAAAAATCTAAGTGCTGAGAAAATCACCTTTAAAGTTGTCCAAATCCAAGATCTTTCAATGCATATTACTTTTAATATGTTTTAATTATTTTTATATATTTTCGGTAAGAAATTGACTAAATACATTCATGGAACATGATGTTTACTTACTATCCTAATTTTGACCCATGCAATGTGTTTTGGCTATTGCTACAAATATACCCCAGTGTCACAAATGGTGGCAGTATTCCTTGACTAACACGACAGCCTCCAGATTCTTATGTTTAACCCACCCCTGTGCCATCAAGGCCCTGCGTGGATCAATAGCTGCTATTTTCAGCCACAACGACCTTGCGGTCTGGGCAAAAATGTGAAAGGTAAATATTAGCTTGAGAAATTTGTAGCAAATTTTTAGCTCCAGGGCAAATGTAACTTACTGATATGGAACCAATTTGGAAGTGGGTCAAATAAGTTACAAACGCTGCCTCATCAATAACGAATACTGATATATATATAAGAAACTTAGAAATAACCAACACATGATACACTCTATTTGGGGGCTGACATATATTAAACCTATAGTAATAGTATAGTATTAAAGCAGATGTTGATTGTTTTAACATGTTGTATTGCCCTGGTTATGATTGTTCTAGGCACCCCAGTGGAATGCCTTTCTTTGGTCATCCATATGGGACACAGTAAACCATTGACATGTTAACCAGACACCTAACCTACTTAAAATAGGAGGAGACTTACAACCTGTGTCTTTGAACCTGCGATAGCGGTCACATGATGAAAATACAACACTGGAGAGCGAGAAATAGCCATGACTTTGTTCAGTGCAAATATAGTCAGTAAGCGAATTTTCACAAACATTAACATATAGTAGAGGCCTGTAAGATTGCAAGCAAGTGTCCTGAATTACGAAAATCCAACAGGAAATCATTGTATTTACCTAATCTCCAAAAAAGGGGACTGATGCCCTGATTAATGATTAACCCGTCTGTCAAATTTACTGTGTACAATGCAGCGGTGAGAAAGCATTCCAGTCTCTGCCTTCCACTAGAGCAAGCTACTGAATTACGAGCAAGAAACATGCCCACCTTCCACAACAGGTGAGAGAAACAAACAATTTGTGTTAGATTTATATTTAATATATGTTTAATGCACATTTTTGCCCTCGGGAATCCAATCAGAAACTGTCTGCTGTTTAAAGTGAATGTTTAAATGAGACCATTGTTTATATAATCAAATTATTTAACCGGGTATACTGTGTTTGATATAAGGCTATATTTAAACATTTTAAGCTTTATATTCATGTATTACGATGAAGTGTTGTGTCCTGATCTGCAGGTTAATTGTGTTATGGTATTATAGGGCAATAAAAGACACCACACAGACACTAAATATTATGACATCAGACAGTTCAGTCAAGTCAGTCTAACTTTCTTCAATTCTAAACGGAACTCAGTCTTAATCCTCAAATACTTTCACATGGGATCATGTGCACAATGCTGTGTTTTAAAGACAAATTTGCTGGATAAGATAACACAACATCATAACATAACAGGACATCAAGCTAAGATGCACATCTAGTTATTTTCATATCAAAAGCAAATGTTAGGTCAGTACTGGCGTATGTGTCCCTGGTTTTACATCATCTAAAAGCTGAATAAATAATGATCGTTTGTTAGGATTTAACAATACTTAGCTGATATAAAACTATTTAAAAATCTGGAATCTGAGGGTACAAAAAATCGAATTATATGGTAATAATGAATGTATATTACTAATCAAAGATTAGTTACGGTTGGAAATGAACAAGATCATTTTGACCCATGTATTTTTGCCTATTGCTACAAATATATCCATGCTACTTTTGACTGGATTTGTGATATTTCAAAGGCTTGTACTTTTAAGGCTGTCTAATGTTGCGTTATCTGGTATGAGTAAAACACAGGTGTGTCAGATAGCTAAATTTAGATTTTGTATGTGCTCTTTCAGACTTGTCAGCCTATCCATATCATTAAAAAGTGTAATACATTTAGTAAAATAAAAAAGCAGGTTGAGATTAATACATTATACTAATTATTAATTATGTACATTTTTCAGAATTTCAAAAGAAAATACTGTAATGATACTGTAGTGATGATATTTAACCTTATAAACTCTGATATCCTGAATTTGAAGTCTCTCAGTTCAACAGAGTGGGTGAATATAAAATCCAGTATGTCATTTTAATAACTGCATTTCCTCTTTGAAGGTCCCCTCTGCTATCAAAGATAAGGAGTCAAGGCCAGCCACACAATTCTCACGTGAACAAAAGAGAGGTGGATACACACACACACACATATACACACACACACACAAACCATGCACTGGCCTCCAGAAGGAACATTTTTAGATTGTGTAGTTTATTTCATAATTAAATGCATTTTCAATTAGAGATGCTCATTTCAGTAAAATACTGTAATACTATAAAATCAATATCCTAGAAATAAATGACACGTGCAACAGAGTAATTTTGTATAAAATAGAATGAAAAATAGAATTACTTTTAATTTCTTAATTTCATGCTTGCAGGATTTACCCAAGATGTGGCTGTCAGCAGGCAACGGGGACAATCACTGTCCTGTCTGTTTACAGATCGCCAGCTATCCCGTAGAGACCAACTGTGGGCATCTTTTCTGTGGTGTGTATCAACCTACTTAAAACACATCACTGCAACACCAAAAAAAAAAGAGGATATTTGCATTTTCTCATTTCAGTGTTCATCATCATGCTGGTTCACTTTAGCTGAAGGTGTTTTAAACTAATGTAACCAGTGTACTGTGAGAGAGCAGATGGTGGGACATCAACTCCAAACACTTACCTGGTCATGTGACTCTACAGTGTTGTATACGGAGTTTAATATTATACTGTTGCCATAGTTACGGTAGCCGAGCCTCTCACCTGACCTGGATTACGTGAATACACACTTAGAGAGGGAATATTTGTAGATTTCTGTTAATTGTAAACCAGAATGTTACTCTTGTACCCCAGACACTATAAATCAGCACATTAAAGAGGGCGAAATAAAAAGCAGCAAAGATACAAGCAGAGGCCTACGTTTATCTGTCATATGTCTCTTTCTCGCTTTAGCTCCATGTCTGATATCTTACTGGAAACACTGCTCCTGGTTAGATGCCATCAGCTGTCCTTTGTGCAGACAGACGGTATGAGATTTCATAGCTGATGCACGCTTCTTGAAGAAAAAAGAAAAATAAATGTATTTATTTAATATTTTATTTTATATTGTTAGTATATATTATATACTAGGCCTATGTGTGTATATATGTATAGAATATATATATATATATATTTATATATAAGGTAAAGCTGTCATTTTATTTGTTTTATTTTTTTATTCTCAGGTGAATAAGATGTGCCATCTCTTCAGAGAGACTAGAACTGACTGTAAAGAGACAGAAGTGCTCAAACATGTCAGAGACTATAACAAGCGTTACTCTGGAGCACCAAGACAGGTACAAACATTTGCTAAATCAATAATGCGTGTGCAATAAAGCCATACTGTATGTCACTAATAAAACATATCAGTTGTGAAGTCAGACTGACGGACAATGCGACTTAATAACATGTGACAACTGAAAAAATGACATTTATATAACCATTCTTTGTGTTGACAAACTGGTGCCACTCCCAGTAAACTCGTACCATTATTGTTTCTCAACAGAGGGTTTATCATTTTATTTATTTATTTGCTCTGGGCTGTATCACATCACAACTAATTTAGTTCCTGGTGCCACAAAGGTTGTGAAACCTTAGTCCAGGAATGAAAGTTTTCTACAGTTGGAAGACACCCACGGCCTGTTCAGATATGCAGCACTGATATCCCACGTGCTAGGTCATACGCTACAGTATGATTGTCTTCTTCTCCTGTTGTAGGTAAAGGATTACCTGTGCGACACGCCCCTTTTCCTGCTCTTTCTGGTGCGATGGCTGGGGAACATGGGCGGCCTGGTGTGGCTGTTTCTCTTGAGGGTGGCTGTTTGTGGTTTCGGCGCTGCCATGTCTTTGGCCTCCCCGCTAGAGACTCTTCCTGGGCCGCTGAGCAGTGTGCTGGGCATGCTGGACGATTTTGTAGTGGTCTTCCTTCTTCTTATCTGCATTATTAACATCAACCAGCAGATGGGGCCGCAGAGGGCAAGAACACACTCGGTCACGCAGGGTGTTCTGACAGACACGTTGTAGAAGACAGGGATAATGTGCTTACTAGCATGTTGAAATTACACTAATCAACCTTGTTGGCAAAGGATAACAGTGTTATGGCCTGCTGCACTTTGATCTTATTGAACATGGATTTTCAATGATGATGCAATGACATACAGCACTAAATGAGATGAGTGGAGTTCTGATGTTTTAAAAACAGCAATTTAAACATTAAAGACAGATTGTATATAATAAATGTGAAGTGTGGTGTACATATGCAAGTTTCTAATAAATATTTATATACATATATAAATAATTTATTCTTTTTTATGGTGTCTGAATACTTGTTGCTAGATGATTTTTCCCTACACACACACACACACACACACAACAGACACAACAAACATTTTTTTAATCAGGAATTTATTAAATGTTTTGAATTTAATGCTTTGAAGCGTGTTTGTAGTGTTTCATCAATAAAAACCTTATGTTCAGTGATAATTTAAGGAAAGTGTAATTTGCTTTTTTAATTAAAAATGGTGATCATGATATAAAGTTCATGTTTCATAGATACAACTTTTCTCAATGCAAAGTTAATTTCTGGAATGGATATTTTGGATTTTTGAATGGAAAACTGTGATAAACTGCCATTAAATTTTAATTGTATCTCATAAAAGCCCATTTTGAAGTTAGTCGTGCATGTTAAGGCATCAGTTTCCAGCAGGACTCTACATGTTAATTCTGCTTAAATACAAACTATATTTGTACGTAGTAATGTAAAATTTCAAGTCAGTCTAAGAACATTCAACATTTTTTAAACAAGAAACTAAAAAGGGATGGTTCACACAAAAATTAATATTTTGTCATTCACTCACCTTCATGTCATTTCAAACCAAGCAACAAATCCTTTTGACGATCAACATCTTCAAAATACTGGATATTTGTGTTCAGCAGAAGAAAAATGCATACAGATTTAAAATAACATGAGTGTGAGTAAATAATGACAATTTTTGGGAGGTGAACTATCCCTTTAATACGTTGTCTATCACAACTGTACAGTAACATCTCTATGAGTTCTGACACCAGACTGCTGCATTACGGAACATGCTAAGCCATGGTGAGGCCTCCAGTGATCCCCTGATGTGCTGAGGGGCCCAAGCCCACTGCCAGCCCAGCACGGCCCGCTCTGGATGTGGCATCATAGCCAGGTGACGGCCATCTGCTGAGCAGATGCCTGCCACGCCTTGTGCAGAACCGTTGGGGTTCATGGGATAGATTTCAGTCGGGGCTCCGGAATCATCCACATAACGCAGAGGAGCTAAAGAGGCACTGATCAGTTTCTTCTGAGCCTCTGGAGAACGAAACTGCATCAGACCTGTACAACAAAAGTAGTCACTCAAGAGGAACAACACATACATATTTTAAAATGTGTGTGTGTGTGTGTATATATATATATATATACACACACACGCACACATACATACACAGTATATATATATATATAAATATACACACACACACACACACACAGCATGTATAAAAAAATATGCATGTATATACACATACACATTTTATTGTATTATTTAAGTTTTTTTAAAATGTAAACAAATGATTATTTCTCCCCCTAGTGGTCTCATGTTTTTCATAACTCTGAAGTATGCACTTTTCAATTTGAGTGCTACAATGAACATATTTCTAACCTTCTCCATGAGCGACCCAAACGCCCAGAGCAGATCCCTCCATTCCCTTAAGCATGATGGCCGGAGAGGGCAGGATACCTACACTCACAAACCTTGATTCGAACCGACCGGACTTATTATGGGTCAGAGTAACATCAGAACCTACAATAAAAATGAGTAAGATTAATAATACTAATAAAAAATTAACAAGGTTAATTCTTGAGGCTATTATTGGTATTTACACTTGAAAGAAACTAAAAGGTTTATCTCTCACCTCCATCCCCTCTTTCACCCACCCAGCCCAGCAAAGCCATGAGCTGACACCCGTTACACACTCCTAGACTCAGCGTGTCATCACGATTGCGGAAGCGTTCAAACTCCTCACGAGCCTTGGGGTTAAAAGTCACTGTGGCAGCCCACCCTGATGAAAAAGAAAAAGTCAAAGCTTTTGGTAATCAGCTGCAGAACAAGTGCTAAGACCCAGTCATTTTCAGTGGTTAAATAACCTATGACCCTAGCCACAAATCTAAGGTCATAAGAACATTTAATGATGGGGATGAGTTAATTATTGTTATCATTATATAGCAAAACTAACATACAGTTCAGCAGTGATTTGCAATATTGCTGCAACATGCAATAGTGTGATTTTCACCTTTAGCTGAGCCAAGCACATCTGCATAGCTAAATCCACCCACAAACACCACAGCACGGAAAGGGTCAAGGGTCATGGAGCCTGAGCACAGGTCCTGCATTGTGACATCCCACACCTACAGATCACATAAGAAAAAAGGTCAAATGTCAAAATGAATTCAACTCAAAAAGACAAGCAGCCTTTGCGGTATTTGTGAACAAACATCATCCCTATATACTTTATATAGAAAAAAAACTGACTACAAACTCCAACATATATATACATTTAAAAACACAACTCTTAAATCTTTCTTTGTGTTGGGGTGTCTTTACCTCAAACCCAGCCATGAACAGAGAAGCAGACATCTCTCTGTCTCCGTTACTGCCTTCCTCTCTCACAACAGCTGCGCAAGGTTTTCCTGAAGCTGAAACTCAAATATTTTAACATACAGGTCAAGTATGAATACAGGAAAGATTCATGATTGTGAACTGGGTTCATGGTCTCACAGAGCTCTTTAATGATGGGTGTTTGTGAGGGGTCAAAGGTGAGCTTGAGGTACTGCTGTGTGCGAGAAGCAAGCCCTTCTTCTTCCTCTTGGACACACAGTGGATTAGCCTGCAGTCGCTCCAGCTGAAAACTAGTGCTTTCCCATATTGTCCTAAGTGTGGGCAGACGCTCATTCAGCACTTCCTGTCCCCGCAGACTCACTCTGACCTACAAGACAGCATGGAGAAAAAATGATCAGTTATTGAATGCTTGCTCTGCAATCAGTGAATCCAATAATATTCTACAGAGCGCCATTAATCCATGCACATGTTTTTAGATGAAAAGAACTCGGCCCACCCTGGCATCAGGTCCAAAACCAGAAGTTCTGCCAATTCTGTGACAGAGGAGACCAGCATCTGTGTATCTCTGACAGACAGTCAATGCGTTACTCTCACACACCTCCAAAACCAGACCGAGCTCCTCTGAAAAAAGAGCCTCCATCACTGAAAGAGAGGAATGAGGAGAGACATGAGGCGATATCTATAGCTATGCATCCTTTTGAGCTGCAAATTTAATAAGACATTAAAAAAGTATAAAACAAACAAAAAAAAATGGCTGAACTAAAGTAGAACTAAAATGACTAAAACGTAAAATAAAATAAAAAAACAACCATCGTCATAAAATTTTTTTTTATTATATTATTTTTTTATTAAAGAATAATGTCTCACCAAGGATACAAACCTCATACAATAAAGAAGTCCACAGGTGATTTTTAATAAATCCAAAAAAATTTATAAACATAATATAAAAATATTCCCATTGTAAGTACTTTTTATGTGAATAAAACTTCAAAAATGCACATATTGGTATTTATTATGCAGACTAATGAAAAAGTGGATGGAAACTGGTTTATAGTGGCTGGCTTTAAGGAAAAAGCTAACATGTTTTTTTTTTTTTTTTACCAACCGTCAACGCCTTCTAAAGGCAAATCCACATCCATCCCACAATTGCCTGCAAAGGCCATCTCCAGCAGACAGGAAATAAACCCTCCATCACTGACATCATGCCCTGCAGTCAGCAGTCGATCTACAATATAAAGTTAAAATCAACAGACAGTAGGGATAAAAGTCTGCAGTGGATTGAGAAACAAATAATAGGGCAGGAGCCCTAGACCAGTTTATCAATGCTATTATTTTTAACCGTTTGAGATTAGGAAAGTGGTGTTATCAATGTACCAATATATAAGACAAAGTAAAAAAACAACAAAAAAACATATTAGCATATACTAACCCTGAATCAATGTCTGTGTTGTGTTGAAGCATGCAGAGAGTTTGTCTGGCTGATCCAGATCTGGGCTGCTGTCTCCAAGCTGTCCGTAACACTGAGCTAGAGCAGAGCCGCCCAATCTGTATTTGCCTGAGCTCACAGGCACATACAGAAGCACACCTGAGAAAGGATGAGAAAGCACATGAGAGAGATGTACAAACTATAATATACTAGCAGAAATATAAGACTGATTTGATATGTTGAAAGTGCTCAAATTGGTAAAGATTTGGGACCAACCTTTGCCATCAGGGTTGTCCAG
Source organism: Enteromius viviparus (assembly GCA_032353835.1). Taxonomy (NCBI): domain Eukaryota; kingdom Metazoa; phylum Chordata; class Actinopteri; order Cypriniformes; family Cyprinidae; genus Enteromius; species Enteromius viviparus. Next base: position 420,823 of record JAUCNO010001210.1, read on the forward strand.
GTCAGGGGTCACAGTGGCTGTGATATCAGGACACACAGCATACACAGAGATAACCAGGGAGCCTAAAACACAAGGAGATCGGTCATGCTGTAATTCATGAGTAACCTTTTTATTGTTCTTGTGTGCCTTATTCAGATACGCTTAACACTGGTACCTGGGGCCTTGACAGTTTCTCCACTAACACGTGCAGCCATGCTGAGTGAATCTTTTCCTCCATCTACAGCGACTCCCAGCTGCCCCATCACCTCACACATGGCCTGACAAGCATCCCACAGGGACGCTCCCTCTCCTGGCAGTTTGGCTGCCCACATCCAGTTACCGCTGCATTTTACATCCTGTAAACATATGCCCAGGTCTCTTTGGGTAACAAGTTTGCGTGGTTTTTTTTTTTTTTTTAATTTATATGAACTCAATCTTTGGAACACAATTTTTTATGACAGCAATTGCACTACCATGTTCAAGGCCCAGAAACGAAGAAAGGACATAATTAAAATAGTCCATGTGACATCACTGGTTCAACTGTGATTTTATGAAGCTATGGGAACACTTTTGGTGTGCAAAGAAAACAAAAATACGTTTTCTCAACAATTTCTTCTCTTCTGTGTCATGCAGTGGTACTGTTGTGAATGCACACCAAAGACTGATATGAAATAAAATAAATTGCTGAAATTGCTAAATTATTTTTTTCTTTTATCCTAATTTTTGTTCTTTTATAAGGGTGAATAGTTAATAACTGAATTATCATTTTTTTGAACGAATATCTTTTTAATATGTTCAAAAATCCAAAGGCTTCTTCACCTTGAGAGCAGACACTCTTGCAAACACCAGGTTAGTAAGAGCTTCTCCCACAGCCATACGAGCCCCAGCTGCTGGTGACACCAGCCCTTTGATTGGCTGCTCGCCTATTGCCGTGGCTGCACCCTGGAGGCTGAATGGAGACAGGGCAACAACAGCTACATCAGCCAGTGGAGTGTGAAGAGGACCCACACACTGTTGCTGAGCAACCAGACCAGTCACAGATCGATCAACCTGGAACAGAGGTTTTATTTGGTGTAAATAAAAATTTTCACTTCCTTTGTAATGCCTGTATGTTAGACAAAATTAATTTATTAAACATCTAATTATTAAAAGACTAAATTAAATTGTGTAACATTGCAATATTATGCAAACATCATATATTATCATGCATGTGCTGAGCTGTGAGTATTGTACCTTGTTTGTGAGGTAGCGCTTACTAGCCACCGCAGGCAGCCGAAGAACTCTCTCCAGGGCTGGAAGAACAGAAAGACCAACAGGAAGAGAGAGAGGCTGCAGAGACACAGCCATGTGATCCAATACAAACTCCTAAAAACATAAGTAGACCTGAATGAGTGGAAAGCAACATAAAAGATAATCCAAAAAGCATAATTTGTCCATTTAAATTTGGGAGACTAGACACTGCAGTACAAAAATCAGCCAAGAGAGGGTGCACTGTGCCGTAATTTCGAGTTTTGTCCATTTCTTAATGAGGTCTTAAGCAGATTTAGATCATATCTGGTAGGGTTTAAACCTTTTGTGGCATCTTTCCCAGGACCCAATCCAGCTCCAGATCCACAGGGCACCGGCCACTATCAATCCCATCAGTCTGTTTACACAGGTCGTCCACCAGCACAATCTAGATATCAATACATTTACATGGGTGTGTGTCAAGAAGTGTCCCAAAACACACTTTTAGCAACAAAAAGGTAGTTTAACTCACCTTGCCATCACCAGTTATCTTGCCCACAAAGTCGACAGGACATTTCTCCCTCTGACACACCCTCTCAAGGAAGCTCCGGTCAGAGGGGTGGAGCAACAAAGCATTACTCTCCTGATACTCCGCCCCCCACAATTCCAAAACACTGAGGGTTGGGTCACCTCTCTGAACATAATGTAAAAGATGTATATGAAATATTTTGACATAAAAATCAAGATACAGATGTTTTATTAAAGTCTTAATCTCACCTTAAACTTGCTAGTATAGATGATGGCACCAGCAGGCTCACTCAGCTCCTTTAACACATTACCTACACAAAAAACAAGTTGTTTTCAAACTTTTTAACACATTTGTGTTGTTGAGTAGGGAAATACTGAACTTAAAAGTACCCGTACCATTGCCTCCAGCACCCTGGTCATGAATGCTGCAGATGGGGTTTCCTTCCTCTCGCTCTAGGCAGGCCCTGAGAGCCCGGTTCATCTTTTGCTCCATTTCAGCATCTCCTCTTTGAACTGCACCAAGATCTCTGGCACTGGAGTTATCACCTTGAACCTACAATAATACATACACTTATTAAGTTGCATCATTGCAATCTTTGAAATACGGTGAGACACACAGTCATGCTCTATAAACACACACAAAAAAACAGAATTTAGAGCAGCTTGTATTTTAATTTATTTTAGAAATTTTTGTGTACCTGTACAGAGGAAGCAGCCCCTCCGCCAACACCAATCCTGTATACAGGACCTCCAATTTTTATGACCTCCATACCTGCCCAGGACAAGAAAAAAAGGGAGAATAAATAAAGAGAAAATGCAGTTTGTTGTCAGTAAGTTTTTTTTTCTAAAGAAATTAATATTTTTCTTTAACAAGGATGCCTGAAATTAATCAAAAGTTGCATTTTATAGACATATTTCATGTATGTATGTACCAAACAAATACAGGTTTTAACTGAAAAATGTATTTTTCCACAAAATGGCAATTTCTAAATGGAAATTTTAAAACAAATGATGGTGATTTAGGTATAAATTTTTCCTTGTGTACCTGGTGAAGCCTGTTCTTTCTTCACATGCTGGTCCTCAATAGAGCCTAACCCACCACTGAACATGATGGGCTTGATCCATTCCCGTCGTTCACCATTAGCCAAACGCATCCCAAAGGAACGAGCAAAACCTTAATGGGCAAGAAAACAATTACTGTATTTATTTATTTATTCACTTTTTAACACCATGCCAGAATGAAGGCTACCTTCATGGCAATCTTTGATTAAATTTACCAGGTATACAATTAACAATAGGTTATAAAAGACCTTTCAGATGCACAATAGACAAAAATTCAAAATAAAACCATTGTTTATTTCCATTAAAAACAGTACAATCCAATAAAATTTGTTTCAGTCATTTTAGTTTGGCAAGTAAGGCATGATGGTGGTTAACAACTGTAAATACAAGCTAATATCCACAAATTAACATACAGTATGGCTATTGTCCTGTTATATTTCACCTGCTAGAACCGGCTCCCCAAACTTATTTCCGTAGTCTGAGGCTCCATCACTGGCCTCTATGGCCACCTGGAGTGGAGGAGCAAAGCTGGATGGGTACTCCCACCCTTCTTCCTCCCAAGGGAGCACAAACCCTGAGAAGAGAAAAGATCCAGATATGGGAAAGTTTGCTTACAGAACAAAATATGGCACAGAATAAACTGAGGGGTTAGGGCTTACCTGGGATATGCAGGTTGCCGAAGCAGTACCCAGCAGTTCCTGCGATCACATGACCACCCTTTCCAGCACTCTGCACATCTCTGATTCGCCCACCGGTACCTGTGGTGGCTCCGCTGAACGGAGCAACACCTGGGCATAATAAAGAGCACTTTATGACTCAAATACAAACATTGTTGTAAAATGTTAATCTGAACAAATAAAATTAACAAAATTTGTTCAAATGTTATACCTTAAAATACTTTCATGCAACAGAAATATTTTCAAAATCTAAAAATTAAATAAAATAAATAAAAATTAAAACAAAATCTTATTGTTAAGCTTATTATTCTTAAAATAAACTGAAAATACACATATAAAAGCTAATTCTAGCTAAATCCTGAAATAGAAAAACATTTACTAAAACATGGCACAGTTCAATGCATTATATTATTGAAATATTAGCAAAAATATTTTCCTAACTGACCATGCTGTCAGTAACAACTATCTTAATTCACATTACTATTCATATAGGTTGGCCACAACACATCTGTAAATAGGCAAGCAGGTTAAATGTATTTAGGATCAGACCGGTGGGGAAGTTGTGCGTCTCTGCAGTGAAGATGACGTGTCTGGTAACATGTCTGGTTTTATATGGACTGGCCAGCGCAGGGTTTGTGGGGTACATACACTCCGTCTCCAAGCCTTTGATGCCACTACAAACACACAAGAACCACGTATTCAGACATTCTGCCCAAGCGCTGTTCAAATAGGTTGACTTTCACAGAGAAGCATCTAACCTGCTGTTGTCACAGAATTTGATTACATTGTTCTGGTTGCTATGGTGCTGAGTGCCCATAATAAGACTAAAGAGTGTCTCCTTCTGCTCTTCTCCATCAATGATCATTCGCCCTCTGAAGAACCAGTGGCGGCTGTGCTCACTGCAGGACAGAGAGAGCATGTCATTTTAAATGTTACTGCAGATAACAGACTTCCTTTATTCTCTGGAGAGCACACACCTGTTGGACTGAGCCAGATCAAAGCATTCTACACTGGTGGGATTCCTTTTCACCCTCTGGAAGAGTGCAGTGTAGTAGTCCAGATCCCAAGAGTCAAAAGCCAACCCTGCTCACACATGCACAAATAAAGACAGACAGGAAGCAAACAATCGGAAATGAATGCAAAACAAAATACAGAAAACTGGCTCTTGCTAAGCTCCTCCTCACTTTGTTACTGCTACTAATTCAGACAAGTTTTACAAAGCATCCTGTCCACCTTATTTTTCAATACAGAAGTAATCAGTTTTCTGGTTCATTAGCTGCAGTCAGGGAATAACAAGAAGAATAACAAAGTGCAGTTAACAGTAAAACTGTTCAAACTACAATCCAATGTGTACATAAGTAAGATAATATGTTAAAATAATATTGCAAACTGGTGTGTTCTGTCATATCAAACAGTAAAAAAACAATTAAATCTGGAAGTGAATGACACTGGAAGCCAGTGCCATAAAATGTACAAATTTATCAATGATTTATAATAACATAAAGATCACTTTAAAATTAACTGCTTAAAATTTAAAAGTACTTTTGTGAGTGACAAAGAAGCAAATGTTTGATGTTAAAACTATCAAAACAGAGAGATATTCCATAAATACTCCTTCAAACGTTTGAAGACAGTAAGATTTTAATACAGTAAAAACTAACATTGTGAAATATCACAGCAATTTAAAAGATGTTTCTATTTTAATATACTTTGAAAAATAGTTTATTTCTGTGATTACTTCAGTCATCAGTGTCACACGATCCTTTACAAGTCATTTTAATTGGCTGAAGTGGTTAAAAAAAACCCCAAAACATTATTATAATCAATGCTGAAAACAGTTGTGCTGTAATAATTGTTTATTATTGTATAATACTTCACAAATAATACATCTAACTCACTCCAAAACTTTTAAACGTTAGTGTACAAAATCAAAGAACAAACGTTGTCTGAGTAAATGGTTAGACTAAGTGAAAAACCATTGTGACCTATTCTCAAAACAGAAATATATTTACATTTTAATGGACTGTTAAGGATGTCACGTGATCAGCAGGCCTTCATTTCTCTGAGATGTGGCTGTGAGCTACAGGCTCTCATACAGTCATTCATTCTTTCCTTTCACACACCTCGTGATCAAACAGGCCCCTCTTATCTTGTGACATCTACTCTTAACCTAATCATGTTAAGTCTCATGTGACTTTACTGGATCATTATTTGTAGGAGAAAGAGTTGCAGATCTCATCACTAAATTCTGCCTACACACAGTTCTTAAGTCAGTTGATTAAATCATTTTTCATGCATTTTAAATTCTGCAATTTTTATGTAATTAATGTAATACTGCTACTGGTTTTATAAGCTTGTACTCATAATATAATGGTAAAATTATAAGTTGACACTGACAGCATTAGTACTTAACATATATGGGAATTTCCCCAGTTTTTTCCATAACTGTTAATCTGCCAATGGGAGGATGTGTATAGTGTTTTACATACACTTGAATATATCTATTTTTTTTAGAGGAAATGTGGTTAAGACTCCAAAAACATCTCTTACCAAGTTCATCATTGGCCTTCTCTAAGGCAGCGCGACCTTTTCCTAGAATGTCCACCTCAAATACTTCCTGTGGCTGAACATCAACTGCGAACGACGTGATTGGTTGGGAGTAAACGCATTCAGTCATTGTGTCATACAAGCAGCTAATCAGTCTGTCCATCTCTCGGTCCTTCAATACGCCATTATTTCTATCCTTGGGCTAGATAAAAAAAGAGAGCTTTTAATCAAAATGGGTGGGGGAAAAAACACACTTTAATGTAAAGCTATTTAAAGCAATTCTCCTGACCTTGATCAAATGCCTGTGGGAGAGCTCCACTCTCGTCACCCGGCTCAGATCTGCACTTTGGCAGATGGACACTGCATTGGTGGACCAAGCAGTGGAGAAGTTCAACCTACAAGGTCAAGATATAATCGAAACATGTGATGTGAGTTATAATAAAGATCACAATGCCATACCATTACGATAAAACACAGGTAGAGGTTACCTGGGTCCAATCTCCACCAGTGTTCCCCCATCCTCTGGTTTTAAAGTAGGCTCCTCAGACAGACTGACAGAATAAGGAGGACTCAACAACCAGCACAACATATCTTTCTGCTCCACACTTAAAGAGTCAGACCCTAGGAGGACAGAAGATGATGATATGACAAAGACTGGATGAGTGTCTGATCTGGATGAGTGGATGATCTGTTTTATAAATTAATTTAATTAGTTTCATAATTGATCAACGATGATAGTTATTAAACTAACCTGTTCCAACACTGAACTGACTTAAGCTGAAGTAGATATGGTTTATAAGTGTGTTGAATAAGGACTATTGGCTTATTTTTTTACTGCTTGCTGATTTTCATTTAACTAATGAAGAACTTTGCAACATGTATATTGTTATTTACCTTTTATAACGGCTTTGAAACAATCTTTATAGTAAAACGCCAAATAACTGTGATTTTAACGTATTGCAATTTCTATGCAATATTCTCTTACCATCCAGCTCTACATTGTAGCAAAGCTCTGTTGTTATTGTGACATCTGGATACAGTTGTGCAATTCTTCGTATGACCCGACCCTCTCCGGTCTCCTCTCTTCTGTACAGCCGTGCGACAGGCATTATCCTGAAAGAAAGATTTTAATAACTAGTGCTGCACACTTTCTTTCACTTTTCATCACACTGGGGAATAATAGGGAAAGTATTTCATGACTTACCTTATCTACAGTTAATAATAATAATAATAAATACAACTCAGTCAATTTATTTCAAAATAGTCAAAGAGAAAGGATTTAGACTACTAGTAATGATTGGCTTCTATGGGGAATAAGGGATGAACTCAGGAAGTCATGGGTCAAACAAATAATTTGTGGGTTGCATCACAAGGCAGAGGTCACCCATCCAGTTAAAAGTAGTGCTAATCCTTTAGACTCAAAGGTTTACTCAATTTGATTGACACGAATAAATAAATAATAGATTCTTAAAGTTTGCAATGTAATAAATAATGACTCACATACTAAAAAGTACTAACCGAACACTGGGAAGTAACTAACAGACTGCGAGTTGTTTAAAATCTTTTCGGTCCATTTTAAGTTAACTTATATCACAGCCATTATCAATAAACAAGTAATGTTAACTTTGCAAAACAAGTATGTTTATAACTTTTCTCTGCTTCAAAATGGTAAGCATGCATCTTACTTGACGGCTGCTCGAGTTGTCCTCTGGTAGACTCGTCAGATGTGTGATGATGTTGACCACTGCGGACGCCACTAAGACCCACGTGTGTCTGTGGATTAAACACGAACCTTCCGCCACAAGGAACGGCCTCTCTGCGCATGCGCACATCCGTGTTCGATTAGGAAGTACCCATAGAAATATTACTGACTGAACCTCATCTGAATAGAAAGAATAAATAAACATACTGATAATTGAAGCCTTATCATGTGAAAGATTAATTTACACCACTTTAAATGAAAATACGAGGATTATTATAGGTTTGTTATGAGGGTGGGTAGTTGGGCACTAGCGCGTCATGACACTTTGTGCTTTTAGTATACACTATATTAACCCATATCACAGCCAAATTAGTTTGTTTTGGGACTGTCTTAACTTTTAAAAATTATATTACAGCATACAATACATATATTATAATCACACAATACTTTCTAAAATGGGCTATATTAGTTTTACTATTTTTTGAACGCCAAAGATTACATAAGCTATATTTATATATATAAATATCGCATAAAACATTTAAATTTTCACTTTATCCATCCACTCACAATCATCGTTGTTGAGGTAAGAGGACCAATCAGAATGTTTCTTGTACACACTCCCCTGACGGAGGTCAAACATGGCGGCGTGCACAAGGAGGATGAGAGAAATTATGAGCTTGCTACGAATTTTAAGGCATTTCCCTCAGAACGAACGTAGGTCACTGTCTTTTATATTCTTCATAACCAAGTCCATATTAGATGGCGATAACAGAATTTTTTTTCTTCTGTTTTCTGTTATTTAACAAATCATCTGCCCAAGCGAATTACTCTGCGATAACGTTAGTTTATAGAGTTTACAGCCCGCTCTAACGAACAGGTTAACTATTACTAATTCCCAACATGATTTGTACAGACACAAAGTATTTATGTTATTCCTAGGACTTCTGTCGACGTCTGTACTGAGGCACGCTGCAGCGTCAGATGGACCTCCAAAATTCACCCCTCCAACCAAACCTGTTATCCTGGACAAAACACAGAAAGAAGCATCTCTGCGACGGTATGTGTGTTGTTGAGTAAATGCATATGCTTATGTTTAAGTTTACACCTGCCAGTTACTATAACATGTATAAATGACATGTAGTTTGCAACTTTTGTACCGTATGAATGATTAAGAATATATATATATATATATATATATATATATATGTTGTTGTTTTTTGTTTTAGCAAACCTGTAATTATTTTAAAGGAGTAATGATAGAAATAGTTTATAAAGAATTTACTGTAACCAATTTTAGATAATTGCAAATAATATTTTTATTTTATTTAAATTGTATGTAGAAAATTGTATGCATCATACAAAATGAGAGACTAAATTGTCCAGTTCAAAATGCCAAAATTTGATTAAATTTTGCATCACTGAATATTACTGTTAGCTTTTTCATATTTTTATCATAAGAAATGTATTAGTAACATGTTTCATGATTCAGTTGCTTTACAAAATAAATGTCTGATTAGGTTTTTGAGTCCAGAGTTCATTCCTCCTCGTCAGCGCACAAACCCTGTGAAATTTTCAGCAGAACGGAAAGACATGATACAGAGAAGGAAGGTTCTCAATATTCCAGAGTTTTACGTTGGTAAGAAATACTGATAATGCAAGACTCCTCTGTTTTATGGTGTTTTGTGATTGAGAAAATTTAGCTCTCTGTTCCTCCTTAAGTATTCTCTTTATTGTTTCATGTAGGCAGTGTTTTAGCAGTGAGCATAATTGATCCTTATGTGAATGGGAACTTGAATCGCTTCGTTGGAATCTGCATTCAACGCTCTGGAACAGGATTGGGTGCTACTTTTAAACTTAGGAATGTTGTTGATGGACAAGGTAAAAAAACACACCTGTTCTGTAGTGCTGCAATAAATTTAAAAAAAATTAAAAAAGAAAAAAGGCTTTTAATACAGTTATGAAAAGACATAATTAACAGATTAATTGATTATCAACGTAATCATCAGTTGCAACCCTACTGTTCTGATTTGTAGTGGTTTCACTTTAATCATGGTATCCACTATGCATGGAATCTGATAATTTTGGACTTTTGTTTCCTGTTTTATCATCAAATGCATAGTGATAAGTTTTTGTTTGCTGTAGGAGTGGAGGTATGCTATGAGTTGTACAATCCACGTATGCGTAAGATTGAAGTGTTGAAGCTGGAGAAGAGACTGGATGACAATCTCATGTACTTGAGAGATGCTCTTCCTGAGTACAGCACCTTCAACTTTGACATGCAACCTGTCCATTCTGAGATAACCGGAGATGTTCCGATCAATCCGGTAAAAAACATTTCTCATCTGGAACATTCTGTGATGATAGATTGTACACCTGTTGTCTTTTTTCATCACTTAATTGAAAGGTTTTCTGTCTCTTGTAGTTAAAAGTAAAAATGAAGCCAAAGCCGTGGTCTAAACGTTGGGAGCGTCCCAAGTTTGACATTAAGGGTATCCGCTTTGACCTATGTTTGACCCCGGAGATGATGGAGCATGCTCAGAAGTGGGCAGAACCGTGGAGGCCATATGATATGCTGAAGGAGTATGACACATCCAGTCTAGAAGAGGAGATCTTCAAGGAGGTACAGGAAAATCTCAAAAAGTGAACAGTCCATAGAAACCACTACCAGCCTGGATAGAGACAGTCCCTTTGAAGGGACATGAGGCTGAGGGGACACCTTTAATGATGCTGAAAAGATCTGACTTTTGTGAGACACACCGATGTGGTTCTGGTTTTGGAATTCGCCTCAAAATTAATTTTGGAGCTTCATTCAGATGACTACATATAATACATCAGAATTTTCCGTTTGTGTGTATTTTACATGCTTCTCACTGACTCAACTGCTAATGCTGATCTACAAATAACCATCCTAAATTAAAATAATTGCATTTATTTGTTTGCTGTTGTTTATCGTCTTTATTTTTGGGGTGTTAGTGTCTTTAAACACGGTTGTTTAAGCAGTGGTACTGCTGCCTTGCAATTAGTCACTCTTAGCAATAGAGGACAGCAGAGAACACTCAAAAAAGTATATTGATATCTGAATTGCAAATAAAATAATCTAATGTTGCAGACATTTTTGACTGCAAATAAATGCAGTTTTTGAAAAAATTTTTAGCTTTTTTTTTTTTAGATTTACATTCAGTCATTTAGCAGGCGCTTTTATCCAAAGCGACTTACAAAATATGGACAATGGAAGCAATCAAAACCAACAAAAGAGCAATATTATGCAAGTGCTATGAAAAGCCTTGGGTTAATTCAGTACATGTATTATTACATTACATATATTAAAATAGAAAATGTTGAGTATTTCCTAATATAAATGTTTTTATTCTTGTCTTTTTTTTTTTAAATCAAATGAATGTTGACCCCGAGCTTTTGAATATATATGTATAGTTTTCTCCATGGAATGAAATGCATGGAATAATATTAACAGAGAAACGCTGTTAATATGACCCATTTATTTATAATTTATGGAGTAAATCAGTATGTGTTTCCTCTTTAATAGTCTAGTAGGTAATGAATGATTAATATTCATATCCTGAAATATTAAGTAAAAACAACTTAAACCAGCATGATAAGATGGCGTTAGAGTGCTTGTGGGCACTTTTCACCCAAAGCTATAAACCCAGGCTGGGACAGCACGAGCATAGTGTTGTAATACAAAATTCGCAACGTCCTGAAATACAGTGGCTGCACAATTTCGCTAAACTCCACTTAAACAAAGGGGTGAACAGATTTTCATATCAGTGACATCAAATGTCCAGGCGTGCTACTTCCGTTCAGCCCCCTCCGCTCGATTTTTATAATCTACGGAGCGAACCTGTCACGTTATTTCAGTGACATGGTATTTTGTCCTAATCCTCGTGCACATCTGTGCGCGCGAAGCTCCGCCCATCCTGCTGTTGTGAGTGACGTCAGCCCTATCACTTGTGGATAGTGAAACGTCGCCGCAGTCAGCGATCTGCAGTGAGCAGGTACAGACGATCCTTCACCTGGATACCAAACGTCGCCCGCTGTCCGAGGATATTGTCGTTTACGCTAGCTCTGTTTTTATGAAATCACAATAACACTGTCGCGTTCATTTTTGGCGATATGAACGGTAAGCGTTTATCTTTTGCAGTTACCTATTGGTTAGCTACTCTATTGTGATGCTTGCAATAAGGTTGCCATTTAACTTACTGTTAATATAACATTTGTTAATATTCTATATTTTCAATGTTTAATGTCCATTTTTTTGTAGAAGCTTAATCATTTTGTCCAAGAAAAAAGAGCGCAGTTTCGGAACAAAAGCCCGTAACGTATTCGAGAAGGAGCGGAATAGCAGTCAATGATTTGAATCACATAACGGACAAACTTGTTGTGCAGGTTGTGAACTTATACAGCAACTCAATCCGGTTTAAGCTCTATAATAAGGTGAAACATAAGAGCTGGATCATTGTAAGTGTTTCCCAGCGGGACGCTGAAAGTGTCGTCAGAGATGCAACACACCTGTCCCACTAGTGCACCTGCCTCCAGGATACCTGTGTCCACAATGACCCTTATCATTCAGCCTCGATCTATATATTAAATGTACTTTTAGTTACGTAACATTCCTCATTTAATTGCTAAATTGACGCTTAATCTAGAGTTACATGGATGTTAATGTAGCTAATAATTCGCTAAATAATTACATAGGCCTATTAAGTGGGGGTTGATTACATATTATTCAGGATTAAAGTTATATTTTAATATAGTTATATTTTTGTGGAGGTGAACAACAAATTTGCCACTGTTGCATTTCGGTTTTTATTATTATGTAGACAGATTTATTCATTTTAATTTGTTAACTTGTTGTTGCTCTTCTTGTTTTTATTTTTTCATCCCGATATTCAGGGCTGGATGGGCAAAATATTACATTTGGTCCCTAAATTAGCCCCCTAAATTAGAGCATACATTTGTTAAACTTTTACTTTCTAATGTATTACTAAATGTTGAAATTAACATGAATTAAAATTAAGAAATGCTTTAGGGAGAATTTGCATTGTTTGTTAATGTAAACTAATGTATTGTTAGCAAAATAAAACCCTGTTGTAAAAGGATCAAGAGGGCCAGCACAACTTTGTTGTAAGTCACGGAAGAAATGTCGGTTTCATCATGTCGTTCAGTATTACTCAGAACTTACTCATAATAATGTGTAATGTGAAGTGTGACCCAAGCTATTTCCTTTGAAGTTTTTTAGATTCACAGACTGTTGTAGAAGTAGGTTATGTAGTGTGTGCCAACCACCATATATTCTCATAACTCTCTTCCTCCAAGGCTAGCGCTGTTAATCAAAGCACAGAGGCTACAATCTGTTTCAGCTCTTGCATCCTCTCAGTATGTGGGGCATGGACCAGTCACAGTAGTAAATAACCTGAGTGATGAATGGATGAGTCTGGTTAGGGGAAATATGCTGACCATCATTTATCTTCTCTTATCGGTACGGTGATGAATTCACCACTGTGAAATACGTCAATGGCTACCTACATTTATCATCATCATCAGTTGCTGTTAATTTGCTGACAGACTTCCTGTTGTGTAGAATGATCTTGGGTGGCAATCAGTTATTTTGTTATAAAAGCATCAGTGGTCTGGAATAAAGCTGTGTTAAAATCACTCTTTGTGATTTTTAAGGCCTAATCTTTGTGTAAATGCCAGTGGAATTTATAACTTATTGCGATTGTTCTTTGAAAACGAAAATCCTTTGCAAGTCAGAATAGTGCTAGAATAGTAATCTATGTAAGAAACATCATTTCCTGCTAGATTAATAGTGGTAATGTTCATATAAGACGCATCATATTGCTCTGTACGTTATCGTTTGGGGTCAGTAAGATTTTTTTGTGAACACTTGCTAAATACTTTGATTCAGCAAGGATGCAGTTCTTTTGATCTTGCTGTGCACCAAAACAGTTGGATAAAAATGTATCTGTTTACATAAAAATATTAAGCAAAATAACTGTTTTCAACACTGGTAATAATATGAAATGTTTCTTGGTGACCAAATTAGCATATTAGACTGATTTCTAAAGGATCACGGGACACTGAAAATTGACTGCAGATTTGCATCATGGGAATAAATCACATTTTAAACAGTTATTTTAATTTGCAATAACATTTCCACAATATGACTGTGTTTACTGCCTTGCCTTGGATAGCATAAGAGATTGCATTCAAAACAATTAATAAATCTTACTGATCCCAAACTTTCGAACTATAATCTATGCAGTGTGTATGTATGAGTAACCCAGAATGCACTGATTAAAAAAACCAAGAAATGTTATTAAAATATTGCAAATTTGACTTCAAAATGAATTAATCTTAGGCAGATATTCGCAGGCAGTCTGAAGTGGCACATATATATATAGTGTGTATGTGGAATGGTTGACATGACACGCTTTCTATTTGAGTTTCATATCTCATTCGCAAGGTTTTTCACTCTTAAATGCCAACCACCCATGTTCTGTGCGAGTACTGGTGTGTGTGCGAATGTCCCACTGGGAACAGGGTGGAGTGCCCCAGAAATATGCCTTATATGTCACACACACAGAGGATTGCTTCCTACTAGAGGATGTTGGCTGCCCTAAATACCAATAGCTGTGTGTGTGTGAGAGAGTTTACCAGAGAGATATAAAGAGGAGAGAAAGGGATAAAGAAGGAGAATGAAATGGTGTGCTATGACAATGTGTCCTCGAAATGCTTTTTAATATAATCAAATCTGCGAGAGTCAAATTCTTTTGCGTCATCCATGATCCTGTACTGTGAATATCAATTGAGTTACTGAGTTACAGTTACAAAACTTCCCTACTGTTCTTGTTCACCTTCAAATATAAGAAGTTTTTCTAAACTTGTCGTGCAACTCTGTTAAAGGATAAAAGTATTCTACGTGGAATAAGAATAATAGACGTGCCTCCCTGAACTTACAAAAGATGTTTGAAAGTTGGATGGTGGACTTGAGTAGAACGAAATGCAGTAGAGATGACAAAGGGGTTCCTTGAATGTGAACCCGCCTTCTGTGCTACTGTTTATACAGACACGTACGCTGTGAACTGTGAGAAAAAAGCCTGCTAAAGGGAACTGAAGCACAAACGATGTTTGTGTAACTCTACTTTAGATGTGTGTCGGTGATAAAAGATGAGAAGATGGTAGCTTATAAGATCTGTTGCTGCAGTTTTTCTGACTGCATTACAATTAATAAAAAAGTGCACTTGGAGTACTTGCGACTGTCATGTTTACTCAAATTCTCTGTTCATTTCATCTGGCAGCCATCTTGATAACAATATTTGGCAGCTATTTTTATGTGAGTAATGGAGATGCTCAATACAAAGCTGTACTGAACGTCTCTGTATGAACAACTTGTTTTTGTCTCTAGGTGTACATTAACCTTTTAGCTCCATTTACCAGACATTTCATTTTAAATCTGCCACAATCAATGTAAAAAAATGCTCTCAGAGTCACGTTCATCTATTTCAGGTGAAATGTATCACTTTTTTAGTGACAATCTCTGGACATTTCACTTTAAAAGTGCCACAAAATGAGCAAGAACCAGGTGCTCTGGGTGGCTACTAGTATTTTTAACATGGTTTTAGAAAAGCTTTTACAGTTATTGCCTATTGGTTACACACTAAAAGCAAATGCAAATAGACCTCTGGTAAGACATTGTGAGACCAGTACCAGTGTGGAGAGATGTGTCAAAAGACATCAGCTACTCTGGTGGACCATATGATCAATCATGGCCTGTCAATGAGTCCACCTTACTGTAACCTTAGTCGGTACACAGTAACATCGAGGATATTCTGACTGGAGAACAGCTATATCTTCAAGTTTCTACTCCAGACTGTACCTACTGTATGCGTCACATGATTCTTTATCATATTACAGTATTACTGCACTAACTGTTCTATACAAAAATGTAGTGCTGTGAAGTATACCTCACATCTATGCCATATGTACATGTAGAAGCTACTACTACATATACTGTAAAACATTACTTTGGTGTAAAGCTGCTTTGCAATGATATGTATCATGAAAAGCACTTGTAACGCTCAGTAGGAAGGGAGACGGAGAGTTGAGGCAAGTATAACAAAAGGTAAGGTTCAGATAATCAGCAGTTCATTCTTGACTTGGCAGCGTGTAGAGTGAAACGCCATCATAAGGTGAGTAAACTGTGAACTTCTGATTGTAGTTTTCCTTCTTAGATCTGATAATTAGCTCAGTGATATTGATATTCCTCTTTATTTCCTTTCCACAGGTGCAGTCAGCGATGTGCTCGGCGTGGGAGATCGCCTCGTAGTCTATGAAGACAGGTAAGCAATACAGGTGAGTTTAAAACAGGTAAGTGACTGGGTTTTCTCACGTGTAGGTGAAAGCAGTGCCAGTGAACGATCAAATTACTCCGTGAAATGGTGAGATCCGATGAGAGTCACTTTTAAATCCATTTGTGAGATTCCTTGAGGCTGCGGGCAATGAGAGGCTCTTCAAAGATACAGGCAGGTGAGTTAACAAACTTGAATTCAGCATGGGATAAGCACACTAGTTCAGAGCAGTAACAATAAGTAGGCATAAGGTAAGTAGAGAGATGTTACCTCGATCTCAGCCGACGAGTGAATGAAGTGTGTGGGTTTAAAAGCAGTGACTCTGATTAGTTTCAGGTGACGTGATTAAAACTCAGGTGATTGTGAGCGTGTGTACTCGGCAGCGCTGGACTCAGCGCCGCCTGGTGGTGTGACATTACCCCCCCCTCTAGGAGCGACTCCCAGCGCTCTCTGCCTTCGACGAGGCCTGCCTCTACCTCTGGGGGTTGGACGGTTAGGATGGTCATGGTGGAATTCCTCTAGTAAAGCTGGGTCTAACACGTCGTCCCTGTCTAAATCAAATCAAATTTTATTTATAAAGCACCATACAACAACCTAAAGGTGCCCAGGGCGCTTTCCAGAATAAAAGAAAAAACTCAGTAGACAGCAATTAAAAGAGCATATATATATATATATATATATATATATATGTAAAAAAGGCTACATATCAAAAGCTAGGCTAAAAATATGTGTCTTCAATTGTGCTTTAAAAATACACAACTCAGTGATGTTTCTAAGCTGTCCTGGTAGTGCGTTCCACAGCTTTGGGCCCTGGACGGCAGGGGCCAGACCATTAATGGCCTTAAACACAAACATCAGGATCTTAAACTCAACCCTATAGCGCAATGGGAGCCAGTGGAGCGAACGAAGGACTGGGCTGATATGAGAGCGTTTGGAGGTATTGGAAAGGAGGCGTGCTGCAGCCTGTTGAGCAGTGATTGATTAAGTCCAGTTTAGAGGGCATTGCAGTAGTCAATCCGTGAGCTGATGAAGGCATGGACAGCTTTTTTAGGTCAGCTCGGTTCAGAAATGATTTGACCTTACTGAGGAGCCTTAGCTGGTAAAAGCTTGCCCTTACAACTGCACTTATCTGTTTTTCAAAAATCATACCACTGTCAAAAATAACGCCCAGGTTGCGCACTACCGGAACAAACCGAGGTGTTAAGGGACCAAAGCTGGGAGAACTGGTGGATGAGTCCGGAGTGAATAGGATGTACTC
>JAUCNO010001210.1:447411-475741 GCA_032353835.1 Enteromius viviparus
TTCATTGTACTTTCACACAGGGTGAGTGACTATTGACAGGGAGGAATTACTGAAACCTCATTTCTGAAATCCTTACATTTCCCCATTCCAGTTTTAACATAACAATAATTATAATCATTACTACTACTACTCATAAAAAATACGTTCATAAGTTGTTCAGCAATAAAAACTATTCAGCAATAAAATTGCTCATGCTCTGTTTGGTCAACCTGCGTTGTCTCACACCACCAAAAAGGGAAACCATTGACAGTATTTCGGTGAATAAGATTCGACTAAATTTATACAACGAACTGTAAACACCTTCATATTCAAGCGCGTGGAAAAAAAACATTTTTTAAATAGAATACGTAGCGTAAAATGCTGAGTCAAAAATGCAGTCATAAAATATGTTTTCCCTTTTCGTTATTAAGAGACAAGAGTCTCCCCTGCGCAGCAAGATGGTTTCGTCCAAATCTATAACAGGAGGAGCCGGTGTTTACCGTTTGCGAACAGGAAGTTGTGTATCGTGCTTTAATCGATGCGGTCTGTCAAATCGACTGATTTGTTGTAGAGAAAATGCATTTAAAGTGTTTGTCTGCGGCGCAAAGACTTGGTCGAAGTTAACGGAAAGCAAACGCTGAGGTTTTTTTGCAATAATGGTGTCTGTTGGAAAGGAAAACTGGCTTTCATAGGCAATTCGCTTCCTGCGAGGTGACACCGCCATACAGGTAGTCTGCTCGCTGTACAGCTGTCCTGTATAAGGAATAGATCAAAACACAAAATACACGTTTCTCCCGAATGCTGAGTTACAATTAACACGCGAAGCAAATCAATCTAATGTATGAGACGACGGGCGCTTGTCCAGTTTGATCCTTCAAGTGTTGATACAGTACAAAAAATGTCTAGAATAAAATCAATTGCTTGGAAACCTTGCATGTGATTACAAACATATTCCAGTCGTTCAGCTGGTTTTTGAAATGTTGTATGCTGCTTTTCGTTGCATGTCAATGAATACATAAGTGAAAGGTTATTGTTTTGTCATGACATGAAATGACACGTTGACAAGCACATCAGCATACACATACAAGGAGCTTTTCAAGATGTGGGTGTTTCTTTTGTAGTACAGACACTCACTCTGCATGTTTTTCCTCACAGTGTGATAGGAAGACCATACCACCTCAGTGTAAGGATGGGTGCTGAAAGCAGTGCCCTGCCAAGCTGTGTGCTGGAAGAGCCGTTGCTGACACTGCCGTCTGGTCTCACCATGTACTCTGCCCTTCTCCGGGATGGCAAGCCTGCCTCCGTTTTTGTGCATAAGCAAGACAATGAAGATAAAGTCAATAAAGCTGCCAAGGTAAAAGTAAACAGTTGATATGTAACTCCACCAGTGACATATATTGTATTAGGTTTGGCACACCTACTCATAATTCTCTACATGCATATCACAGTAAGCCACTTAATACAAACTGTATATAAAAACACACACAAATTTCAAAATCTCTCAACTATTTGCCTTATAAATTCACCTGAGTATCAATTTTCCATTACAGCACTTGAAGACGTTAAGGCACCCATGTCTCCTTCGCTTCCTGTCATGCTCAGTGCAGGATGGAGGTATACATTTAGTGACAGAACCAGTTCAACCATTAAAACGGCTGCTAGACAATCTTACGTCAGAGGAGATCTGCGCAGGCCTCTATGACCTGCTGCAAGCACTAGTCTTTCTACACGATAGGGTAAAACTCATTTAATTATTGTTTTACATTTTTTATGTAATATTTAGACACTTCAGCTAAATTTCTTTTTCTTTTGTCTCCCAGGGCAAATCAAGTCACAACAATGTGTGTATATCCTCAGTGTTTGTCAGTGAAGATGGCCATTGGAAACTTGGGGGGATGGAAACTGTCTGCAAGTTTTTAGAAGCAACACCAGAGGTGACGTCCATAACTGTAGTCATGCCATACTTTAAAGCGATGCAAATCTTTATTTACCTAAATTTTTCTTTTGTTTCAAAATATTAAGGGAAATTACATTTTTAATGGCATGGTTCTGTTACAATTGGTTAAGTACATTTAATAACAAATATATAGAAAGTTAAGTAATATTTATGTCTCTCCAGTTTCTCAGAAGTATCCAGAATGTAAGGGAAAACGGTGCCATTCCTCCTGAGGAGAAGGTATATATTTGTATTTTAAATTTTTT
Organism: Enteromius viviparus; assembly: GCA_032353835.1. Taxonomy (NCBI): domain Eukaryota; kingdom Metazoa; phylum Chordata; class Actinopteri; order Cypriniformes; family Cyprinidae; genus Enteromius; species Enteromius viviparus. Next base: position 449,593 of record JAUCNO010001210.1, read on the forward strand.
TTGTAAGAAATAAAGACTTAGACTTAGACAAGTAAAGATTTATAATGATACAAAGATTTCTGTTTCGCATAAATGCAATCTTTTGGACATTCTATTTATTAACGAATCATCTTTGAAAACAAATTTACAACAGAGCACCATAGCTGTTTTGTTATGGCAAAAACATTGGTAATAAGAAATGTCACGTTATGCACCAAAACAATATTACAATAAAAAATTAACTTTGCCACTGTACGAATAAATAACATCTTATTTATAATTAATAAAACAGAACACAGCTGATTAAATATAATAAGTAAATGTAATAAATAACATTTCACAATATTACTGCTTGTACTGTATTTTTTTTAAATCAAATAAATGCAGCCTTGGTGAAAAACCTCTTTCAACCCCAAACATGATTTAAATGGTGTGTATATATAGCTACTTATATTCAGATTTGTTGACTGGGACAAAATTAAAGGCTGACTGCATCCCTGATCATTATGTGTCAGCAATATAATAACGTTTTTTTTGTTTTGTTGTTTTTTTTAGCTTGAAGGATTCAAAATTCTTCCCGACAAGCATGCCCACTCCCGAGACGTTTTTTCATTCGGGGTGATGGTGGAGGCCCTTCTTCCACTTCTGACGGAACATGGTTAGTAAGCTCTTAATTCAACAGACGCATGTAAAGCAGGCTGAGTGTGTCTAGGATTCATCCTGTTGTGGCAGTTGCTAAGCCCTTGCTGCATAGACATTGTGACATAATTGTTAATGGACTGACAACTGCGTGCAAAACGATTTAAATTCTGGCTAAAAGTTTTCCATTCATGGCAGGTTATGATGTCTTTAAAGAACAAAATGATCCACAGTTATGATGATGCAATTTTTTGGCTTTTATGTTTGTTGTGTTTTGGAACAGTGCCTCACTGAAAACACATGCTCTGTTGTTTTCGTACTATCTATTTTTTTCTTTTAGTCTCACTCACTAAATTCTGGTATGTTTTTCCATTCCCCGTTTCTTCCATGTTTTTATTTATTTTTCCATGTTCGCTCCCCATCTTTGTAATCTGCATGTGCTCCTCCACCCAAACTTTCTGTCTCAGTCTCAGATGATTTATTGGAGAGTCTAAAGAACATGCTGCAGGCCAGCCTTTTGACCCCTGACCCCATGTCTCGCCCATCTCTGAGCAGTTTGCTGAGTCACAAGTTCTTCAGGTTGGCAATTAAAATCTTAAGTTACAATTTTTCTAATCCATATTGGTCTTTTTAAAATCCATTTTAATTTGACAAATGTTAATTTTGCCTCTGTTGAAGAAATATTATTAATATAATTAAATCATTTTAATCCTTACAGAAATGACTTCTTAGATATCATGAATTTTCTGAAGAGTTTGACCCTAAAAAACGAAGAGGAGAAGAATGAATTCTTTAAGTAAGTTTCCCTTTCAAATGCATGATTTTATTACTCTAGAACTGTGACGTGCTTAAATAACTAGTGCTTTTCTGTAGGTTTCTCTTGGACCGAGTTCAGAACCTCCCAGAGGAGTTAATTGCTACACGTCTGGCTCCTAAACTGCTCAATTCTTTGGTGTTTGCTGAGCCCATGGCTGTCAAAAGCTTCCTTCCTCACCTCTTACGGCCCAAGCAAGGTAGAACTAGTCAGTAGAGCTTTTGGAGATGCTCATTGTACACTTGTTTAGTAGCTTTAGTCTCAGTTATGATGTTGACTGACTGTTTTCTGATGTCCAGACTTGAGTGTGAGCGCTGGGGAGGAGTGTCTTCTGTCTTTGTCTTTGTATCGGAGATACGTGGTTCCCCAGCTCCTTAAGCTCTATAAGGTGAACGAGGAACATGTCAGGATCGTGCTTCTCTCCCACATTCATATCTATGCTGAGTTCTTTCCTCACGAAGAACTGAAAAATCAGATTCTTCCTCAGGTACTGTGACAATTCTTGTGTTCGTATCAGCAGCTTAGTAACACTAAATTCTGTTTTTAAGTTGATACTGGGATTGTTTCAGTTATTTCCTGCACCTTATCTTTTAGGTTTTGCTGGGAATGAGAGACACAAATGACTCACTCGTCGCTATGACACTACAGAGTTTGGCTGTGCTTGTCCCGTTGCTGGGAGCCCAAGTCGTTGTTGGTGGGGAGAGGACCAAAGTCTTTAAACGGACTACACCAAACTTCACTAAGTCCACAGAGGTCACCCCAGAGAGTAAGACACCATCTGTTAATGCACTTTTAAAATGGGAGGGAGTTTTTTTACTCACCCATTTACTCGTCATTTACTCACCCTCAGGTAGTTCCAAATCTGTATGAATTTTGAAGAAAGTTTGTAACCAGGCTATTTTTGGTAACCATTGACTTCCATAGTATTTTTTCCTACTATTGAAGTCAATGGTGACCCAAAACAGCCTGGTTACAACTTTTTCAAAACATGTTCTTTTGTGTCCGACAAAACAAAGAAATTCATACAGATTTGGAACTACTTGAGGGTGAGAAAATGGTGACAGAATTAAAATTTTTGCGTGAACTATTCCTTTAAGTTGGTATATTAACCTGTATCCAATGTAAATGTTATGTTCTGAGTCCACTGGGGGACGCTGCTGCGTCATTGGAAATACAATTTATATATATTTGTTTTCTAGTAGTGCATTCAGTTCCTAGAGAAAGTAAATCTATGCAACAAATATTTAAAATTAATCTCATTTACTACAAACTAATTAAAGTCAAATATTTGTCTATTAATCATCTACTAATGTGAAGACATTGATTTATGTTTAAAATAAATGCTGTTATGTTGTTATTGATCAAAAACAAAATATACCAGTTTTCACACAGATATTAAGCAGCAGAATTGATTTCAGCATTCGATAACATTAAGAAATTGTTTTTTTTTAGTATCAAATCAGTATCTGAAGGATCATGTGACTGCTGAAAATTTAGCTTTGCGCTCTCATAACATTTTTAAATACATTCAAATAGAAAAGTATTTTAAAATTGTAGTAATATTTGCAATATCCATTAAAACCATGCATTTAAAAATCTTACCGATCCCAAACCTCTATTCCTCTGCAGCATCACCTGTGCATATTGTTGGGCCTTCATATCCCCATGTCTCACAACCACCAAAGGTCCTGAATTTGTTTCCTAAGGGCTCAGAGGACAAAAAGGTGTTTTTAGGAAATATGTACTCCTTCCAAGCGGCTGAAAAGCCAACCGGCCAGCACACCATAGCAGAGAGAGCAGGTATGCCACAACTGATATTTAAAGCCACTCTTTTAACACCATACTTTTCTGAACTGCTTATTATCAAGCAATGATTTGAAAAGAAAAGCTGAAGTTTTCTTGAGTTGCATTTGTTTGTCCTTACTTGGTGTTTGAATGTACAATCCTTCTAAATCAAGTGATCTCTCTAGTATTTAGCAGTGAGATGTCGTTCCCATTGAATGGGTACAGAATGGGCACACAGGCTGCAGACAACACGAAAACTAACGGAGCGGTGAGATCTGATGAAGACTGGCCTAACTGGAGTGACACAGAGGAAGCAGAAAAGGACAAGGCGAAGTCAGTCCAGATTAGCATTCGGTCAGCAGATGTCCCAGGTAAGAGCAACTCTGCTGGCAATGAGGATGAAAATGAGGAACCCTGGGCAGATTTTGAGGACTCAGAAGTGACCTCAGACCACTCACCCTCGACTCCTTTGCCAGTCTCCGTACCAAAGACATCAACCGAAAGCAAGGTGTTACCTCCATCTGAATCTAGCTCTGGATCTTCAAGGCACTCTAAAGCACTCAAACTGAACTCTTGTGTCAAAAGTGTCCAAGATCATAACCATGCGTCATCATGGGACACCGGCTGGAGCCAGGCAACTGACACCATCAAACCCAGCAAAACAAGTTTAGCATTAGAGACCAAGCCAAAAAGCACAATCAATAGCTCTGAAGCTGGATGTCTTGGGGAAGAGTTCACAATTGCAGTGAAGAAGAAGTCAGAGCCAGATCCAGAACTAGACTTCTTTGCAGACATGGTCCCAGATATAAAGTTGTCTTCCTCTTCTCTTCTGCTCCCTGTGGAGAGCTCGGTCAGAGAACCCATCACGGGACACACAACATCAGACCCATCAATAGATAAACTGAGCCTCAATACCAAGTTTGCTGCAGCTGACTTGACTGAGGTAAGTTTAACTATGCAACCAAGCATAGTCATTTCATGGCTTTATAATGATGAATGGATGAGATGATCACTTGTTTTGCCTCCACAGACGGAGGCAGAAGGATGGGGCGATGACCTCAACTGGGAAGATGAGAACACCTGGTGATCAGTGTGGTCCTCTACAGAAAGCCATATGAGAGATTCCAATACAAGAAAACTGTTACATATGCCATCATAATATTATCATTAAAGATCAACATACAAATTTAGTAATTATGATTTAAGAGAGTAGTGTGTATTTTAAGATTCCTGCACTCAGTCCAATGGGATTATCGATCTACTGTCGCCATAGAAATTGATAGGCTACAGAAAAATGTTTTGTCTTGTTGAGCTTCTTCAAGACGGCATGATGGACCTAAACATGCCAAATCCTATTAGGATTCCTTCAGTCATTTTGCACTGAAGATGGGTACATCATCTGGAAATACATCCACTTTTAATGTCAGTTTTAATTTGTGCCATACAGCTTATTTTCTGTTCAGTGAGCCTTAGAGGCCAGACAGCCTCAACCTATATATAGACTGTAATTTGTCTTGATTAGATTGGGTGAGAGCCCAACATAATTTATTTGTATTATCAGCTGCTGACTAAATAAAATGGTTTTATGGTATTTGGCTTGCTTTTATTAGTTTGTGATTAAATTTTGATTTAATATTGTCAATGAAATTTGGTACGACAAAAAATAAATAAATTATTAGTATAAATAAAGGCTTAAGGCTAGGTCACACGGCATCAACAGACACGTTTGATGGATTTCAGAACTGTGTGTTAGCCCTGTCTGTCTGTTGCCATTTGTTTTTACAGACTGAACATTCAATCAGTGTTTGTCAGCTCAGTAATGTCTGGACAGTATGGTATGATCTTCTAGCAAACTTATGAAAACTGGTTATTGCTTTTGTCTGTTGGTGCAATGTGAATGTTCACAATCCAAAATCTAAAGGCAGCAATGATGTTGTTTGATGTCATTATAGGATTGTATTTATTTAATTGGTCTCTTTATTGCATTTATTTCCATAACAAATGAAAATTAGTTTTTTTAGTGTGTATTAAGTTGGTATGAAATGAGATTTCACCCAAACAATATGTACATCTTATGGTGAACAATCTTTATGTTGTGGGCAGTCGTGGTAACCCGAAGGTTCGAATCCCAGGTCCAGCAGGAATTTTAACTTCACCTTCACAAACAATAGATATAAATCTGCACCCTACTTTTTTAATATTCATGCACAACAAACATGAAATGCAACTTCTTTATTTGCATAATAGGATGTTGGCATTAATTGAGTGTTCCAGTAATATTGGAACTGCCATAATTATGAGACTAAGTTGAAGGGAATCTGAGCTGTAATTATTACATTTCAATTATGAAATTATAGCAATTGTGATACCTTTAGACTTAAATATTCAATGTCAATCACTCAAAATCAAGCCAATGACTAAAGAAACCACAAAACACATTTTAATGGTCTTTTATTTTATTTATTTAAAAAAAAAAGTTTTAACCCTTTTCCATATAATTTAAAAAAAAAAAAAAACTTTTATACAAATATCTTTAGTGAGTGTAGTGACATGGAGCAAAGACAGTATTGTGTTTAAAGCAGCCATAAGTAGAGGTGTTGTAGCTGAATCAGGGCTGCTCTGTTGTAGTGATGTTAATTTGAGTTATCAGTGTCTGTAAGACCTCAAGTCTGTTCCTGACCCACTGTGGAGGGGACGGGTTGTGTCCTGGCTCCACTATTGCCTGCAGGGCTTTCAAGGCACTTTCTGCTGTCTGGAGGTATCGCTCATACTCCTCTTCTACATTCATCTCCTGTCTTGCCCTCTTCGGACATGGCTGAACACAAAGAATTGCAGAATTGTTTTATACCGTAGGTATATCAGACAAGATAAATTCCACCATCCTCTCACTCACCTCCTCAGAAAGTGCTGTGCGTTCAGGTAAACTGGTTTTACGCTCTCTTTGCTCACAGTGTTTCTCTATTATACTCCTCCACTCCTTCAGACGCTCTAGTTTATCTTCCTCAGACTCCTGATGTGTGACGGTCTATAGAAAGTGATAAATTAGATTAAATTATATAAGAAGGAAATTACACTTTCCCTTTTTTTTTTTTTTTTACATTTAAGTGTATGTATCTCTCATTTCATACCTTACTGAGGAAGTTTAACACTTTAGTTTTGATCTCCTCTGATGTCAATGTCTGAGAAATCACTTCCTCATGGTTGGTTATCTTAAAGTTACAATAGAGACATTTTGAGGTAAATTACAAAACTGTTGATTAAAAATTGTGACAAAGAGGTATGTGATTTGAAAAGCATTTCTCAACAAATTTGAACAAATAAGTATTTTAAAAGTCACGTTCTTGAGAGATGAAGTTTTCACTTACACAGTACTTACATAATAGGATTTACCTACACTTGAAGTAAATGCAATCTTTATATTTAAAATTGTTTGTAGTTTGAATCAGTTTTTTCGATTATCTCTCAAGAACGTCTACATTAACTTCTAACTTACAAATTTAACAACTGATAATATTATCGTTTTTTAATAGTAATAAAAAAAGCATGGTTATATAATGAGGAAATTGTGACCTCTGCAAACAGGCCAAAGGCCTCCAGGACATGATGGAGGATCAGCCAGGATGGATGAGTCAGGAGAACATTAAACAGACCACTGATCCTGGGCAAAACTTGGCACTGCAGTCACACACATACATATACATATGGAGATACAGTGAAATTACCATTGAAAGACTTTATTTTTGGTCTTTTTTTGAATTCCACTTCTACCTGAACACTGGGAATAATAAATAGTCTTCCCATGGAAGCAAGGAACTCCAAGGCAGCTAAAAGAAGGTCATCAGGGCATTTCTGGATAGGTAACCCACTTAAACAGGAAACAGCCTGTTCCAAAAAAAAAAAAATCTGATCTAAAAAGCTTTAAAGAAAATATAATTATAAAACAATTAAGGCCCAGTAGAGAAAATAATAACTGTTAAAATATCACCTGAACAATGACATGTGGCTCTATACTTTTGATCAGTACTGCTGATATTGACAGAAGTAACTTTACAGTGCACTGAAGAGGAGGATGAGCCTGAACCTAAAAGTAGATGAACAGTGGAAAAAATATATACATTAACCTGTGTACAACTGAATGTGATTCTTTACTTTAACATGTCCGTACACCTTTATGTGCTACTGCTTAAAAGTTTGAAGTAAAACTCCAAGATAGACAGACAGGCGAACTGACAAATGAAGTTACTGTACCAAATATTTACAAAATATACCAATACAAAAAATCTCTGTATCTGTACTCAGCATCGGCAAGTACCAAAAATAAAAGCATCGGTATCAGACAAGAACATTGCATTCCTATTCTAAATTTAATTCACAGAGACAATGATCATACTAACCCCCAAATGTTTTCTGTATATAAAATCTGATCACCTGGTTGCTACTCATGCGACTCCACAGCTGAGAGATGATCTTCACGAAGGATATCTCACATTCAGCCTGCAAGTTGCTTCCTCCCATCAGTATCAGCACACAGCCTAGTACCCGGTTCTGTGGAGAAACAAAGTTAAAACCAAGTCTGGGCAAGATATTGATCTTAAAATCCAGTCTGGTTTTTAAAGGGCAGGATGTCAAAGTTAGCACAATGTGGATGTGTCAGTCTACAACACAATTAAATCTTTAGTGTTTATATAACAATAAAAATCCCAAAGTCTGCCATGGTCAAAGTGTATAAGTGCTGGGTTTCTACAACAACCCTCACCAGAATTTGTTCAGGGTAAGGCTGAGTTTATTTTTAGACTAAGTTGTTTTTATAATATCCAAGCATTTTTAATGTTTTCAAAGTCAAGGTCTCGTGTAATTTAAAATGATGGCAAACATCCTTTTAAAGTTGATGTAATCAGTAGTGCCACCGCCACTTTATTTCTCTCACAAGTTTTGGTATATCTCCCATCCTGAAGCCGTTATTCTGCCATTCCTGCAACACAACGGAAGCCATGGCAAGCACCTCCTGCTCAACGTGCACACGTGCCTCTGCGCACAGACACCTCAGCAGAGTGTGGCGCCACACACACAGGTTCTCCTCCTCAGCAGGGGGGAAGCGCTCCACAAACTCAACCTGTCACAAGAAACACTTCATCAAATTTAAAAACTACCTACAAAACCAAAACTGTGGGAACATACAGTAAATAAGCTATATTACAAACTCAACAATGTTCTGAGGAAGTCCTGTTCATTTCTTTATCTGGACTAGAGAAAAAGAAACTAACCTGATGTTTTGGTGTCATGAAAAATAGCAGGCGTCTAAGCAGAAGGGCCAAGTGAAACCGCTGATAACCCTCAACAGGACATGACCTTATCTAGACAGTACAACAGCAACACAGAAGCAGTTAGTGGATTTTCTAGATTTCCTAGCAGTTTGACATAATGTTCAAACCAAGAGAAGTTAAAGAAATTCTAAACACTCCAAAAAATAAAATACAATATTTAGTCATCTTTAAAACAGAAACAGAAAAGTTAAATTGTAAAGATACAGAACAAAAGCAAAACAGAAGTATGGTTTAAATGAAGACAAAGGACTTTCTCTAGTCGTCAACTTCACACACAAAAAAAACATGTATATAGACATTTGTTTAAGAAATTAATCCTTTTCTTCAACAAGAACACATTAAAATTAATTAAAAAAAAAACAGTAAAACATTGTTTAACAATCCAAAAACGTATATCTCAAATAAATGCTTTTAATTTTCTATTCATGGAAGAATACTGCAAATTACACTCTGAAATATATATATTTTTAAAATAAAAATCATCATTGTTCAGCATTACTGTTTGTGTGTGTGTGTGTGTGTGTATATATATATATATATAAAAAAAGTCAACATCATTGTTTTACTGTAATTCTGATCAAGTAAATGCAGACCTGGTAAGCATATAAGAACTTTGTGTATTTATGTGCGTTTTATTCATAAACATACTGTATATACAACCCATAGAATAAGCTGCTCATGAATACCAAGCACACATATAGTGTTCTTCCCCATGCTCATTTTGACACCAATTGTCAGCTCAGTCAGGGTGTAAGAGAGATAAAGAGTCCCCTGTGGTCCCTCATTTCAGAAAACAACAAAAAACACAAAAAAGGTCACATTCCCAGCACTCTCCACTCACCAAGTGTGCAATAAGGAGAACATGTTGAAAACACAATTCAGCCGTGCCATATCTGAAGAGAGAGACAGAAATAATACAACTCTGAAATTGTGTATAAACATGTTTTTTAGAGCTTGGTTCTTTAGAGCAATAGATATTTTTCAATTTGTATAGACTAAGTGGAGCATGTTTATGAATATTATTTAAAGGATCTAGAAAGTATTGAAAGACTCCTAAACCTCAATGACAATATATTCTTCTAAAAAGATTAAAGACAGGAATGTCCCCTGATTGCTCATGCTTTGTGACAGCTCTGGAAAGTACAGTAGCAGTCATACGAGTCTGGTGGTCTACACTCATGGGTGTGTATCTACATTTACCGTGCCAGGAAACACCAGACATCTGTAGCCAAGACAGCCGTCTGCATGTCTGCCTGCAATACGCCGGCTAATAGTGACCGCTCCTGAAAGAAGGAAACAGAGGACAAGATGATTTTTCCCTTTTTTTTGTTAACAAAATCTTTTCTGAAGAATCAAGAATCAACTGTCACATTTATGTATATCATATAAGAGATTTTCTCAAACCAGTGCTAACCTGTATTTCTATGAATATTGCATAGACTGTGTGTAACCAGCCATACTGATAAGACGTTTGGTTGAGCTAAGCAACCTTGAGAAGCAGACTAGTTAAATGTATGTGTGTGTGTCTATTCTCAGGGAAGCAGAGAAGAATATATTGTCCATCTGCTGGCTGAGTTACATATTTGGGCTGGTCCGGAGGCCTGACGCCCAAATTATCACCTTCTTCACCTTGAGATGTGCTTACATCCATACGTGGACGTCTCTAATATTATCTATTTTTTGGAACCAATCAGAATGACTAATGTATTGACGCGGTTAGTGACCTCTTGTTAAGAGTATATATACTGATGTCTGTAAGATCAGGTACGAATACATGTACCGTTACACCCCTATTAGTTATACAGTACACTCAACAAAAATATAAACGCAACACCTTGGTTTCTGCTCCGATTTTTCTCATGATGTCAGATCAGCATCTTGATGTGGCACACCTGTGAGGTGGGATGGATTATCTCAGCAAAGCAGAAGTGCTCACTATCACACATTTAGACTGATTTGTGAACAATGTTTCAGAGAAATGGTAATATTGTGTATCTGGAATGAATTGTAGATCTTTAAGTCCATCTCATGAAATCGGAGCAGAAACAAAGGTGTTGCGTTTATATTTTTGTTGAGTGTAGTATAACACTTAAACTCAATTCAACAAATTCAATAAAGAAGACCACTGACCAATGGAGCGAAGTGCGGAGCAGGCAGAACAGCCACACAAGCACACATATGCACACACACATGCTGGTGCAGACTGACTCTACCCTGAGCCTGCCCCTGCAGCATTACTCCCGGCAACCACACCGGCACAGCACGCTCCAACACACACTGCCGAAAACTCTGCAGCACTGCCTCAAACATAGACCATCTGTGGAAAGAAAGAGTATTATATACTTGAGCCAAAAATACTTTGAAATGAGGATCCTGCAGTTTTGGCTATAAGAGGGTGCTCTGTGTTATTTTACTTTGAAAAGTTAATTTTAAAGCATATTAAAATAAAAATAAATGTAAATAAAAATAAATAAAAATGTAAAAAAATAAGCTTTTAATAAATATTTTTAATGTGTATGAATAAATCCAATCACCAAGTGAAATAATTTTGATTTCACTTTTCATCAACTCTGACAGACAGAGGAGCTTCTTGGTGGCTTCTGGCTGGAAACTGTAACCTTGTCCTAACAGACGTGACATGACAAGACACCAGTGACAATCAACTTGGCTGTCCACACCAGACATGACACCGCAACATGAGAGAATCACTCAAATATCACAGCTATTCAGAAGCGAGAAGCAAACTGCACACCCAGTGAAAGAATGATAAAATATATATTGGGAAAATTTGCATTTTATTCAACAAAAACTTTCCAACAAAAAATTAGGGATGGTCCGATCACGATCGGCCGATATGTTTGCGCGTTTTGTCATCAGGTGCTTGATTTGACATTGAGCCGTATATACTACACACAGCCATTGTACACTGACGAGCTGCGCAGGACATGTTCATTATCAGCGTGGATTTGCGCAGCTCGTCAGTGTACAATGGCTGTGTGTAGTATATACGGCTCAATGTCAAATCAAGCAGGCAAAGTGACTGACAGGCAAGTAATTACAAAAAAAATATAAACAGTATAAATAAATAAAAACAAATAACACAAATATCCCTTTAAAAAAGCAGGGTAAGCAATTTTTCAAAAAAGCTTTTGCTGCTGTGTGCGAGACAGTAAGGAACGTGAAAAGTGAAGTATACCCAGGCCCTAAGTCTTCCTACAGCAGACGCAATAATGCGACCATTGAAAACCATTTGGAATTCGTGTCAGCACGTCATAGATAGAATGCGGCAGCGGTTCCTGTCGGAGATTTGTTGCGCCACATCATACCACTATCACGAGGATATGGTCAAGTTCTTGCGAGACCAGTCGCATCTCTCGAGATCTCGTCACACTTCAAATATATATTTATAAAATTATATATATATATATATATATATATATATAGGCCTATCGCGAGGATATCGTCAAGTTCTTGCGAGACCAGTCGCATCTCTCGAGATCTCGTCACACCTCAAATATATATTTATAAAATTATATATATATATAGGCCTATAGAGAAAGAGAAAGAAAGTGGGTCGCAGCTTGATGACCATGGGAAACCGTGGGTTCCGAGGCCAAACCAGTTAAGAATCACTGTTCTAGACAATGTGCAGTAGGCGGTTAGCGAATCACAACACACTAGGCTAGCTAAACCACATTGGCTTGTTTGAAATCATGCGATTCTGATGATGTGGGAAATGCAGTTGCAGGAAGTGATTTTTCATCATAGGAATCAGTAGTAGAAACTTCAAATGTCTGTTTTGCACTGTTAAAGGATGCTCAAATTAGTCCAAGAACTAAGAACACCAAGAAAACACAAAGAGCTTTTATCATGTACGAAAATGGGTTGTTCATAAGGGAGGAAAAGGCATGAACACATTACTTCACCCCATAAACACAACCAAACCTTCAAAAAAATCCACTGTTATTTTAAGAAAATAACTAGCTAAAAATTAAAACTGTAAATGTTATCAATAAATGCCAAGCCATTTTAGGATATACAGTATAATTACTGATATTTAAACTCAAAATAATGCTCAACCTCATCACCGTTTACAAGTTTGCCAAATGCATTCTGCTAAATTATAGCGTAAAGTACCTGGGAGTTTCCTCCGGAAATTGGCTGCCATCACTCCAAAGCCGCAACGCCTCCTCTGGCTTAGAGGAGAGTTTATCCAATACATTCACCAGTAGCAGACACTGTGATAAACAAAGCTCTGTACTGCACTCTGAAAAGCACAAACAACAAGATAAAGAAAAAAATGAAATTACATTTTGTTCCCACAATTTATTAGTGACCTTGTTTGATCTGTGGTCATAATATAATCATGTTCTTTTTATTTTAATTTAGTTCAAGCATAGTCATGATATTACAAAAAAATGGAAGAATAAGTACAATATGCCCATGATTTACCTAATATAAGGAAACAAATGAATATGTTGTGGGAATAATTTTTGTTTAACTCCCTATGAGCCTGTAATTAATCTGAAAACTGGATTTTCATAATGTTTGAAGTTAACTTTGGTATAGTCTCTAAAGTGGCTCGCAAAAGATGCATTGAATCAGGCTAAAAATCCAAAACCTGTGAGACAGAGAGCGCAAATCCACATGTTGCAGTACTGGATGAACTGCCCTGTAATAATAAAAGGGCTTGGGCACTAATTCAGTTTAAGTGACCTGGAAACGCACAGGATATACACTCAGCAATATGTCATGGACAGTCAGTCTCTCTTTCATTTTTATATAACTATGTCCTTGACATGAAAGAAATTCATCAACAATTCTTCTCACCCTCCTGAGCTTTTACAGACATTCCCCCCATCACTCGCATTACAAACAGAACAATAATTTAATGACCAGGCTAAGTGATCTATGAACTTACACCGTACAAGTCAAATGTTTTTCGTTTTAGTTTTTTTTTGGAGGAAATGTTAAAAGGAATGTTCCAGGGTTCAAGAGGACCCTGGAAGTTGTTATAGTAGTTTGCAAGAAGCAGCTCACTGTGATCTGGGTCCAGGACAGATTCTGCAAAGGGTCGGAAGGAGAGCAGCTGCGTCAGCATGGCATCCATGGGAACCAAAACCGCTACTCTCAACTCCTCGCTGAGGACAGAGGGCACAGACGGGGCACATACAGATGGAGGGAACTTGCTGTGGGGGGAAAAAATCTCAAATTTAATTATACATAATAGACAAAAACTATGAAACTTGTTGTGAGTGTTTATCTTATGTAACATATCTTTCATCTACCTGTGGATTTGGAGATGCAATTGGTGAAATCGATGGCATGACTTGGAAAGGAATGCTTTAAATTCCTATCAAGAAAAAAAAATGTACATCATAACTCTTTCAGACTGCTAGAGTTGTATTTATTTTTTATGTTTTCAGAGTTTTTTTAACTTTCACTTTCCTCTCAGTTACCTTTGTATAATGGACTAATGTGTTGGCAAAAAACCTAGACATCTTTGTTGCTTTTTGGAAAAGCTTGTATTCTGGACAGTGCACAATTTCCTAAGAGAAACAAAAGGAGGAAGTCAGATATAAGCTGCCTTTTATATAAAAACACATATTTATTTTTCTTAGCCTATCCCATCCAAAAAAAGCCCCTGATCAACGATTCTAGGCCAAATTACAAATACCACAACGAACAATACAAAAAACCCATAGCCAAGTAAAAAAATGCACCCTGTTCTGTTAAAAATGTAACTGATAAAAAGTCTACCTGCAGGCCTGCCTGTTGGATCTGTTGACCCAGCTCAAAACAGTTCTGAACAGATGTATACAGGTCATCACACAACGAGAAGGCTATGTCAGTATGGTGAAGCCGATCTTCTACTAATGACTGGTACTTCACGCTCTGTCTGCAATCAAACACACACTGTTAGTACATAAATTTGTCTATTTATTTCATAATAGGCTGAATAATTATTATGAGTAATTTAAATTAAAATGTCTAAACGTACAGTATTTAAGGTTTGGGGACGAGAAGGTTTAAAAATGTAAACGTACTGCTTTTTAATGACAACATATTTTCTGATTAGTTTTTATTCATTTTTCAAGTTCAGATTAGATCTCATATTGTCTTAGACAAGGGGGTGGGGGGCTTGTAGTCAAAACACTGCATTAAACTCAACATCAAGCAAAAGTGAGGCTTTCCTTTGTACTTCAGAACATTACATTTCTCTTATTATTCCTATATGCAACTAAAAATAAATTTAAAACAGACATAGGGCTTCATTATACTCACTTAATGATAAATTTCCATGTGTTAGCATGAAGTGCAATGTCCAATCTGGATATGACCGAACATATGTCCAGCAGACTGTGAATCACTGCAAGCCAGGTAAAAAATTCAAAATAACTATTCAAAAGCACGTCCATCTCTTCACTGGAGTTGTTTGAAACACACTGAACCTTTCTTTTCCCTCACACAGATACCACAAACCTGAGACAATATCAGACACTTCCTCCTCAGAAGCAGTGTCCTCCAAGTTAATTTTGTCCAACAGTTCCATCAGACCCTTCTGCAAAGAATATGCCTCTTTAAACAGGCCCTGAAGCAGATCTCCCACCAGTGACAGTCTACCACTGTACATGACCTCACTGTCCTATAAACACATCAACATCATAGTAAAATTAGGGGAAAATGAAATTCTCTGCTCAACCACTAGTTCACTAACACACTGAAAAAGCATAAAACAGTATGTCCAGTGCCCTATATAAAAGAAATGTTGTACCTTGCAGTGCTGGAATGTGTCTTTTAGGACTCTGAGGATGCAAGTGGGAAGAGAGCGAATTGCATCAAAAGACACAGATCCATCGAAGGAACAGACATGACGTACACAGCCAGAGAGAGACTCCAGGGTCTGGACCATCATCTGGCAAAAACACAACAGCAAAAATCTATTTGACTGGCAAATAGAGTATTTTTTTACTGCGGTACACAAACCTAAAATACAAATATGTACCTTCAATATGTTTCTCAAAAATACATGCAGCTCTGTGTTTTGACTAGAAAGGCCTCCAATTTGCTTGCTGATTTCTTCCAAATGTCTAGCAAACACCTTTACCACCTGTGGAGACAACACATGAAAACATGCTTCCCATTGATTATTTCAGGCTACAGATATGGATTGGCACAGGTACCCAAAATGACAGCAATGATCGATTATTGTGTTACTTTAATTTATTTTTTCTAATTGATAATGACATCATTTTGGTGGTATTTGCTGTCCAGCCTGAGAAACTTAAGTAAAACTAAAAGAAGTTATGATGTCTGAAATCACTTTTTGCACACAGTTCATTAATCCACTACCAAAGGACTTTAGTTTTCTAGGGTTTTATATTTAACTTGCAGTGCAAATGCGCTGTCTGACATAATTCACTATAATTGGGTTGTTTGAAACAACCTCAGTCTTTTTTTCTTGTAAAAAAAAAATTATGCATTATTAATAGCAAGTGGAGTTATTTTAACATGTGGCATCCTTAACAGTAAGGTTTAATTAAATGTATTTAATTAGCATTATAACACCACGAATACTCAAGCACTTGTTTAAAATAGCTGTCAGGTAAAAAATAATAATATAAAGATCTCAAACCTTGGGCAAGAGAGGGGAAAAACATCCCGGCTCTAATTCAGATAAAGAAAGATGAGGAAGGAACCGGCTTGTAATTATTTTCAGAATATCTGTGAAGGTTATACAAATGAAATATGTATCAAGAAAGGAACTTGTCAGGGACAAGCTAGGACAAGATGCAGTTTGGCACGTTTATTTTGCTTAGACCTACTTGTGTGCTCTTCCCAGCTGTCTGTATCATGATGCATGGCGTTGTCAAGTGTCAAGGCCAATCTTAATCATATAGTTACATCAATGACAACAACGTAGTCTTAAACAAATACAACTGTCACCGTCTACATAATGCAATAAACAACATACCTTAAACTACAAATGAATTGATTTTGAGAAGGAAGTCTGTAAAGGATATAACTAATTTAGGCAGGACCGTTTTGAGCTCTTGTTGACATGTCTCCTGGCTCCACTGAGAGACCTCATCCAAAAGGGTCACTTGAGACATTTTGGTCACGTTTTTTAAAACACTCCTGCTTTGTAACGTTAAAAAAAGTTGCAACTTTAGTCGAATTATGCATGTAACGTTAGGCAACAAACATCTCGCTGAATAGGAAAAATATGACCAAACATGTTTTCTTGGCGAGTTAAACGTAAATGTTATCTTGACCGTTCAATTTGAACATACGCTATGCTTCGTATAAGTTTTTTGATCCTCTCAGAACTTACCGACTCACTTAAGAAAACTACAGCGATTAATAAACGCGTTCATGTGATAATGAACAATGAAATCCTTAAAGCATTTTTAAGTCTTATGCTGGAGCTCTTCACATTTCCTTCGGCTGGGCAATTTCATTCGCCAGCAATACATGGGGATTCTTCAAGACGACAAAATCAGTTGGATGACTTTCTAAGCATCATTTTGGGCTTGTTTAATAATACGCTAAAGAAAATTCTCACTTTGTATTTAATTCGGCGTATTTAAGTCACCTGCGTAATAAGTACAGTGCTTACGAATTCCCCTTCTAACGTGAAATGGTACGTCTCCCAACTTCGCGGGGTTTTCTATATGTAGTTTAAACTCATCTCAGTCAAACCGCACTCTACGGTGATTGGTCAGAATACTGGACGCTTACTGTATGATCCAATCACAAAAGTAGTGTTGCATTATCAATGTACAAAGCGGAACAATTAGATTTTTGCACCCCACTAGGGTAGATGAATTTCCCATGCATCGTTGTGTATCATTTCAGTTAATCATGGACATTATTTAAAGACAGTGGGATTTTAATGGTAGCCCATGTCAGACTCTGACGTGAAGGGTTAAAAAAAAAAAAAAAAAAAAAAAAAAAAAAAAAAAAAAAAAAAAAAAGCCAACAACCCTTACAATATTTAGAAAGAGCTTTATTAAAATACATTAAATAACATTTTTTGCTTGGTTGTCCCTGACGTGGAGAGGACCAACTTGGGCTTTTCCCTCCCAATGCAAACCTGGAGGGAAAAAAAAAAAAAAAATCATCAAAAAATTAAACAAGGAACAAAGCTTCTGCAGATTCTTTTTGGGCTTGGTTCTCAATATACCTGGAACTTTGGGGAACATGCCATCTCTTCTCAATCCACAGCTTGTGTCACAGCAGCCACACACCTGATCACTCCCTTCAGAAGACACCCATCTAAAAAGAAAAGATATGTGGCTCATTCCATAATTATCACCAATAGGAAAACGAACGATGCTGACAATAGTGCAAGTTCACTTATTTCATCCAAAAACTCCACTTGCTGTGATAAATGTTAAGGAATGTAAAATAATTTAATGTTGTAGGAGTAACTAGGGCTTAAAGCTGGCTACAGAAAACTTAAATATCTTGATAGGGAAAAAAACCAAACAAAAAATAAATACTGATTTTCAGCTATTTAAGACACGTTTAAAAGGTTCAAATCATGGACAAACATCTTGTAATTCATAAACAGTAAATAACCATTAAAAAAAAAAAAAAAAAAAAAAAAAAAAAAAAAAAAAAACCACACACATTCATTTGTAGGGACACCAAATGTACCCGCAATTGTAGAATCACCCATGTATATAATAGAGCAATGTAGTGTATGTATTTACCCACCAAGACACTCACCCATTTGCTCTAAAAGAACAAGACTTATGATCTTCATCAACCTGAGAAAATGAAGCTGCACTTGCTTTTAGAAGGCAGGTGATGTAAATCTGTAGAAAAAAAAAAATGTCACTTATTAGATGCAAGAACGTTATTTATGTAAAAGATTAAACCTCCAAATAAAGGGTCGACTGTATACTTAGACCATGAGTCAAGTCAATACATACGGAGTGACTGCTTTCTTGCTGGAACCTGAAAGCTTCCAACTGAAACTGGAGCTTGTCATCTTGCACTCGGGGCAGAAATCTGGACACAGAGCCTGTATACTTTGCATCAGTGAGGCAGCTAAAACACCAAGAGACATTGTCAGGATCTTGTTTTCTACATGTACGTTTAAAAAAAAAAAAAAAAAAAAAAACCTCAGTGAAGGTTCTTACCCATGATTTTCAATAAAAGAATACTTTGGAGTAGAATTCACATCAGGAACTGCAGTGGCAACACAGTTGTCCACAAATACACGAAGGGGGACATGGTTGTACTGCATTACAGATGCCTGAATATTGATGATGTCACTCAGGAAGAAAACATTTGAAGCCCTTTCAAACATCCAATCATCTTGAGGGATGGAAAAAAAAAAAAAAAAAAAAAAAAAAAAAAAAAGGGTAAATAAGATGAAGACATAATAATAATTTAAAAAAAAAAAATAAAAAAAAAAAAGCAATACAAACCCATCATGACCTTCAGTGAAAATACCAGAATATCCTCTGCAACCTTGGTGGACTGATATGGGATCCAAGCTGGTGTCAATTCACTACTGCTTACATTCAGTCTCCTATATTATTATAATATAAATATAAATATTTATTTAGCTCCAGAACAATTGAATGGCAAAGTGGTGCTAGTGATGAAACTAAAAGAAAAGTTACCTGGGGTAGTGGCATTCAATACCAATTGAAGCACCCCTGGACCTTACAATAGGAATGTTCTGTAATGCTGCTGGTCTATAATCAAGGCTATAGATATAGACAAGCTCCTCCTCAGTCACCTGGGAAAAAGAAAAACAACTTCAGCTCCCAAATACAACAGGAATCTAGCACTATGAGCAAGTGCCAAATACAGTAAAAAAGCCAGAAGACACACCACAAGTTGACTACCACACTCCTGAAGCGGCGATTGAAAGACTAGGACTCTGGCAGTTGCATCCACGTCCACTACACTGCAGCTCCCTAGAGAAAAGAGAGAGGGCTCAAGCAGCTGGCCGGTGCCAAAGAAGTCCTGCTTAACTTCCACATGCACCCCATTTTCCCAACACTGGACTGCTACACTGTTAGATGGTCCAGGCTGCTGCAACTCAAAGTGAAAATCTGGCTGTACTGGCTGTTCTGGGACTTCTGGGAACTTCCATTTCAGCTCCGCGACAGGGCCCTGCAATTCTTGTTTGGACTGAATACTTGAAGCTGCAAGATTTGAAATATGCGGTGCCAAATGAGGCCTCTGAGATGGAACCCTATGAGGAGTTTGGATTGGTTTCCTCGACTCCCTAAGCTGAGAATCATTTTCTTCTGATCCTTGCATCAGCGCACGGGCCTGAAACCCCCAAGCCTTTCGTTTGGCACAATACACATGATCAAACATGATCACCACTAAAAGCACAAGAACACATTGGCCAAGTCCCATTATGAAAGCAGTAGCAATACCACACAACCACACAGCAGCAAGCTGTTGTAGCACTAGTTTATAGTGTCATGAATTATATCCCCACCCAACTTTAAACAAGCTTAATTGCTATGTGGACCATCCTAATCAAGGAATGGCACTGAAGTTCATCAAGCCTCCAAATTAAACTAAATTAAACAATAAACATTTTAAGACTGCTTAGGTAAAATAAACAGTATTTGACCTGTTATTGAGTTATTTTGGGGATACATATATTATTTCTGACATTGTTAATGTCTTAATGAGCTCTTAACAAAAAGTTACTTTATATGACTTCACATCTGCAACTTCTTCATAATCATATCTTTATTATTTGTAATGAAGGCTGATAGGCAACAGTATACATTTAGATGAATGAAAATACGCCAGTGGTTCCTGTAAGTGAGAGCAGGAATAGGGAGCTGACCACACATTCCTACACCGATTGAAGACATTACCAGAATACTGTCTGGAGTGTCACACCCCTCTACTACAAAGTGACACCTTTAGGTTTTCCTATAAACATCCTTGACGGTAAGTGTGAACACGTGTGCCAGCCACATGCGAAGGGAAACAAAAGCTTATTAACACAAGGCTATGATTGCGATAACATCTACAGGAACTTCCAAATACAGTCCCATTATGTTCAAATAGACTCTAAATGTGTCACAGGAAAATGGGAATTTCACAGGGAAAACAAAACTGTAGTTAATCACAGCACATCACCTTGTTCAGCCTTACTACATACATTTTGTTCTAAATAAAAAATACTTACCTTGAATTAAAATTAATGACTACTAAAGCTGTGACACTGTTAGATCATATCAAACCTTTTTTCCTTTTTGAGATGACCTCCGCTAAAAAAACAAAACACATGGCACTGGCACCTTTTAGAACAATGAAGGCACTATTAAGTGTATTTTTGCTGTGTATGCTGTCTTGTTTAACCTCTTAATGGTAACAGACAATGAGGGTCATATTCAGGTTTCCAGGGGCTAGAGGAAACTGGTAAAGGTTTAAATTTAAGAAGCAGGATGGGAAAATCACTTCTGTTCAGTACACATGCCATCTTTTAAACAAGATCCGTTAAGAGCTCTTTTGTAAAAAAAATTATATATGCACATTACCTATAAATGTAAGGCTTGACACAACAATGGGCCTTTACTATTTAATTGCCATGGTGAAAATGCAATGATTTGTTCAGTGAAAAGGTTTGCAAATTATTTTCATATGATGAATTTGTGTGCTTGTATCTCAATGGCAAATTTCAAGTTAAGTAAGATTAACTGAGTGATGCAGACACTCTTTTATCTGTTCCCGATCTCTACACTGACACATTCCGTAATGGAGACAGGAGACTGGATGTGCTTATCCCTCTGCAAAACACATGCTGAGTTCCGGTACAGGTTAGACCTTGCTATCAAGGTCAGCGATCTAACCTCAAATTTGAAACCGCTGACAGAACAGTGAACACTTTTTTTTTTTTTTAAGAATTCATCCAAAAGAAAATGAGGGATAGCTAAAGTGTTACCAAATTGTATACTTGGGGAAAAAAAATAATGTCCAGGAATTTAAAGTGATACATTTAGACTTTTTATTCCATTGTGACTTTGTAGTCTTTATAGACCGACTTTAGCTTTTCCACTGTGACAGCATGGTCAGCCTTCCCATATCCCTAGAAAAGAAAGATATATGAAATAATCAAAGCAGGCTCTAACACCAAAAACATGCTCAGCAAATAATGTTTATAAAAGGTTTGAAAGGCCTAAGCTTATTTTGTACAGCAGTTAGTTCACTTTACATAACTGGTCTATTTTTAGCATATTAAATGATTTCCTTAAAATTGATCTCTTATGTCCATGCAATCCTTGCTGTAACTTTATTTTGTGTCACATTATTAAGTGGTTGTTATAATGGTCAAGGATGTTACCGTAGACTCTCCAAACACCAGAAGTGTCTTGTCAGTGCTGTTGTGCTCAATCTTGCCACCACCAAGACAACTACACTCCAGTCCCAAGGCCTCCATAGCAGGATTCACTTTTTCAAATATGTGAACTGAATAAAAAAGTTGAGGGATGTAATGAACTATTCCAGAAATTATCGTGCTCATGTTTATTCTGTATATTCATGTCTATTCAACCAAACACAAGAATACTACTAGTACTATGTGACCCTGGACAACAAAACCAGTCATAAGTAGAAATATTTGGTTTTGAGATCATTATTGGAATTTTTCTTATGCACCCATTTCTCAGGTGTGTTGAGTTTGCGTCGAGTGTAAATTTCTTGCTCTAAATATATAATTTTGATTCGTAAAATGCATTGCTAAAGACTTCACTTGGACAAATTTAAAGGCGATTTTCCCAATATTTTATTTATTTATTTTTTTTGCAACCTAAGATTTTCAGATCTCTGCATTTTCCTTTCCTAACAAACGTCAATGGAAAGCTTAAAAGAATTCAGTGATTACTGTCAACCATTTATATAAACGTTACTTTGATGTATCTTTCTCAATTCCCATAAACAGTTAGCAACAGCTGATTATAAATACTGCTGCGCTGTCTGAACAGGATAAAGATAACTCGCTGGGTAACGTTACAGAACCAGTCAAATACGCTATTGCACTTTCAAGCGCGCACACTTACTGTGGTACTCCGCTGTTTTAGTTCCCCTTACTATCACTTTTTGTTCCGTACCACCTTTAACCTTTATGTTCACTAATATGTATTTAAACTTTCCCTCCGGATCAATGTCGACATCAGGAACTTTGCTCAGAGCGTCTGCCATCTTCGCAGTGACAGCTGCACGCAACACAGCTGAACCAAAGTCATCACGCACACCAGTACGCAAACCGGAAATACGTAATGCAAATTCATTCAGTTTACATCAAGCTTGAAAAAAAACATTAGCATGTCCGTGTGACATTATGCCCGTTATCTCGCTCTCACAGGCTTGTGGACTTTCCATTTCATCCCACACAGCACACCCATATCTAATCTCAGTAGTAATTCCTGTGCTTTAGGAAATGTTTCCATTATGTTCATCTAGAATTTATTTTATCCCAAATTAATGGCGTAAGTAGTCTAAAGATTTCACAAATATCAATATTGTTGGTCTGTTAGTTTTGTATGCCTTGTTATATGAATGATGTTTAATCTTTGACGTCACTAATTCATCAATTATTACTAGTTTCCCAGTACCTATATGTATAGATTTTATCATCTCAACCTTAACCAAGACTTTGAAAATTGTTCTAACACTATGAGCCTACCACCATTAAATTGTTTTTAAAAACTATATGATAGCCAAATCCAAAGCGCAATCAGTAATTTTTTGAGAATTTATTGTTTGAAAATGTTTTGTCTACACGCAACTGTTCATCAGTTGCAGCATCAATTCTGTTAGAATTATTTTTGCCCAAATAATTATCATAAGAAACATCAGGATGAATATTACATGTAGAATAGGCTAATAGGCCTATGTGATAATATATTCGTCAGCCAATCAGATTCAAGCATTCAACGGCACAGTAGTAGCCTATATCACTGTAATTATATCCACTCTGATGGTTGGGTGAATAAAAAGAATAAGAAAAACTTAATTGGAGATATTTCTATAATAATTATTTGGATATGAGTTTTATATCAATTGGATAAGTGGCACAGATTATTTTGACATATATTTATTATTATTCTTTTCTTCGCTCAATTTCCCGGCAACTATTTCTGTTAAGAGGAAGCTGGTTTAAACCTGTGCAAACAAATTAAACAGAGTGGCATCCCAAAACGGTGAAGGTCAAACAAAAATCAAGCTGTAAAAACTCAAACTTCAAAACGAGAAACCTCTAGGGATATTAAGTACAATAATAGGAAATAAACAAAGGAAATTTTAAATGGGGCAGATAGTTTTAATTATTAAACAAATTTGATTAGATTAGACTTTTAGTTTTAAACTGAATTAAAGAAAATGTGAATATTGTAAATTGTAATTTTTTTAAATTGTGAACATTTGTTCCTTAAATACTTTTTTTAAATACGTATTATTATTCTAGTTATCATAACTTATGTATAGTATCAGTTTGTAAAATTAATTCACTGTCTTACATTTTTATGGTATATTTTCATGACTTATACAAGAAGTCACCACTAATTGAATTTCAGTGTAACTGGGGAAATACAGTAAAGACACCAATGAAATAATTACTGGCAACAATTATAAGTGATTCCCCTCTCGACCCATATTGTATTCCTTTTTTCCTTTATAATGAGAGCTGAAGATACTCAGGAAATGTGAGTGTGTTTGCCATTAGATCTCCCCGCTGATTACTTTTTCCATACCAAAAAGTGAAAGTTATAATTGTAAAAAAAAAAAAAAAAAAAAAGCAACAACAAAACAACAACAACAATGATAATACAATATGTGTTGTTTCTATTTCTGAATACTGTAAAATTATGCTTTTATTCTGCTGTGGCCATATCAGCACCAAAAGCTCTACAACATTTCCTGAGAGGTCACTTCCTTGCACTTCCCTGCACTTCCTAACGCCTTTAGAGTGTAAAAAAGAGAAAGTGCTTCCTCCTTGAGTTAGAGAGTTAGAGAGGGGTATTTCCACAAACTAGAATTCCATTGCTTTATCTGGCTGATGTTACAGGTTGATCCGGGAAGGGAAGTTCAGAGTCATAGCTGAGCTCCTATATATATGCCCCAACAGAGTGAATACCAGACCTGATTCCCAAATCCGAGCCATAATATTAGTAGAGAAGTACAGAGAAGACCATTAAGAGGACCATTTGATAGTTGTACCTCCATGACAATGGTACGTAAAATATTTAAAATATGCATTTCTATAATTTTACTATCAATATCTATTTTGTAGATTCTATTCTATTCATCCAATTGAAATAATTATATTGAAATAATAACTTTGCAGGGCATCTTCAACAAAGTACCATTGCAATTTTTGGTTGCCCTTGTTCTTATTTCTTCAGGTGAGAAAGCAAACCATACTAGTGTACAATTTTAACTGAGTACAACCAGTCAACATAGTTTACTCAAAGTAACACAATGGTTTAATTTTGCAGTGTTAAACTTATGGAGAGGCACTGAAGGCTGGTCATATCATTCCTCATCGTTCACTATGAACTGGGAATCTGCCAGACAGTGGTGCAGACATCATTACACCGACATGGTAGCCATCCAGAACAAAGGAGAGATTGAGCACCTCAACAGTATCTTTCCAAAAGTCAGTGGATATTACTGGATTGGCATTCGTAAAATTAATGGCATTTGGACCTGGGTTGGAACTAATAAGAATCTTACAGAGGAAGCAGAGAACTGGGCAGATAATGAGCCCAATAATGGAGGGAACAATGAAGACTGTGTGGAAATATACATTAAAAGAGGGAAAGATGAAGGCAAATGGAATGATGAGTCCTGCTCAAAGAAGAAGACTGCACTGTGCTACACAGGTAGGTAGTCTTCATGCAAATTTTTAAGACAGGAATTCACAAACTTACTATTAAAAATATAATAGTATACAATAGTAATATGCATACTACAGTTTACACTCTCAGATGACATTGTACCTTCTAGATTACATTTTACATGGTTTAATTGTGACCCTATATTTGTTACAATCTCCAGCTGGAGTTCTCTCTGTGTCTCCACCAGAGGGCACTCTAAGCTAGAGCAGTTCCACGCTTCAAACTACATTGCCCATCATGCCTCATTCTTGGGACTGATTACACGCCAAACCTGCACTTTATTCACACACACACCTGCACTTCATTACACTCACTTACTGATTGCTCACCAACATAAAAGCCAGACTCAAACTTAAAAAGTTTGTAAAGTCTTAATCTGCTCTGGCTGTCATTTCTGAGTGTTGCTTTGCCGTGTTTGTTTTGTCTGTTATTATTGTGGACTGTATTTCTGATTCCTGATTGTTTGCTGCCTGCCCTGATCTCAAGAGTATCTGGCTGCAGCCACTGTGGAGCTCCACAGTAGGCGGAAACACGTCACCTCCACAGTAAGCGGAAACGCATAACCTCCACAGTAGGCGGAAACACGTCACCTCCACCTATAATTTTAATAATAATTTTGGGTAGGTGTAAGGGTAAGGGTTGGGATAAGTTTATATTTTAGGCATATATTTTGGGTATGGGTAGGTGTAAGGGTAAGGGTTGGGATACGTTTATAT
>JAUCNO010001210.1:486587-507028 GCA_032353835.1 Enteromius viviparus
TATGGATGAATAGTTAATTGTAAAGTTCTTAAAATCACAATTAGGATCAATTAGCATCAGCTTGTGATTATGTTTATATTATATATTATTATATGTTTATATTTTCTTCTTCTTCTGGTTTGTTGTGACTCACTAGCAAGTAGAACATTTTGCAGACAGTTCCTCCGCATCTCAAGCAACTTGGTGGAATCACGGTCAAATCAATTATTTCAATAGTTTTTCTTGTGCGACAGAAAGAGGAATTCCTTTAAGGCTTTTTAGATTGTTATACCAATGATTTTAAATGTACCAGAAAAGATGAATGGTGGCATCCAGAGTCTCCTTGGAGAGTGTAAGCATATAGCTGATCTAGGATCAGATTAAAGGGGATAAAAGAAGCCTCTCGTATAAAAGGTTATTTTGGATTATCTGTCTAAAAAGTGAAATATGAAGCTCCCTGTACTTGCAAAGTCTTTTTGTGTCAGCTACATACATAAGGAAAGGATTTACATTATGTCAGAACAAGGGTACCTTGGTAAATCTGACATGTTATAAGATACATGAAAAAGTAAACAAACTGCAACGGAAAAAGCACAATAATCAGATTATTTTGTCTCATGTCTGGGTTAGATCTTGCACACACATACATAAAATGTTACATTTATCTATAAAATATGAAAAATATGTATTTTTTTAAACAAATTGAAAAAAAACCAAACAAAAAAAAACAGAAAAACAGTGTATATATGAATATAAAAGTTGAAATTTGCAAAAAGCTAAACCCTTCCCTTAATCCAAGCACTAAGTGTTAGTTTAATGTTATGCGTTTAACTCCAGGCCTAAAAAGGTCTATTTTATTTATTTTTACAATATGTATTATCTAAAAAAAAAACATCATAATGCAAAGCCTTCCTCCGCAGAACATTGGACACGCCTGAAACGAAATGAAGATTAGCTCTTGAAACACACAGCTGCTCCACGGATACTCATGGAAGTAACACTAATGAATCTTAGACTGTTTTCAAGCCATCGTGTAAAATTTAATATCTAACATGAAAATACTATGCAATAATTTGTTACCACTGGACAGTAACATTGTCATTTGAAATGAATTAGTTCAATTAAAATATCATTTACAGAGACAAATACACTGGCAAACACTAACAGCAAGTGTCAATCTTTATTTACACAGATCAGTGGACAAGTGAATCTGTCACATCAGGCCCTTATTTCACCCCAACATCAAAAGAAATAATAATAATAATAATAATAATAATAATAATAAAGTATTCCCTCATTGTTTTAATGTGAAAAAGTAGCTACATTTGATTAGATAATGAGGATCTAATGAGAATCACCACTGAGAATTATAATAACGCCACAAAGTTAATATCATCATATCAAGTTCATGATTTCATATCATAAATTTTATTTCATTTTAAATAGCCTAATTTTTGGCCATAATGACATTTTCATAATGTGAAGAATTCCCTGTAATGTTACATTCAAAATCTGTAAAATCATTGAAATGTGAGGCATGTGAATAATTCTATATATAATCATATGCTATCTGTATATCTATCTTCAACTGTAAAAATAAATAAGTAACAGGCACGTGTTATGTGGCGCTTGGCTCTGAGCAGCTCTTCTTTTTGTGATACCTCAGCTTGGGAATGACTACATTGTGAAAACCGCATCTCAGTTCACTCTGCTCTGCCAAATGCTTGTATGTGAGACTCCACTGTTCCCCATCAGTTCCCTCTGCTCTTGATAATTACTCTGTAAAAACGTTTATGAATCTATCACATTGCAAGGTCAGCCACAACGTTCTAGATTGACGCGTTGAAATGAGATCACTCCGAGTTAATTAGCGACTTGGCAGAAGAAGTAAGCACAAGCGTCCACAGGAGACTACGAAACAGAAAACATCAACCGAAATGCCAACTCCTCAGCTCTCCTATATCGATGAGCTCAAACCCTGATATCTGACATCCTATCGCCATGTTTTGCAAAAGGTACCAATTCTCCTCGTCTCTAAGCAATTCCACTTTCACCTCAACACTGTTTGTTTTGATTGTCAGTTGGTGCATTTGAAAAGCACAAGATTGCATTCAGAATCGTCTGAAGATGCAAAAGCATGCCCTCGTGTGCAAACCTGTCATAAAGGCCAATTTCCACCAGAAGGGACAGGGATAAAAAGGAGCAGAGGTCAGGCATATTGAGCGTGAGAGCACTGCTCAAAGAACACTTGCTTTAAGATACTTTGAGTGGACTTGCTGCGTAGGCCACATAAATCTAGCGCTGACAACCACAGTCTAAGTCATTACTCAAGAACTGTCACGGCACCAGGCCTCGCTAGCCTAACAACGGCCCCGCACCATGCCGCACAAACCCTCTTCTATCGCTCTGTTGTGCTTTATGCAGCAGTGGTGCTCGCTTGGACTCATTCATCTAATGGAAGCAATGAAAATGGGGAGGCAAATTGATGTGGTCCATTCAAGGCCCAGATTCAAGCCAGCACCATCGCTTTTAATAAATAGGGGAGTATTGATATATTTCTATCTCCCCATGAGAGAAGAGGATTCCGGTTATTGGTGGGTTTTTTTTTTTTTTTTTATATGCTCTGATGTATGTTAGGTGAGGCTACGGGTAGATATTGGATTAGGAATCGTCTGAATAATTCAGTTCAAGATCAATTGAAATTATTAAAATGTAAAAGTTATTTCCAAAAGAGATGATAGCTTATGATAAACTACCACTCACAGAAATGCATAGTGACTGGACAGTTTTTCAACAGCTCCGTTGTGCATGTTTAGCAGTATGTATATATAGTGTGTGTGTGTGTGTGTACAGTGAGGTCAATAAGTATTTGATCACCATGTGATTTTGCAAGTTCTCTTACTTAGAAATCATGAAGGGGTCTACAATTTTCAGTATAGGTGCATTTTCACTCAAAAGAAAAATCTGGAAATCACATTGTATGATTTTATAACAATTTATTTGGGAATTACTGTGTCAAATAAGTATTTGATCACTTGCTTATCAACGATGACCCTCAAAGACCTGTTATTTTGCTTTTAAATAGTTCAGCTGCACTCTGCTCATGATTCTAAACGACACATTAAAATGGCAGTGAATTTAACGGTAAAAAACTGTAAAAACACTGTTCATTTTTAATTTTTGGGTAAAGTGTCCCATCTCATAAAATAGTTACATTTTCCTGTATATAGTTGGTTAGCGATTGCCAATAAAATGACCTTAGTGGGCTGTTGTTGCTTGCCTTGTTGCAAAGCTGTCAGTTTGATATACTTCAACACTTCAAGACTTCTTAGCAAAAGCTGTAAGATAATATGGAGATACAATTATAAAATCATTTGAAGTCAGATTAATATTTAATGTTTATGTATTTCTGTGGTTGAAGAACCATGTGATATTTGTGAAAATATAACACTAACATAAACACTAGCTTATACTTTTTTTTTCTAAATTTATGAAAGTGTGGATGAACCAGATAATTTGGGAAAAAGTGAGCGGTGGAATTATTAGGCTCGAAAATCTGCAGTAAATGAGAATTT
The DNA here is from genome assembly GCA_032353835.1 of Enteromius viviparus. Classification (NCBI taxonomy): domain Eukaryota; kingdom Metazoa; phylum Chordata; class Actinopteri; order Cypriniformes; family Cyprinidae; genus Enteromius; species Enteromius viviparus. The sequence goes on from JAUCNO010001210.1 coordinate 490,142, forward strand.
GATTCTTCCTCCTCTAAAGTTTAAATATCCCCTAGCGGCATTTGCATTGACTGCCGCTCCTTTCTTTGTTTAATTTTCCACATGACTAAAGCTGAATCAGAGAGAGTGTCATGTTGGTTGTCCTCAGCTCTCAGTATCAGGCAGCTATCTCACCATCAGCACATTAAATTGTAGTGTTTTTCAGCCTTTTGTGCTGCTTATTATGGGCAGCTTTGTCATATTGCAAGCTGGTTCAATCTTTGGCTCAGCTTTTAATTGTATTAAGCTATATATAATAAATTGCAACAGCAATGTTTCAAAACTTCAATTTGTGTTGATTTAGGTTGGGTTTGTACCAGAGCTGGTGCCAGCACAGCACTGATGAGGGGGCGGCTGGGGTGACAGAAGGGGCCTCAAAGAGGTCAAACGGTTCCTGTAGTTCTTCACTACAGATTTGGAGTTTTAGCTCCCTCCAAAGATTTTCAATTGGATTTAGGTCTGCAGACTGGCTAGGTTTGATATGCCACTGCTTGGTTTTCCTGGCTGTGTGCTTTGGTTCATTGTCATGTTGGAAGACCCAGCCACGATCCATCTTTAATGCTCTGACTAAGGGTAGGAGGTTTTTGCTCTATTCGTCACAATACTGTTCATTCTCTTCTTAATACAGTGCAGTCATCCTGTCCCATGTGCAGAAAAACATCCCCAGAGTATGTTTCCAGCCCCATGCTTCACTGTAGGTATGGTATTATTGGGAGGCTACTCATCATTCTTCTTGCTCCAAACACGGCTAATGGAGTTAAGACCAAAAAGTTGTACTTTGGTCCCATCTGACCACAGGACTTTCTCCCATTACTCCTCTGGATCATCCAGATGGTCCCTGGCAAACTTCAGATAGGCCTGGACATGGGCTGAATTAAGCAGGGGAACCTTCCGTGCAATGCAAGATTTTAAACCATGACGTCTTCGTGTATTACTGATAGTAGCCTTGAAAACGAGTTCTCTCCAGCTCTCTTCACGGCATTGACCAGCTCCTCCCGTGTAGTTCTGTGCTGATTCTTCAACATTGCATCAATGATACCTCACGATACCACTTCTAAATCGTTTGTATTTTACAAGTTGCCAATTAATATTAATATGTATGAATTATCTAAACCTAACTACGAATTAGCAGGAATTCGGGACCTCATACAAATGCCTACGAATTGTGTTGAAATCACAGGTGTTTTTTTCTCATGGTACCACCATACACCTGCAGGCGCTATGGGTGAGAAGCTGCTTAAAAAGTCCTGAGATGAGAGCGTACCCATAGTAGCAGATTTACATAGAAATACAATGGAAAAGTACCACTATCAAATGAAAAATGCGTTCTAAAATTATATATATATATTATTTATTTATTATTATTATTATATATATTTTTTTTTTAATACAATTGAAATCTTTTTGCACACTAATCTTGAGTGAGGGGGCGGGATAGTTTGAGTCGATGCAGGAGTATCGGTCTGTCACAAAAATCTTCAGGAGTCTTGGAATATATTGCATGAGTCATATAGACTGATTTTATAGTATTTCATAGCATGACAACCTCTGATTTGCCATTCTGTGGGAAAATTTTATGAGAAAATTATTTTATAATTCCCTCCTTTGTGTCTACTGTATGTGGGTTTGGAATGACGTACAGCTGACAACATAAGCACATTATTTTTCATTAATATAGGGTTATGGACCATGTAAAAACTACACTGCAGAAGAGCAGTGTGTACAGGCTTCTTCTGTCTTTCTGTCAGGGAAGAAAATGTCAAATTAATTCCATACCCTCCCTAAGGGGATAAATAATCTTTTTATTTTAATTTAAACATCATCTTCTGCAAATTGAGAATCCAATTATTTATTTAAGCTTATCCCACCCCTATAATTTGAATTTTTTCTAAATTTGATGAAAGTGCCGTAAGGACACTTACAGTAAGACCCTTTGCTTCTGCACTGGCTAAGTGCTGACACAGGAACCTAGAAAGAAAAAGGAGCTGCAGGGAAACATTATTTCTTTTTTGAATCGCTCACCTCTAAGGATAAAACGCTTGTCTGTTCTTTGTCAGATAGTGCCTGATGGTGTCAAAAGAAGGGAAAATGATTTAAGTCTTATATTAAATAGCCACACAAGTCACAAAACTCAAAGGCATTATTTGCTAGATCACAGTTCATATGGCACATCCTCTGGTACCCTACAGTCCATAATGGTTCCATTATCATTTATCTATTAAAGGTATAATAAATAAAAAAAATAAAAATCTGTCCACATAGGCAGGAGAGTAGTTTAGCTGTCAAGCATTACCACTAATGGCCCTTTGCTTACACCTTTAAAATCCTCAAATGGGTTTGCAAACGTGACTCCCAAGACATCTTCAGAAAAGACAGCAGTCCTTCTTCAGGGACCATCATTTAATAAGACAAAATCTTAAAATAATGGAGAAACACATAGATCCTTATTCATTTTCAGACATGTCCAGGCCTCCCCTATTCACTCTCAGACAAAAGAAAAGGTACAAAGCTAAAATCTTTCTACCTTATGCACCCCTAAATGGTACATCTTACCTGAAGTGTACATATTAGTATCTTTTAAACCAATAGTGCCCCAGTGAGTTATTTTTCCACCCTTTTTGTTAATTTCCTTTTTAAAGTGGATATAAACATTTGCAAGCTTACTTGGTGTTGCACTATTTAAGTTGAAGAATAATATGAAAGGTTGGAGGCAAAATGACATTATGAAATTTAAAAAACAAAATGTGCAAGACTGCACTTTGTAGTACTACAGTGGATGGTGTTGAACACACAGTGTTAAAAATCATATGAAAACACATGTACCTGTAACCCACTGTGACCTTTTAAACATTGCCTTAGGATATTTGCAGATAAATAGCTAAAACATAATCAATAAACTGCTAATCTGCTGTCATGTTTGATGAGTGTGAAGTGGATACAGAGGCAAAGGCAATCAATGCTGACATTTCAAACTGTTTTGTCAGTTACTTTGTTGACTTTCGGTCTGTCAGTAACAGTTCCAAAAGTACAGGATCAAATGTTGGTATTATCTTCAACAACTGCAAGTTTTTGTGCTGCGTTAGAAAACTGCAGCCAAATGCATTATACATTTCGGTTTGGTTTACTGTTCTGTTCTGCTTCGTCTTTGTTTACAACTTTCACGTTTGCAGCAAAACAGAAAAAGTAACAGGCAGTTGTGTTAAAAATGTTAAAGCTACATGTATATAAATCTGAATCATACTGTTAAACTGAATACCAGCAAGCCAACTGAACATTGGCTACACGTCTGATGCATATGGTACACTTAACTGGAAACACTTCAACAATGTCGAAGTTGTCATCTGATTGGTTGAATTTTGTCGGATTTCCAGGGGACACGAGTTTCGCGTTTATTTTCGGTTTGCCGAGAAACAAAGCGCAGACGTGTGATTGCGGAAGAAAAACTGTCGCGTTTACATGAGTGACACTGAGCATTTTCAAGATCAACTAAGTATTGGATTCTCAAAAGTATGCGAGGTTCACGGCATCGACTCTTTAAGAGATGTCCAGGAGTTTAGTTTGAGGCAATTAGTGGAGACAAAAAGAGTTATTTTAGTGTACCCCTTCCTATCTATTATGAAGATAGGTCAAGTGATGTACCTAATTGAGAAGGGGATGAAAGAACAGACGCTGACATCGCAGCTGGCCGATACAGTATTGCGTTCGGTTGTCCAGAATTGCTTGTTGGTGTTAAAAAGTGGAGAGATATGCTTCAAACAGATGTTTACGCGAGTGTCTCATCGGGATATGCTGACGGACTTGTTGCACGCCGGTCTGTTGTTGTGGGGACGTTTCCACGCCCCGAAACGTGACACTGAACGAAAAGAACTGTGATTGGTTGTTGGACATGTCAGTTAAACTGCCTTATGGGCGGGCCTTGGCCAAAGAAAGCCGCTATGAATTCCAGACCTTCAACCGTCAGTCTGAAGGTCTGGCTATGCGAGACTAATGTATAAGTAACATTTAGAAGGTTATACTACTAACCAGTTAAAGAAGTTTATTTTGACACTTTGACACTATTTTGAAACTCTTTCCAACCAAAGAAAGTATTTGCTTCTGTTCATTTTTATGTTGTTGTCACACTGTCTGGGATTCAAAAGATTGTAAACAGCATCAGACCTGGACAAATACAAATCACAGGGTCAGAATAAAGGTGCCTCAGTATAAACAGCAGCTGTCGTTATCTTTTATAAAACTCTGAATGTTTACTGTGTGATCGATCATTCCTTGCACGCATGGCATGTAATATTAAACTGTATTTTGAAATATTCATGTTCAGGTGAACTTACAGAAGAGGAGCATAAAGTGAGTTGTGGTAAAGCTATGCAAACAAATTGCAGGTAGGCCTATAGGTTTACCTTGCAAGCCCTGCACATCAAATTCAAGAGAAAATCTGGAAATTTGGAAAGGTTTCCTGAACACGAGCACTGCTTCATAAGTGTAAGATAACTTATAAAAACAGTTCAGTTGTGCCAGCAAGTTCAGTTGCAGGCGTTTTCACAATAGCACATCTTCATAATCACATTTTTCCATTCCTATTTCTCAGACTGTGAATTTAAGACTTTTTAAATCTTGTTTTTATGGATTTGTTAACTGCAGTAGCAATACTCCTGGCATACATTATTTAAATGCAGAGTATCACATCACTGCACCGTTAACCTACTAGAATAGCAGTACCATCCCTATAATTTATTGCATCCAATGTTTCTCTTTAGATGCTTTTCTGGTGTGACAGGAAATTAGATTAGACAAACTGAACCCATGGTTCACCTCCAGGTATTCACTATAAATTTCAAACTTGCATTGCTATCTGCTGTCTCTGGAAAGAGACAAGAAGTCGTGCCTGTGTGTACTTGAGCAACTTTGGGCAAGACATGAATTTAAACATCTGATCTGGTCATGCTGCTTTTACTACTATCACCAGAGTGGATAATGTGTCAAAATGTCTGCAGTCTCTAAAAGCAGTTAATGTCCAATATGTTATTTTAAATTTCTGGCAGGGTTATACCAGTCAGAGAACATTTTTATAAACTGGAAGCTTACGCAATTTCACAGCGCCGTAACCCCATATTCCCATTAAAATTGGCTCATAACATATTCCGCTTGTCGCCGTGCTGTTAATTCATACCCTATCCTGCAAGTTCAGGCCTGGAAAAGGAAATCAGCTTTTTTTCCTCCCGTGGAGCTGGCAAATTAAGAGTTTAATTTCTTGTAAACGTGTTTTGAAGGGAAATGAGGGTCTTTGTACGTATGTTGGAGAGAGATAGCTACATGCATGACAGCTGGCAAAAGTTATGTACTCAGCATTTTTAGTTAATCTATTAACATATGATTGCCAGGGGAAATCTGCTATTCGTTTATAAATGACATGGAATAATGATGTTGATTAATGAACAGGAAAATACAGCAAGGTACAAAAAGCTTCAGTTCAACAGAAGAATGTACTGTGATATTATAGATAGAGGATCAGGAAGCAATGGTTTGAAGTTGAAAATCTTAATGATGGGTTTGTTTATTATGAACATTCAGTTTTTCACTGCACAAGGCGTTAATTGATGTACTGGAGTCGTTTGGATTGGTTGTGTATTATTATGATTTTTTTTAAGCTCTTATTCTGATGGCACCCGTTCAGTGAATTGCACTGGTGAGCAATCAATGTAATGCAACATTTTGACAAATTTGTTCCGATTAACAAACAAACTCATCTATTTTGGCTTGTGTGTTAATAAATTTCAATTTTAAACAAACATTTACTCTAAAAAAAAAAAAAAAAAAAAAAAGCAATATGGTAGTAAAATAAGACAAAAAAAATGTATGAATGAATTAAAAAGAGAGTAAAATTAAAATGTATGCTATGCAAGTCTGCACATAAATGGTCAGTCTTTTAAACACCTTCATTGTTTAACTGTTATAAATATTAAAAGGCACTGCCTTAAGTTCCTCGTCTGAAGCTAAATGAGTAAAGAAGACAAAGAAACCCTTGACATGCCTACATGTAAAATTCAGGCTTTATGAAAAAAAGAATTTCCCACAAAGTTCTCATGACAGGCCAAAGCAATGCAGACCCTTCGAGTAAAAAGCCATAAACCCCTTAAGCGTACCTGTACAATTCCAACACCCAACTTTTTACAACAATCACAGGTAACAAATCAGTTGTCATTGCTTTCCAAACTAAAAGACAATTCTCTGAGCATGTGTATAAAGATACATTTATAATAAATTAAATTATTGTAATCAGATTTTAAAACATGACTAATTAAGAAGAAAACATATTGACTCTGAATGCCAAGTGTGATAACATTCAGCACCCTTTTATTGAGTTAATGTGCGATGCAGAACAATCCACAATCACTATAATCTCTGCAACACAAATTAGTGTCACAGTTTGTTTATGAAAATTTAATTGAGGGTTTTTGCCTTTGCCTTTTTGCCTTTGGTTTTTTTTTGCTTATATGCAAGAAGCTGCTTCAGTTCAGTGGCATGCTGCTCTAATTAAGAGAACCACACGAAGTGAAATCAAGCTTCAGTTTTAAGTCTTAATCCACTGTGCCAGCACTAAGCTACATGCTAAGAGTGAATCAAAGTGTTTTGCAAATGTTATGCACTCAATCAACAAATGCTGTAACTTTCCTCCGGTATCCTCCTTGAACATCTAAGAACAGAATCACATATTTTTGAAGCACTACTGCAGTCATTGTGAGATGGAACATGAAAAATAATAACAGGCTAAAACGTCAGTAATTAGAACATCTTTGTTTGGATATGGCCCTGTTGAACCCTCTATAAACGGGCCTTTTCCATTTGAATATTTTCCTGTTCCTGTTCCTTTTCCATTCTTATTTCTCAGAAACCCATAAGCCTATCTATTAAAGCAACCTAGTGGTGCATTCTGGGATGGAAAACATGATTAACTGGGGCAAAACAGACAAAGCAATGCAGTTAAATGGCTAACTCAAATTGGTGACATTTAATCAGTCCTTTTCAAATAATATTTTGCCTCGGGTATTGAAGCCATTTCTGTAATAGTGAAAAAATGCCCGTCAAGAAACTATCCATAGCTGCCTTCCAACTGCATGCTGAGTGAATGAATCTAAGATTACAGTTTAGTTAGATTAGCTCATTTTAGTTTCATTTTGATGGGAACTCATATTTGATCATTTTAAGATTATATGAGTAGAATATTGCTTTGAATGAACAGATATTAAATTATATGTTGGCAACCAAAATATTGAGTTGCTTGATATTATGTGTTTCAGCTGTATTATTTGTAGTGTAAAGTACTGCATTATACTGCTCATAAAGCTTTATTATTCAAACACTTGTTTAGCTTCCACTGAGTGAGTGTGAGATACATATTGCAGCTCTTGGATGGGTATATGGAAATATAATACACTCACCCACCCATCTTCTAAATCTGTTTATTTAGGGTCATGTTAAGGAATGGGATAGGAAGGACTTCATAATATGATGTGATATGTTGATTTGCTAATTATCCATTTTTGCATTGCTTCCAATGCAATCAGAAATTTTAAATGTTACATAGGTGACAAATTGTACTATTGAAATGGATGTGAAATGTTTGTGTGTGCGTGTGTGTGTTTATATATTCTGTGGTGTGATTCTGTGGTGGTGGAGCAAAAATGTGGCTTTTTTGTGGCACAAACCCTTATCACTAGAGCAGCATGTTAAAAAACCTACTTTGTGCCTTAGCCCTGAACGGTTCATTGTAGTACCTTAAGGCTACTCTAAGGTGCTAATATACAACTTTTAGGGGTAGATAAAGAACAGCTTTTTACCTTTAAGGGAATACCCCAGTGTAAAGCTGTTGCTGCCCGAAGGAACGAGTTTAGCATATTTTTCTGACAGTGTACTATGTATATGCTGTTAACAGTCATAGTACTTTAGACCTTGGGTGGAAAAATATGATTTTTGGAACTTCAGCAGTAACCTTTTCATATGAAATTATTAAAAAATCCTTAAGATTTCATGCATAAATAACACAGTGTCCTGATATTAGGCCATTTCCATGGCAAGTGCTGATTTCCATCACCAGTCACAGTGCAGAAAGAAAGTATGTATGTGCGTGTGAGGGAACTGCCTATTCTGGTTAGAGTGCTTACAATTTAGCACACATAAAATGCAAAAGCATACCAAATACATCAAATTTCAGTTTTTCATGATAGCATGCTATATTGCATTAACGAAGGCATCAGTATTAAAGGGGTCAGTGGATTCAAAATTCACTTGTCATTTGAGCATAAGTTGTTTGCTAGAAGTACACATCCATCCTATAATGATAAAAGTCAAACCTAAAAATGCCTATTTTAAAATCCCTTTTCTCAAATCAGGCTTTTCTAAAATTTCTGACAGAATTACATTGTTCTGCACAGGCCCCTCCCACTATAATCAATTGACAAGACCGTCTTATCTTGGACCCGCCCTGAGTGAGCTGTCTCCGATGCAGGAGAAGACAAGTATGTCTCAGATTAAGCAATTAAGGTGTTTTGTTTTGGATGTAATAATGAATATAGGAGTCGTCATAACCACATATGAGCCGCAGAAGACACAGAGGATTAACGTTACTTTCGGAGGTGTTTTTTACACTACATTGAGACATTTTAACCAAAGTATGTTATAAACTTTTCACTAAGACCCTCATATCAACTTGGGACAATTATCTCTTTAAAGTCAGGAAGGGAAGAGATTTTATCTCCTTCATTTTTAAGAAAAGCCAGAAATATCTAAATAAAAAAGAATCTGGCAGATGGTTCATTATATTTTCTATTTTTTAATACCTAAACTGTTGTACAGATGCCGTATGTACGTGTCCATGCGGGGTTAAGGTGAAGTCAATGTGCTTCGCTCTGTTAATGCACATATGGTTTAGACAAGCCATTTAGCAGCCCACATTTTCTCAGTTCCAATTATTAATCATTTAAAGATGATCATATTTCACAGAAAAAACACTTGATTTATATTCATCACTTGCCTTGGATATATTACTGTGTGTCAGGAGAGTAGAGGAGTGAATGGTGAATTTGAAAAGAATCAGAAAAAAAACATGTAATGAAAAACTGAGATTTTTTTTTCTTTGAGATCCTTTTCTCTCTCTGTTTGACTACTCAGCAGTGGGAATTTGGGCCCCAGAAGAATATGGCATATTTTATCTGTTCAACCATTAATATGATGATGAGCCTTTTCAAGCAACACAAAATTTCAGTTGTTAGCTTGCCAACATTGTCAAAGTGTGTAATTGGACTTACCGCATGTGCGCGCGTGTGTGTGTGCGTGTTGATCAATCAAGAAAAGCAGCATCGAGTGGCATTTTCCTCTCTGCTCTGTGATTTGCTGAAAGAACAAAGCAATGTAAATACAATAATTTAGCTTCTCTCCTCAAAATGCTTTTGATTATATTCTCATCCCTCAATGAATTGCCATTGATTACATTAATATTTCAACTTTCAATTGAACGATCATCCCAGCAGATCCTGGTTCATAATGCGATGACTGTTTTTGTTTATCTGATAATAAATTGATGCTGCTGATGAAAAAGAGGGCGGGCAGAATGGAAACAGAATGAGAGATGAGAGCGCTCACTCTGTCATAAAGAGAAATGCACGTCAGGAGAACTTGTGCTAAGCCTCAGTGGGCAAAAGGAAGTTTGTAATTATCCTGACAACAACTCAGATAGAGGCACAATCTGTCTCTTGTTCGCTATTCAGCTGCACAGCCATTCAGCGTTCCCTTTATTTACCCATGATAATGATCAGATCGCTTCCCCTTTATTGATTTCATTTAGCGGATTCGCTTTATTTGTATTGGGTTATGAATTTGCATTTCAGTATTTGTATTGCTGTGTTCTCCATCAGTCTTAGCTTGTTAGGCTATAGTATCTGTCTAAGAGAAGATTCAATTCTAGCAGTTATATGATTACACTGAAGTAGCCTAATAATATCTGTAGCACTTCAACAGAGACTGTTGCTGCTGGTCTCATTTTCTAATGTGGAGAAAGACCTATTAGAATAGTTCATGATGGACGCATCTGACATAAGCAGGATGAAAAAGACCATGAGCAATGCGGTGCTGCTGGAAGAGCATCATTAGTCTTCTGCTAACTCATCGGTTGACATGACAAGTTACTAAAACTTGAGTACTTGTCACTTTAAGTGTCTGTGTCATGTCAGATGATGCAAACCACAGATACACTCAGTGTGAGTATATACTGGTGTGGTTTAGTGTACACTCTGAAAAATGAGTGTAAGTGGGTAAAACAATACATAATAGTTTGAACCTTTCATTTCATGCATATTTAAATAAAACTGTTACTGTTAGATGTACAGTTCAGGGTCGCCTTAAGGGGGAGGTGGGTTAGGATGATTTTAAGGGCCTGCCAGTGGCGGGGGAAAAGGTGTTTTCTACCGTGTGGGAACCACCGGAACGGGATTTGTACAGTCGTGGACTGCAATCGTGATTTCTACCGAGGGTGAGGCACAAAACACCAACACATCGCCCCCAAACCTCCTGAGAGGACATGCTGTCCAGGGGGCCCGTAAACCATATTGGCGCTGTTGTGTGGAAGTGAAAATAAATGTCCTAACATAATTTTACCACGAAAAAAGTAAAAACTGAAATTCTCAGAATTTATTTTTAGTGTTTAGTGTTGTTTTTTTAATTAAAATTTTTGTAAACTATATGTGTGTGTGTTAGTGCTGTCAAATGATTAATTGTATCTAAAATAAAAGTTGTTGTTTACATTATATATGTATGTGTACTGTATATATTTATTATGTATATACAGTATATACACATACATACAGTATATATTTAAAAAAATATGTACATAGTTATACATTTATATTAATTATATATAATTATTGTATTTTATATATAAATATATTTAATATATATACATATTTTTCCAAAATATATGCATGCATGTGTGTGTGTGTTTATTATAAATATATTATGTAAACTAAATTTTTTATTTTGGATGTGATTAATCGTTTGACAGCAATAATATATAAATATATATTTTTAAGTAAAACCATTCTTTCTTTTCTTTTTTACCGTGTAGTGATAAACAATCAACTCAAGAAGGAAAAACAATACTAAAATTCAATATGTGTTTGCACTTTTAAAAAAACCCATTACAATTCTGTTTTTTTACACCAAAATAGAAGCCTGCAGCAGCTGTAAGCTATAAGCCTGCAGAATCACATGTTATTCTTCTCACTGTGATTTTCAGCTCAACCTGTTCAAACTCTTCTCTATCTCTGCAGTCACATTTATCTGTGTCATCATACTCAGGCAAGCACAAGTGTGTTTTAAATGTTCTCTGTTCTCATGCTGGATACAGATGACCCATGTCTGTGGCAGAGCTTAAAGGAGACCAACTTAAATGCCAGAGGTGAGCTACTGCACATTATTGGAAAGCCAAACATAATTTGGCCCAATTAAGCCTCAGGTGCGCTGTTGTTATAAAACACAACCGTACACAGATCTTATGAGGAGTTGTAGCAGACTTATAGCGCACCAGAGGCTCTTTCTGATGCTTACAGTCCTTCACACAGACACAGGTACAAATATAAACACTGGTCCAACTAATTAAAGTAGAACTTCAAGATTGCATTCTTGAAGTGAAATAATAATCAAAAATATAAAAAAAAATATATGAGTTTAATATTATTACATATTTTTATTTCAGTTTTGTAAGGATGCTGAGGACCTTAAAAACAAGATATAAAATTCATATGTGCATCTTCATGCACATTATCATCCAAAAGAACACAATTCTATATTTATGAATAATATTTTAGTTTTGAGAGCCTCACAGAAGCATTAACACATAGCAACTGTATATATTTATTTTACACATTACTGAATACTTGAACCGAGTGCTATCCATTTTATATCTGTGGAGTGCTTTTGTCATCAATAGTTTAAAGGCAACCTTGGACGTTAAAGCAACAACCTCCAAATGAAGGCAAATTGAAATGCGATTGTGAGCAGACTGCAGTGAGCGTACTCTTTAGAAACAGTGAGCATAAAAACAAGAAAAAGAAATGATGAATGCATTACGAGATCGAGAGCTCCAATTTTCCACTGTCTGCATTTCTGCTCATCCAATTAATTTGCTTTGCCTGCTCTTTGGGCGTCGTGCCTCGAGGAGACACAGCGAATCAGAAGACAGCGTCCCTGCTCTTGGCTTGAGTCATTAATAAGAGCAGCGCACTGTACTGAGAGATGCGGTGCCTAATGCAATTCATGAAGCTAAAAACAAAATCTAAATGAAAAGAGATGGGCCTCATCATCCTGTTTGTCAGGTCTGCATAAGGAGGGATGTCTCATATCCTGCGTTGCCAGATTGTGCTTGCACGTGTATGGCTTTGTTGCATATTTCTTGGCCATATTAAAAAATCAGTGACGTGACATCTGCTATTTGTGCTTTTGGCACATTCTGTGCCTCGTCATGCTCTGAAATGTCATTGGACTGCCTGTTTTTGTTCCATTGACTGCTTCTCTATATCTGGTGCCTGGAGACATTAAACAATTGTGCAACTAGTGCTCTTTGAGGATATTCGCACTGCCTTTGTTCTTTGGAACTCAGACAAAATAGAAAAGACATTTCAACTTTTGAAAATATTACCAAGTATTTTCTATCTGAATTAAGTTAAATAACTTAATCGTAAACATCATGAATTATGCTATTAAATTAAATAATAATAATAATAATAATTAAATCAATTTCCAGGCATTTTTGACAGAATTTGGACATTAATTGTATAACAAAAATATACTAAATTAAGTGAGACGTGATAAATTTCAGTAAGCTTTACCATATCTTTCAACATACATTCATTAATGCTTTTTCATGCTTTAGTCATGATGATTGACAAGTACTCAACATCATGGTTTCATATCACTTTCATTGTTTGAATCTCATATTTTAAAACACTTAATTTTAAAGCTGCCATTTTATATAAAAAGCAGGAAACATGCAATTAAGTTTTGCTTACATTTAGTTTTTTCTGACTCAGAATAATAGAGCGTGTCACATCATTTTTCTTTGTTTACATCCCTTTCTTTTGTAGTTTTTCATTAGCATTGACCTACACAGATTAGAGATCCTTCACTGTTTTTCACTAGCGTTTCCACTGTTGAGGAGTCATTTTCCTTTAGCAAATAATGGAATTGTAAAAGACTTCATTGTAGGTCAAAATTGACAGTGGCACTTAATTGCCTTGTGATAAATATGGCCTTCCACAAAGGGCATGCTTGGGTTTGTGCATTACTATTTCAGTATCAAAGTGACATAAATGATGATGTAAAATGACCAGTCACCACTACCAATCGTGACTAAGGTCTCTACTAAGCTGTATATCATACAATCTGACATTCATGCTACAGTCTTTCTCTACTCCAACTCTCCAACCAGAAAAGCAGCCATTTTAAAGCACTGAAAAATTGGACATTGTGAAGCGGTCTTAGGCCAGCGAAGAGTCTATATTGTTCTCTGCCCTTCAGTGGGATGATACTGATTAAAATTCAGCTCAAACATTCTGTTCAGAAGTTCGCTGCAGTCTGTTCCACTTAAAAGAGTTTTGACCCCAGTGGCAAAACATAGTAGGGTTCACTGCAAAACAATATCCCACAATGATTATAAAAATTGCATGTCCTTAGGTCTTTATAACTAATATCATACATCAGTTAAAACGTAGCAGGGCTGCCGAATGAAAAAGTAGCTTAGAGAGGTTGTCGAGCGTGTGATGTGTTCACTCAGAAAGAGATAGCTGTGCTCAGAGGTCTGACCAAGGCCTTGGCTCGGAGTTCACTTGGGAAAGAGAGGAGAAACAGCAAGCACACAGCATGAAAGATAGAAAAAAACAGAGTGAGAAAGAGACAGAGAATGATATAAAAAGGCAGAGAGCTAATGACAAACGAAGGGAGACTTAGATGAATGGAGAGAGACACAGGCGGAAAGAGATATATTGCCTGTGTTATCACAAGGTCAGGGCTTAAGCTGCGGGGTACTTATTCTATCACAAAGAGCATGCTCAGAGAATTCTTCAGGAAATGGACCCTGAATTTATCATCAGCATCTACGCAGACACACACGGCTAAGGTTTATAGGATTCGTCCATTTCCCAAAGCCAAACCTCTCTGTATATCAAGACGCTTCTAAGAAAAGAGGTAGTTCACTCAAAAAAAAATTCTTTCATTATTCACTCACCCTGTTGTTCCAAAAAAAAGTATGACTTTCTTTTCCTCTCTGGAATACAAATAGTTTTTGAATCCTGTACTTGTCAGTGTTGTCCAAGCATTTGCAATGAACAGAGACTGTAATTTTTAGGCTTCAAAAAGATGATCACAAAGGTTTTAGTTGATCACAAGTCATTAGTTGTGTGTGAAAAACAGACTGAAATTTCAACAAAACAAAACACAGACAATAAGAAATGATTCTCAAGTACTAAAAAAGCATATCAGAATGATTCCATGTGACAGTGAAGATTGCAGTATGGCTGATCTTTGCCATCACAAGAATATATTAAAGTTTAATATATATTCAAAAATATATATATATTATTTATTTTGATAAAATTGTGGCCTTGGTCAAACTAAATATTAATGCCCCCAAAATTCTGAAGGGTAGTGTATATACAAAAATGAAATGAGATCATGTTAATGCCTATAAATTCTGGATCAACTACTTTATATCTCTTTAAGTGAACTCGCACACACATTAAGGCAGAACAGTTTATTCTTCAAGGCAATCCAGGATTGGAAAAACACATCCACACACACTAATGCTAAATCTCATTCCATGTACTCACCAAGCTATTTTAGGATAATTTTGTTTTCTGCCAGCTTAATCAGGTAGCGACAGCCCTTGGGTGGTGCTCTAATCCTAAACTAAGAACTAAGTTAAAATGCAGGCAGAACTCCACCATGGTTGCCGTCAGTCATCTTTTCCTTCCTGTTACTGCCCTTGTGGGAGCCGTGGCTGCATTTAGCACACAATCATGCGCATCATTATTATTCCATTTAGACAGGTGTGCTGCCTGCGATACCTGCGGTGCAAAACAATGCGTAGTAAATGTAGACAAATTTACAAACACACAATGACACACTTTACCCTCCATTTCCCTTCCCTCCCCAAAAATATCTCTCCGTCGCTCTCCAAGAGATTGCTTTTATCTTGCAGTTCAGGGGGCAAAAGCAGCTGACAATTATAAACTTGATTAAAACACAGTTATGCAAATCAGATGTGAGCGGCCCATGTAGCTCTGAGCAGCCTACTGACACAAACCCACTCAGACTCTCTCAATCACAATTACCTTCCTGTGACGCCTACAATACTGATTAGACTAGGAGAACAATAGCTACAGCATACTTAAACGCAACAAACAGATGTTATCAACTATTCAAGAGGGAACACAACATCATTTACCTTCCCCTCTTCTCCTCCTATGCCTTTGTCGTTTTTCATCTTTCTTTCATTTGAGATTCATTGTGACAGGATCGATCCCACTGCTTCTCCTGATTAGCATTAGCATGTTGCTTTGCTGTGGCATGCTGAGTTAATGTGGCTGCTGAGCGGGAAAAGGTCCTTCAAGCGGAGTTAAAGCCGTTGTTTGACAACTATACAAAATCATTCACCATGTAAAATACTTATCAACAGTACAAGCGTTTTCCAGCAAGGACATTTTCTGTTGGTATCTGTCAATTCCAACTTGGTCTCATAAAAATACATACAACATTTTAATGTACCTTACTGCACGTTTCACCACAGTTTCAAAGTGACGCTGAAACACAGGTTCAATACCCTGGCACATTCTTATTACGTTGATATAGGTATGTGCCCTACACCAAATCTAACCCTAAACCTACCCAATAGTGTTAACAAATGCAAAACTGATAGAACAATGTATTTGTTAATGCAACCATGCCATTACAGCTACCTTTTAATGCAGATTTGAACTGTTTTGTATGGGATTCAAACCGTATGGGATTTTTGCGGGTCTCAAGAAGATCTCTGTACTTTGCGAGCTACCGAACAAACCTACTGTCTATGAAAATCCATAGATATAGAGCTGGATATGTGTGATGCCAAATTAATATTATTTTGGTAATTATTTTGGCAAGCAATTGTTCGTATCTTACAGTTTATTAATCAAAACTTTGTAAAAAAAAAAAATTTTTAAAAATTGAAAGATGTCAGAGTTTTACTGCCTCTGGTTTCTTTTGGAAACTGCAGTGATATGTACTCAATAAAAAGTGCACCCAGGTACGTTTAAGCCATGAGACCAGGTAGGCTAATTATATCATCATTTACTCATGATCTTCTGTGAAACACAAATATATATATTAGGGCCGGAACTTAAACGCGTTAATTTAGATTAATTAATTACACAAAATTAACGCATTAATTTTTTTAACGCATTTTAATCGCATTACTTTTGCACCGCGGAACGTTTCTCACTGGATGAGTTTCCGCGGACCGATTATACTGGAGCACCAACTAGCGTTTCTAATGTTTTGAACGACACACGCATTTCAGCCAGTTTACACGCTCTCACGCCACACCTTGTATTTCTCACGCTGAAAAGTATTAGATAATTATAACTCGTATATACAATTAATAGACGATGCGGAAGCATACGATGTGCCAGCTTGCCAGCACATTCGTTACTAGGCGACATGGGTGCGCGCACGCACACAAGGAGTGGAATTTGAAAGAGCAATAATGACGAAAGCGGTAGGTAATCCATTCATTATTTATGTGTATTACTTAATTTTATGATTCCTGGACAAAATCAGTTGCCTGTGATC
>JAUCNO010001210.1:507128-521956 GCA_032353835.1 Enteromius viviparus
TGGGACCAAAGTAACAAAGGCTACCATCAGTAACACACTGCGCCGCCAGAGACTCAAATCCTGCAGTGCCAGACGTGACCCCCTGCTTAAACCAGTACATGTCTAGGCCCATCTGAAGTTTGCTAGAGAACATTTGGATGATCCAGAAGAGGACATATGAAGAGGTCATATGGTCAGATTAAACCAAAATATAACTTTTTGGTAAAAGCTCAACTTGTCATGTTTGGAGGAGAACATCCAAAGAACACCATACCTACTGTGAAGCATGGGGGTGGAAACATCATGCTTTGGGGCTGCTTTTCTGCAAAGGGACCAGGATGACTGATCCGTGTAAATGAAAGAATGAATGGGGCCATGTATCGTGAGATTTTGAGTGAAAATGCAAATGCATTGAGGATGAAACGTTGTGGCAAATGTTCAGCATGACAATGATCCCAAACACACCGCCCGGGCAACGTACGAGTGGCTTCGGAAGAAGCATTTCAAGGTCCTAGAGTGATGGCCTATAGCCAGTCCCCAGATCTCAACCCCATAGAAAATCTTTAGAGGGAGATGAAAATCTGTGTCGCCCAGCGACAGTCCCAAAACATTACTGCTCATTACTGCTCTAGTGTCATTGCTAACAAAGGGTATGTAACAAGTATTGAGATGAAATGTTTTTATTGACCAAATACTTATTTTCCACCATAACTTGTAATAAATTCTTTAAAAAAAGTGTGAATTCCTCGGGATTTCCTCGATTTTTTTATTTTTTTTTTATTTTGTCTCTCATAGTTGAGGTATGAGGCTATGATGCAAATTATAGGCCTCTCTCGTCTTTTTAAGTGGAAGAACTTGCACAATTGGTGGCTGACTAAATACTTTTTTGCCCGACTGTAATTATTTGCATGCTCTATATTTACATTCCACTGTTATAATTATCAATGTATATTACATTTTAATTGTTCTTAATAAACTTTATGAGAAAAGCATTAGAACATTCAAGTCAAGTTCAGCTTTAGGATAACAACATACTGTAATAACGCGTTTGTTAATTACATGTGTTCATTTATTATTTGGAATCAAACAATAATTCAAAACACTAATTTTAGAAATACTCAGTTAGTTTAAATGCCATTCTTTACTTTATGTCCAGACAGGTGAAGGAGCGACTAAAGAAGGATGTAGCAGAAATGAAGAATCAGCTCCCAGGCTTTAGGCCTGGCTTGGTTGTTTTGCAGGTCAGTCTGGACATCTCGCTCATTATTGTGAACCGTAAAATAAACCTTGTGGTGACAGCTTGCTGTAAAAAAATTTTTGTCTCTCTGGATTATCTGACTCATCTTTCTTCTTTTTTCTTTCGTTATACTCCAGATGGTCATTTGGTAATGTGCCATTTTCTTTTCTCTCACGGTTGTGGGTGTTGTGTGTTTAAAATAGATTATCTCCCCATGGCTTCATGGTCATGTGTTGATAAAAGCATAAGTGTGCAATGTGAAAGAAAGGTGTGTTAGTTTAAGGTCACCATGATAAGATAACATTCATATGGTGTGTGACTCATATCTTGGACCATAATAATCTCACTGCCCGGACTGTCATGTTTTGTTGTTCTTATAAATATTTTTGGTTTGTTTTGATCAAAACAATTTTTGTCCATTACATTCTAATAACTAGATTTAATACTTAAGAAAAAAACAATGCATTCAAATTCTGGTATCAAAATGCAATATTATATACGACAAACATTTTAATAATGTTTATGTTTTCATAAACGTTCATAAATATTAAATGTATTGTAAACAGTACATCACACATAATTTTCACGGAATTATTATAACATTAGACATTTAGATAATACACCATTATTTTGTCAAATTTAAACCAGTATTACATTTGAGTGAGTTGTTTGCTGATTCTGATTTTGCAAGACATAAAAATATAAAATGTCTAAAAGTACAAACAATATATGATTTATACATATTAGTATTATGTGTTTTATATTTTGTACTCTTTTCACACACTCTTATACCCTGTGTTCTGTTGTAGGTTGGGGACAGAGATGACTCAAACCTCTACATCAGCATGAAGCTCAAGGCAGCGGCAGAGGTTCAGTAAGCTGATTTAATAAACAGAAATCATGTTTATCATAAACCTCTTGCTGACAATTGTCTTCCTCTCTTGCATAGATTGGGATCAATGCAAACCACATTAGGCTTCCCGAGACAGCCACAGAGGATGAAGTAAGAAAAACATGCCCCAAGCAATAACAACAGTTTGATTCGCCTTGTCTTGTTTCGTGTCCTTTCTTTATTTACACGTCCATGAGGCATAACTTACAAATCATTATAATGAAAGGTAGAGCCTTTGGACGTCTTCAGTTCATATCAACTTTGACCCATGCGATTCATTCTGCTCTAGATTGGGCAGAGTTTGGAATAGATAAATACATTCTGAGCTATTAAATAAATATGGCAAAGAGCAAATTAAACAATTTTGTGACAAAAGGGATTTGATTCTGATCCCACTGGTTTTCTTAAGGTCCTGCGAAGTATAATTGCAGTGAATGAGAATCCTGCGGTCCATGGCCTCATCGTACAACTACCGCTTGACTCCATCAACGCAATAAACACAGAGAAAGTAACCAATGCTGTGGCCCCAGAGAAAGATGTAGATGGGTAGGTTACTATTTTTTTTTTTTTAAGATGGTAAAAATAGGCTTGATAGTGGATTTGTTTTTGATAAAGTTACTGGAATAGTCAGGTAGTGCAGATCTTTTTCTTTACAAGGTCAAGTTGTTGCATTATACACACTTTTTCCCCAATATGATCCATTGGGCCTCTGCTAGGTGTAGTTTCCAGGTCTAATCACTATATTTGTCTCCCTTATCTGTTTTTTCCACAAAAAAAGGCCAAAGGCACACATTTTGTTGATTTGTGTAAATATTGGCCATTTTTACTGATTTCAGTTATCAAAGAAGAAATAGTTTTGAGGGGCAACTGAGTTTAAAATATGCACAAATAAGCAATATCCACCTGCAGGGTCTTGAGACGTCCTATGAGAACTTCATCAGATTTATGCAGCATACTTATGGGGAATAGATCAATTGAGTTACGGAATGTGATTTAAAGTGTGTTTATTGTGATTTGTGACAGGAGCTATATATTATGATTTTGACTGGAAGCTGCTGGTTATTATTTTAATAGGAAAGCTGGTGCAGAATGACTGAAATTTTCTAAACTGTTTGTCAACATTGTTTCAGTAATACACCTTATTTGAATAGTGCACTATGTATTCTACTAGCAGTAAGTAACTTTGCAACTAATGTGCCAACTAGCAGTTATTAGAGCATTAGTAGACTGTCTGCTTAATTTTGCTTCAGTTCATGTCAGCTTATTGTACGATCCTTAAACCTACCTAAACAGTCTACTCTGAGAGTTAGTAGACATGTAGTTGCAAATGAAGATTTAGTTGACATGTAGTTGACTAAAAAACATAATAAAATAAAATGTATTCCTGCTTTAGATAAAACAAACAAACGCATCTCTTTTAAAAAAGGTTACAGTTGCCATATATTAGGTGTTACAAAATGCCAAATTGTCAGAAAAACTTCCTTAATGCATAGGCAATTTTTTAAAGAACATTTTAATTGTATATTATTTAATGTGTCTTCCTCTCAGCTTGACTAGTATAAATGCAGGAAAGCTGTCTCGTGGAGACCTGGGCGACTGTTTCATCCCTTGCACTCCTAATGGCTGTATGGAGCTCATCAGTCAGACCGGTGGGTAGATATCTTGTGAAGCGCTACCCATGAGCTCTAGCTCTCATCAGTCAGAATCATAGCGTGATTGTCTAGAGGGCCTTCGTACTATGAGTGTGCAGTGTGATTGGATAGGTGTGAAATCTATATATACACACACATACAGAGACAGAGCGGTGCAGTCTGAGGACTGGGTGGTAAAATGAGCCGTCACCCTAAGGAAAGAAAAAAGAAAGATCCAGATTTTTTTTTTTTTTAGCAGCACATGTAGGTGCTTCAGAAAGGGCACATGGCAGAAAGATAAAGAAAAGAGCTCCGATATAAAACCCAGCAAGTTTCTTTTCTGTCTACTGCCTACATGGACAGCATCTCTAATAAGCATAGAAATAAAATTAAAAATATTTACAACCTCATTTTTCATTTTAGAGAATTTTTATTGGTACTTTGCTTTTTAAGGAAATTTGCTACTGTTTATTTAAAAGTTTGGGGTCTGCTTTTCATTTAAAAATATATAAAAATGTAATTTATTCCTTTTGATGGCAAACATTTTTAGCAGCTGTTACAGTCTTATAATCCTTCAGAAATAATTCATAATCTTTACTGTCACTCTTAGTCAACTTCATGAAAAATGCTAAATAAAAGTATTAATGTCAAGATAAAATAAAACAATAATTAAAATTTCTATCACCATCTGGTAATTTCTTTATGCTGAGTGTTCTGCCTTCTTCACATACATGTGATGCTGATTTAAAATTTGACTCAGAAAAGGCAGCACAATTAAAATGAGACCTTTTAGAACAGGCTTGGTGTAAACAGTGCATGTTTAAATGCTCAATGGGTTTTGGAACAGAGCAAGTGTGATTCATGTGTGCAGGTGTGAGTGTGATGGGGAAGAATGCTGTCGTGATCGGCCGCAGTAAGATCGTTGGAGCTCCAATGCACGATCTGCTCCTATGGAATCACGCCACAGTGACCACCTGTCACTCAAAGACCCTTGACCTTGCTGAACAGGCTGGTTTCATCTGCCTCTCTCATGCTCTATTTTTTTTTTAAATTCCCATTTTTGAACATGAGCTACATTTTACATCACAGAAGAGCTGTTTCTGTTTATGAATATAATGTTTGCTTTATCGATATTGAGTAGAGACTTTGACCTGGCATGGTTTAATTAATGGAGTAGGTGAATGTTAGAGTAACTTTGAGCATCTTGTTTTCTTTAGGTGGGCAGAGCAGACATCTTGGTTGTGGGTGCTGGCAGAGCTGAGATGGTGAAAGGAGAGTGGGTGAAGGAGGGGGCGGTGGTCATAGACTGTGGTATCAATCATGTACCAGGTCTCTCTGCTTGACTCTGTCTACTTGTTTGAAACAGTTATGCTGGTTTTAGCTCCCATGTTTACCTTTGACTATCACACAGACAGCAGTAAAGCCAGTGGGAAACGGGTGGTGGGGGATGTGGACTACCCCTCAGCTAAAGAGCGAGCAGGATACATCACTCCAGTCCCTGGTGGAGTCGGACCCATGACTGTAGCCATGCTGATGAAGGTATCTATCATATCAGGGAAAGTATCAGAAGCAAATGATTTTGCATGCTTTCCTAGTGCACATATGCCCAGTAAGGTAAAACAAGAATGGGCAACAATTTTATCGGCACCAACTTCTTATATATATTTATATTTTATATTCTATTGAGTAAATAAATGACAAAATAAAACAGAAAAACGTTAATTTTAAATGCTACAACAGAATTTAGCCATCACAGATGTTATTTTACAGTTCAGAGTTTTAAAGTACATTTTAAAAGAAATTAATACTAAACATTTTTGTTTACATAATATATGATTGTTTGAGTGATTGTTTGCATTTATATGTACATAATAACATAAATGTATATATTTAAGAAAATTATGTTATGTTTATATATTATATATATATATTTATATATAGCATGAAATAAACATAAACTTATATAAATATATACTGTATGTGTGCGTATTAAAATATGCATAATAAATATACACAGTATAAAACTTTGGCGATTAATAGTTAAAATGACAGCCCTAAAATATACTATACATTATGAAAGGGCTTTGTACAAATACTTATAATTTCTCATTTGGATTTTGCAAAGAATACAGTGGAAAGTGCAAAGCGGTTTCTGCAGACGTACACTCCAGGAAAATGGAACATAAATTACACAAAGAAGAAACCTCAAGGGCCTCAGCTGAGGTACTGTTGTGACATGCATGTTTATATAAAGATTGTTTAATTAAAGCATATTCTGTAAAGTGACACTTTCGTGACTCTTGCTGACCCATGTGATTGGCTATTGCGTTTTCTCAGTGACGCCGACATCTCCAGTTCATGCCAATGCAAACCAATTGGTCAGCTTGCAAGAGAGGTGGGCTTGTTTTCTGAGGAGGTGGAGCCATATGGTAGGAGCAGGGCTAAGATACGACTGGATGCTCTGAAACGCATGGAAAAACAGCCTGATGGGAAATATGTGGTTGTCACTGGGTAGGATGCATGCAGAAATATAATTAGGTTCATTAGAAGATTTTTACAGTGTAACTTTTCATCTTACAAACACTTCATTAAGCGTGGATCACACACTGCATTAACATTCAGCCTAAGCTCTGTTGTCAAGTAATTTGACAAACAAACAATGCTTTCAAAGTTATTCATTTTGTTACTCTGACCAGAATTACCTCTACTCCATTGGGTGAGGGAAAGCGCACCATCGCTCTTGGACTGGCTCAGGCTTTAGGGGCCCACCTGAATATCAACACTTTTGCTTGCATGCAAGAGCCTTCCCCAGGATCCTGTTTTGGTGCTAGGGGTGAGGGACAACCTTTTTCTCCCGCCCAAGTTTCCAGAGTTTTATGGAAGCCAATTTCTACTTCATGAGTAAAAACATCTAACTCTAAGTCCTTATTATGTGAGAAAATGTGAAATAATTATTATATAAGATGACATAATTATGACACTTAAGTCATTAAAGGTACAAATTGATAAGATGAAAAACTCTGAAAGTTATAATTATGAATATTATTAAGTTAATATTCATACTAAGACAAAATTATTATGATATAAACTAAGATGATGTTTTTAAAAATAGAGACTGTTTTTACGTCTTTACGTCTCACAGTGAGGCACATATTATTTTAGACTCTGAGAAGAAAACAGGCTTTTATAACGTGTATAATTTATATATTTTTTCATTGGTTTATTTTGTTTACAGGGATTGCTGTTGGAGGAGGATATTCTCAGGTTATCCCCTTGGAGGAGGTTTGTTTAAGACCCTATTGCAACATAGATTTTTAAGTATACTTCATCAAATGGAATGTGAATTTTTTCCAACACATTGAACCCAGGTCAGCCTTCAGTCTTCAGGCCAAAAAGAGCTAATTTCTGCTGCCAGTAAAGTGGTGATGGACACTATTAAAGCACATACTCACTATGAAACCAAGCTCTCTGAGAAGGTCAGGTTTATTTTTGATATATATGTGTTTGTGTGTGTGTTTATACTCACTCATAATATTTGTTTGGCCAGTTTGCGTTCGGTACAATCTCACACATTTAAATCTTGCAGGCTTTGTTTCACCTGTTGGTTCCTCTCAGAAGGGGGCAAAGGTCCCTCTCTCCAGCACAGCTCAATCGAATAAAGGTAAATCACAAAAAACTAAATTTATAGTCAGATATTCATTTCAAATAAATTGCAGAAGAGTTATGACATGGTCACAGTGTCCTTCATGAACTGTAGAAACTGGGCATTGAGAAATCCGACCCCTTGACCTTCACAGAAACCGAGATAAGACATTTTGTCCGATTAAACATTGACCCAGACACTGCAACAGTATGTATCTGTATTATAATTTCAATTTGACCTAGTGCCTTTTTGATAATATAATTAAGGGTGATTTGTTCATTTTAATGGGTGTCTGTGCTTTTCAGGATCCTGGCTCTCTGGATAATGAGATCATGGCTATACTGTCACTCAGCAGCAGTGTGGAGGAGATGCAGCAGAGGCTGGCCAAGATAGTAGTGGCTGCAAACAAATCTGGAGATGCTGTCACCACAGAGGATTTAGTCAGTATGTGTGTTCACATGTTTGTGTGTGTCTGTGTACGTGTGTGATCTAATCTACACAACCTTGTCATCACAGAATGTGAGCGGTCCATTGGCCATTCTGTTGAAAGATGCCCTGAAACCTGTCTTGATGCAAACTGTAGAGGCAAGATTTAATAGTGCAAAATGTTACATATACACTGAAAATGTCATTGTCATTGTTTCTGTCTAAATTTTTTTGAATCATTCCACACAGAATCCTTCATATTTATTTATTTCAGCGCTGTCTCAGCACATCTTATTCTTCCTCTCTAGGGTACACCAGTGTTTCTTCATACCAGCCCATTAGCTGATATTGCCCAAGGCAGTCCTTCCATTCTGGCTGACAAACTGGCTTTAAAAATGGTTGGATCCGAGGGTTTTGTAGGTGATGAAGGATTCTAGTTCATTTATATATATATATAAAAAATGTAACATGTTTTCTTATAATTCTGTAATGCTGTACACACATAAATACACTACTGTTCAAAAGTTTCAATGTGTTTCAGTGACACTAAAGATTTTTAAGAGTGCAATTGTGTTGATAATACAAAAAAAAAGGTTTCATGAACTACAATTTAACATATTAAAATGATTTCTGAAGTATCATGTGCCACTGAAAACTGGTGTAATGGCTGCTGAAAATTTAGATTTGCCATCAGATTTTAAACACAAATTTAAATTGTAATAATATTCCACAATATTGCTGGTTTTACTGTGTTTTTGGGCCTTGCTGAGCAACCTTGTAGCAATTTGTTGACTTTTGAACAGTAGTGTACTGTCTAGGTATAGGTTTGTGAAATACAAATAGTAATGCACAAACTTTCACAGTATTCAAACTATGTCTAATCTATTCTTTCCTGTCTGTGCAGTCACTGAGTCTGGTCACGGAGCTAACATTGGCTTGGAAAAGTTTTTTAGCATTAAATGTCAATACTCAGACCTGCGGCCAGATGTGGTAGTGATAGTGGCCACCGTTCGTACCCTGAAGATGCATGGCGGTGGCCCTCCTGTGAGTCAGACACACATTTATAGACTGCTTTTCATTATATATGTACTTGAGCTTATAACACATTGGTTGTGCTTATTAAGCACTCTTGTCCTTGTTCTCACAGAGGCAAAATCTCACAATATCTACTCTTTGTTTATAGGTCCAAGCTGGGTTACTGCTTCCAAAAGAGTACTCACAGGAGGTAGTGCACTCTTTCAAATTGTGTAACCATTTTATGTACAATTCTGAATATATATATTTGTAAGGGTTAAGCCTTATTACTGCAAAAAAGTTTGATATGCTTCCTGAAATTGAGAGGATGATTTTAGTATATTTTACATGATATATTTTCTGCAAAGCAGAACCTAAAGCTGCTGGAGAGAGGCTGTCATCATCTAAAGAGACAGGTGGAAAATGCACAAGCATTTGGTTTGCCAGTGATCATAGCTGTCAACAAATTCAGGTACTACAATATCAAACACCAAACCAAAAGTGCTTTTTGTGTGTATGTTGCTAGCTATTTAAGGAACACACCTTTTTATTTTTTAATAGGCACATTTTACAACTTACATGGAGTTAAACAGTTGAGTTTTAACAATTGCGAATACATTCAGCATAGTAATCTGTACCATGACCACTCTTTGGTCAATTATGAGCGAGATGCTAACGGTCTAATCAGATTCAATGATCTATGCTAAGCTAGAGCTAAAAGTGCTCCACCAGAACCGGAGATTGACTGAATGGATTCGAAAACGGTAAAACTAATCTGTTTTACTCTCAGAGAGTTGGAGTGTTGTGTGCCTTTAACTAGTTACATTATTATCAATACCGGTCCATCCATTTTCCATTCCGCTTCATCCTCTGTAGGATCACAGCAGGGGTTATCACCAATATATACTACTATATGCTTTTTCACTCATATATCTCTAATTATGATCCGTTGTACACTAACTGTATGCTCACAAGTCAAACTGAACCACACACAGCACTCCTACTCTGAGTGAATGTGTGTGAATATGGGCTCTGATTGTATTTGACGTAGCTCTGATACTGACGCTGAGCTGGAGCTGTTGTGTGGCCAGGCGAGGCAAGCTGGAGCCTTTGAAGCAGTGCAGTGCACTAACTGGACTGATGGGGGCGCTGGAGCTCTGGCTCTGGCAGAAGCTGTTCAGAGAGCAGCAAAACTACCTGGACAGTTCAGGTTCCTCTACAACCCACAGGTGAGTTAGTGGCAAAGATTTGCACTGGCAACTTAAAAATGTAGGTTTTAATCCCACTTTTGCAGCTGAAATGGATACTAAATGTACTGTACAGGGGCGTAGAAACCGGGGGGGTTTCTACGCCCCTGTACGTCCCCCTCACTTTTAGAAACAGGTGATTCTGTCCCCCGCACTTTTTTGAGCTAGCGCCAATATTTCCGCACGTATTCTCTGATTTGTTTATTAGATTTGAGTGAACGAACGTCTAGCCAATCACAGCGCGAATCTCTTGCCATCAGCTTAAAATCTTGTTGCTCTTGTGAATTTTCGTTCGTTCACTCACTTGGCTGTCTGGGGTAAAATGCACCCTAGAAAAAAGCAGAGGACTATTACATCCTTTTTTCAAACACACAATGTGAGTATGTGTTACAGAATGTTGCGATGACACAAATCACACGTTACCATGATATAATATAATGTCGGAAGACAACAGAACCTGTTCTGTATACCTCGTCAAGTTGCGCTGAATTCAGTGCGTATTCATTGCATTGCTGCCGTTAAATGCCCAATGTACTTCTATTTAGGATTCATTATACTGTACGAACACCTTTGGATCACATCACCATACCGTCCCCCCCACTTTTAAGTTGGCTGCTATGCCCCTGGTACTGTACTTTGCTTTGTGTTAAAGCATCAGCTGAATAACTAGGTGGTAGAGGAAGTGAAAGGATATTTGTTTGCGGCATCATTAAATTCCTTGTACAAGTATACAGTGGAAGAAGTTCTGGATTTTTTCATTACCCAGTGTCTTTGCGCTCTTTTTTTTCCCCCACACATTTTCTGAGCTCAATTAACACTTTGTATATATAGAGCTGTTTCATTACCAGCCAATGACTTTATAAAGCATGAAATCTTTTTAATTGACAAGGGCTCAATATAAACTCTGTGAAAGCTTTTCATAGCAAATTAAGACTAGGAGGATGTCTGTATGTATTAAACACAGGAAGGTTCCACTGGTGGAATAAAGCCAAAATGAATTACTCATACTAATGCATTATTAAACACAGATACATGGCTATTTTCAGATTCCAGCTGCCGATAAGTTAAGGACTGTGGCACAAAAGATGTACGGTGCAAAAGATATCAAACTGTCTCCAAAAGCAAAAGAAAAGCTTGCACTTTATACAAAACAGGTAAGCTTCATTTTTATTATAAGTCTGTTTATTATATACAGTATACATATATCAGCCCAAATAGTTATTCATAAACTTCTCAGATATTTGTTTACTTATAGAACATAGTTTATTAAAGAGATGTTTATCATCTAATAATATAGTATGTGAAACTAATACTCATACTTTCTTAATTAATGTGGGTTGCACTAATTATTAGACGCTGCTAAAGGTTTTTAAATAAGACATATTGTATCATATATGTGACCCTGGACCACAAAACCAGTCTTAAGTCGCTGGGGTTTATTTTTAGCAATAGCCAAAAATACATAGTATGGGTCAAAATTATAGATTTTTTTTTTTTTGTCAAAAATCTTTAGGATAGTAAGTAAAGATAATGTTCCATTAAAACTTAATTTTTGATTAGTAATATGCATTGATAAGATCTAATTTTAACAACTTTAAACGTGATTTTCTCAGCATTTTGATTTTTCTGCACCCTCAGACTCCAGATTTTCATATAGCTGTATCTCGGTCAAATATTGCCTTATCCATCCAAATACATCAATTGAAAGCTTATTTATTCAGCTTTGATTCAGCTCAATTTGGGAAAATTAACACTTATGACTGGTTTTGTTGTCCAGGCTCACATATAGTGGATGGAAGTTTTTATATAACAGTTTTGATGGAATTATTTTGGTGTTGTGCCTGTATGCCTGACGCAGAGAGTTACATTCTCTTTTGTCCCACTTTTTTTCTCCATCATCTCCAAGGGCTTTGGGAATTTGCCGGTTTGCATAGCTAAGACAAACCTGTCCTTGAGTAATGACCCCATGGTGAACTTCATGCTGCCCATAGCTGATATCAAAGCCAATACTGGAGCAGGTTTCCTCTGCTGTCTGGCTGAACCGGTGAGCTTTATACTTTATATCTCTAAAATTAGAACTAGATAACACTCACATTCTATATTTGAGAACAGCATAATGTTTTAACTAACAAGGTATTTTTTAATGAAAGTGATGAAAATTGATTGATGACAAAAGAAGACATATTGTTACAAAATACCAGTTTCAAATAAATGCTGTTGTTTTGAAAAATTACTAATGCACAAACAAAATATTTATGAAGCAACAGTTTAGACATTTAATAATAAAAAACAGCACTACATTAGCACATTATTATTATTATAATAAGGATTTCAAAAGGATCATGTGACACTGAAGAATTCAGTTTTTCCATCACAGGAGTACAATACATTTGAAAGTTTAATAAAATAGCAAAAGGTTTTTACTGTTGTTTAGAACAAATAATTTGCATTAGAGACTTCTTTCAAAACAATATTTTTAAAATCAATCTAAATGTTTTAAATATATTATTAGTGAAAACACCATAACTGATATGTGTCTCCAAAACTAATTTAAACAGAATTATAAGCAAACAAAGTTATACTGGTGGTGTACATAACTGCATCAAACAATCAGATTATACCATAATGTGGAAGGAAAACATAATAGCAAGTAATTGTTGTCAACCGTTGTTAATAACACTAATGGAAGATGAAACGATGCGATTACAAGAACACTGAGGTGGTTGACCTCTAGTCCGATGATGTCATTGATTCATTTCTGTCCCCCTCTGTCAGTCGCTCATCATTGGGTAAGTCTACAGTGCAGAAAAGAAAGAGAGAATATTTGGTCACACATGTTGTGGATATTTTTATCCAGACACGTTGCTAGGCTGCATTCCTGTGCTGAACATGAGCTGTTCAACAAAATCCACTGGTGGTCCAAGTGACCTTATCAACATTTATGTTCATTACAGATTACAAATGTAAGTCAAATTATTAAACCGCTCTCCAGGGTAGCTGTAATTTGTATAAGCAGTTATTTAATTAACTTGGCACAGCATGATTTTGTTTAGCTTGTTGAACTGTTTTTGTTTATTTTTCTGTTCATTGCGTCAGCTAGCTTTTTTTTTTCTTTTTTCTTCTTGGGGGTTGGGGGGACTATTGGGTGTATATTAAGACAGCAAAATAACCAGATTGACTAATTTCTTCAAACTCTCCAACAGATAAAAACAGAAATGGATGATCCCATGTGGCCCTGTTTCCATGGCAACAACCTTTACAGTGACAGCAAGTAGCGCAATGGTTACTTGTTAAGACGGGCAAGCTGAAATTGGTTTAATTAACAGCCAATCAAACATTTAATAAGTGAAAAGAAAGAGTTTTCTTTTTAATGTGGCTAAATTATTTCTAAAACCTATAAATACTCTTAAGTCAAATAGTGGCAAATTCTAGCTGTGTATGATCAACATGTACAGTATTTTCAAGCAACTTTTGTTTTTTATTTTGCTGTAAAAACACAAATTATGTCTCTTTCACTGTATTAAGTGTAAATTTGTAAACTGACAAAGGATGTTGCTCTGTATTCTCGAAATCTCATAGCTATTACGCTGTGCTTCTTGATCCATATGATATTTTTAGCCATGACTGAGCATTACCAACACAGAACCAATTGTCTGTCAGTATTTTTGCTATTACAGTAAAGTTTGTCAGTAATTTTGAAATCCACATTTGGTTTTATTAGACAATTTGTTTACTCTATATGCTATCTTATCTGACTCCAATAAAATCTTGGCTTAGCCTTAAATGAAGCTTCCAGTTGCTATAGATACTAAGCTGCCAACCTGATTGTAGACTATGATTAGATAATTGTATATTTGTCCAGCTTGTTAGTCCAGTTTATTTTTAGCCTCTTCTTCAATAAATGTTACCCAGCAGCCATTGCTGCCATCCAGTAGTCAATGATCACTGTCAATGTGTCCCTTACAGTTGTCTGATGCTGTGTGACTAGAAAAGCATTCTGTTTCTATGATCTAAAAAATGTGCATATACCATGCTGTGCTGATACTTTATATGATCTAAACAAAAATGAAACCCAACATGTTGGGGACCGACTGACCAAATGATCACTGCTTAAGGTTTTAAGTTGGTTTAAAATGTTATTACATAAACATATTACATACCTTTGTATCCAGATGCTTACAGAAACTCTGTCTTATCATATATTAACACATTATTCTTTTTAAAATTTAATTTTGAATGGGTCCATATTTGCTAAGTGGGATACTGAGTGTGCATCTGGCCTGATTTAGGGGTTAGTTCAGGACATTGCCACCAGGTTTATCACTCTGAGGCAGCCTATTCAAGTGAACCTGAGCAAACTCTGCCAGACTTAAATACATTTATGTGGTAGCTTTGTTGAGTACTTTGTATGTTTCGTGCGGTTTTCAAGGGCATTTTTTCCTCAGACCTCTGGGACCTAACGTCACTGAATATTAGCATTGGTGGCTTTGAGCTTGAAATAACATTTCATGCATGAGATGTCAAGACTTGTGTCATATCCTGAGTGGAAGAAGTAATCCCTATATTGAACAAAGTTTAAAACATACGTGAATGATAAAAAGGTTGCTGTACGAATAAAAGGTCCATAAGGAAATGCCTACTACTGACAAAGATATAAAGTAGGCCTATATGTTGTGCAAAAAACATGTGCTGCGTCCGAAATCGCATACTGCTTAAGTAGGTACTACATTTAAAATTGAACATACTACTCGACCGTTAA
>JAUCNO010001210.1:522056-546526 GCA_032353835.1 Enteromius viviparus
ACACAGTGGAAAACCAAACAGAGCCGAGTCGAGTCGAGCCGAGGCGAGCTGGTACTGTGTAGTGGAAAAGCGCCAATTGTCTCCACTGATATTCAGGGCTGTAGAGGTTGTCTCTAGGTGCTGATCCACTATCTGATCTTGGTGGCTATGGTGACCTCAAAGAGGCCTATAGAAAACTATAATCCCTAATGATTTGTTAACAAAACCAACTGCTTAAGCTACATTAATTTTTCTAAAAAATGGCCTTATCTGTGACATCTATGCTACACTATGTTTCCGTTACACCCTGCTAAATAGATTTCTGCTCCATTATCCCTAATTATATGTTCCAAATCAACCGAGTTCTGCCTTGGATCACAGACCCACAATGCCTATCTCTCGTGCCCCTTTGATTTAGTCTGGTTTACATGATGTCCTTTTAAGGCAGGTCTGTTTGTCACGACTGTGGGTGTCTGGTCCTCATGGGAGCTGGTCATGCCGACTTCAGTAATGGAGAGTCTTTCCATAACACATCATCCACCCACTCCAGTCATATGTTTACAGGCACGGTCCTCTTGAAGGTCCACTTAACAGCACTTCCCAGCCACCTGGTCCTTTTGTAGTTGCTTCATTACATCTCATTTAGCACTGGCTTTGGTTCTTTAGCCTTCTTGAAAATATTAACCTTTCATGAGTACTGTCTCCTGTAAGCTCAGATAAACCTACTGTAAGGTCAATTCTAGCTTTTAGTCAGTTTTTTCAGACATTTAACTGATGACTTTGGAGTAATTTAAGGTTGAACTTACCTGTTGTACACATGTCTAATGCATTAAGGAAAGACACTATTTATATGGGTACTTGAAATATCAGTGTATCCTATGGTGTGACAGAAAAATGTAAAAAAAAAAAAAAAAACTTACAATTTACATTTTTGCTATGTCACATAAAAGGACACAGTTCAGTTTTTATTTGTCAAATACCCATATATTATTTAGAAATCTACATATGATTCTAGAAAACGCCTGAATAAGTTCACACGTTTGATTTAGCGTTTCCCACTTTTCCCACTATTTGTTACTCCTACCATCTGTCCACTCCCACCAGAGGCAGTTCAAAATAATGTGTAAAGAATCTTATCATGAATAGCTATGATTTGAATCATAGCTACATTTAATTTGTAGCTACATTCATGCACTCAACATCTTCAGCTAAAATAAATCAAAAATATTTTGTAGAATAAAAAACAATCTAACATAAGCATAATTTTTCTATGAACATAATAATCATGCTCAAACAGTCCCCTTTGACCCACTTTGTGGGTGTGAATGTTCACAGATAGCCTAGTGCTATGTGAGAAACAGCTTTTAGAGCCTTTGCCTTAAAAGGACATAAACCATTCTTGAAAGATTTCAAAATGGCAACTGACCCATGCCATCTGTTCATGACATAATGCAAAGTCACTTGCATATGCATGCTGGCTTAAAATGTGACTGATATTATGAGCCGAGAACCTCAGATGCTGGAGAAAAAATATAAATTACGAAATGAGTTATTCTGTGGTGTAGTGTGGGGCAAAAACCAACTTGTGTTGATCATCTTCATGATGATTCTCTGACATCAGGGGAGTGATCCACTGTATCCGTCTTTGACAGAAGAAAAAATATCAAACGGTAATCTATTTTGGCCCACATGATGAGTGTAGAAATTAATCAAGGATGGCTCTTAAAGGTATTTGATAGGATTAAACATGTGCGTCACCAAATCCTATTTCCTCCGCTTTGTGAATAACCTGGATGACAATTTTTGAACACAATTAATTCTGGTCACCAAACCCAGGTTGTACAGTTATATTTCCATAATTCTCAAACGCTGTATGACTTACAGTAAGCTCAGAGTAGGAAACTATTTCCTAAATGTTTGAAACTGTTAAGGTGATTGTATTTTCTTTCACATTTTAAAAGATGATTGTACAGTTATCCAACAGGTTCCTTTGAGGTAAAGTACGTCAGTCATTCTAGTCCTGTGGGTGATATTTTCTTCTGAGGACATCTGCTTCCCCATTGTTTCTATCCCATGTGTGTGGTTTGTCCTGGAGGACCCCTGCGAAATGTCAGGCAATAGAAAACAACAATCATTCGCAGACAGAATAAAAGTGATTCAAAACAAAGACAAAACGTTGCGTAAGATTTTAATCTTTGGATGGACAGAATGCTGCTGCCAGTGTAATCGCTCTACCATTCACAGAGACGTTGATTGACAAGATTGAAGACACAGGAGATTTCACAAGCATTTTCATCCCAACCAAAGGCGTACATGCCTTACAGTGTGCAAATTGAAATACAAACTTTTATTAGAAGAATTACACTCTTACAATTAAAGGTGCTTCACGATGCCATAGAATCTAAATGGTTCCATAAAGAACCTTTAACATCTGAAGAACCCTTCTGTTTTACAAAAGTTCTTAGTGGCAAAAGAAGGTTCTTCGGATTATAAAAAAGCAAGAAATAGGTGGTTCTTCAAAGAAAGCTTTGACTGAATGGTTATTTGTGGAACCAAAATGGTTCTTCTATGGCATAACTGTGAAGAACCTTTTAAACTGTTTTATTTTTAAGAGTGTACATTTCCGTTTAAAAGTTTGAGTTTAGCAATATTTAATAATGTTTTTGAAATTGTTTTGTGCTCACCAAGGCTTCATTTACTTGGTCCGACTTAAACTTATTATTATTATTATTATTATTATTCTGAGACTAAAATTTCTAACACTAACTCCTCCTAGAGCTTTAACTCTACCGCCTCCAAGCTCAGCCCAATATTGTCAGTCAGATATTGCTGTGATAGCAAAGCCGAATCTTCTGAAGCCATTACTCCACATTTAGTGTCACATTATTCTTCAGAAAGCTTAAAATAAGAGCATTTGAAATAGAAATCCTCAGTAACATTGTAAATGTCACATTTGATCAATCAGTTTCCTTGCATAATAAAAGTACAACTGAAAAAAAACAAAAAACACTGAACTGACATTTGAATGGTGGTGCATGTCAGCTTCTGTACATTATGAACGGCTTGCATGTCTGTGAACAGTTTTACTATCTAATTTTAAAGGTATAGTCCACGCACAAAATAAAAACGATCTCCTCATTTACTCACTAACATGTCCTTCCAAACCCATCTGACTTGTGTAACACAAAACAATACATTTTGAAGAAGATTACCAACAAATAATTTGGGTTCTGACAGACTTTATTTGTCAACTGAAAATGTCCTCTAATTCATGTTTTCTCCATTTTCCTTTACTACAACCATCAGAAAAAGTGTTTCATTAATGGTTTCAGTCTAGTATCACTACGCTTCCATTTATAAAGAGTGTTACCCATAGTACCACCTTAAATTATGCAGGGAATGTCCAGCTCCTTATATTTTAAATTAAAATCAGGGAAAATGTGAAAAAAATCAGGTAGCATTTTATGTTATTGCTATGGCATCTTTGCTCATCTGAAGCTAATGGGAATCTGCTGAGGGACAGTGCTGTTTGTTTGGGTGAATGGAATGCTGAGGCTTAATGTGATGAAGAAGTCCCCATGGACTATGGCTAGAGCATACACAGAGAGACAAACTTAGGCTGAGGGACATACTTCGTGTCTCTTTAAAACCACCAACAACCAGGATCACTGCTATAGATTGTCCAGCAGGAATTCAACTATTTTTATTGTTGCTGGATATTTGTTTTACTGAACTAGATTGGCTTTCAAATATATAATTGAAAGGGATGTAAAAGTCTGTTATTTAAACAAATTAATCCCTTTAGACAGCACTCTACTGATTAATTGTGTCATCTCCCTAATGGAGTGTCCCATAAAACATACATTTACCATTTACAGTGTGATATCTATGCACTTGTATTGTTTTATGTAATATAAGCATATAAAATGAGGGTTTTGCTTGCATTTCATGCATTCTAACATAGATTGATGATTCTGAAATGGGAGTGTTCAGACATCTGGTTACTTTCATTCTGCTATGACATTTTTTTAAATAATCTTCTTCATGTATATTTAGAAGATAATAATCTAATTAACAAAAAAATGTCTAGAAATGGCTTTGTTTATAAATTATTTCCAGCACAAAGGAATGATGCTTGTCTATGTGAAATATAAAAATATAGATATAAACATGGATAAAAAATATATATAAAATAATAATATTTTATTTAATTCTTTAAACTTTTATTAATATGATTCTTCTTTTATTCAGAATCAAATAGCATGGAATTTACAAAGTGAAAAGAATGGCTTTGTTTAATAATACTCTGCTTATTAATAATACTGCTTTACGTTTAAAATATATAACTTATATAAATACTATCTGTTGTTTAGGACCCGTTTCTTTCTAGTATAAGCAATCACTTTATAACTCATAAGGTGGACATGTTTCTGGTTTAATAATCATTGCACAGAATGAAAAATATTTGTTTATTCATACATCATATTTCAGTTATTGTACATACTGCTCACCCACGCTGATTTATAAAAGACTCTTAATTAAAATATCAACATGGGTGAGTTTGCACAGTGAATTTTACCTACTTGCATTCAGACAGATATTCCAGTCCTGAGCATTCTTGAACTCTATAGGCAAAGTGTTTTAAGTTGCTTTAAACAGTGATTAACTTGCTCACAATTATACTTCACAATGAAATAAACGCTACTGAAGGATGTTTTTCCATCGTTGGTGACGTGAATGGCTCATTTTCCTGTTGGTCCAAAAGACAGCTCAAGAACCATGATCGTATCACTTCACCACATTATCATTATCTTATAATTCAATAACCTATACATCAGTAAGTTTTTGTCCTTGATTTTATTTGATGTTCCAAGACTTTGTATTTAGTATAACGGCACTGTGTTATAATATTTTGTAGTTTTAATTTTTGTATCACCCCATATAGAAAATCAGGACTGAATGTGGGGCTGAATCTGTGTACTACTTCTTTAAATGTGACTTATTTAGAAACTACTGTCATAAAGATATCTACACACTAAACAGCCATTTTTTGTCTAAAATGTAAGTTGTTGGATATTAATTGCAGGTTTATAGAACTGTTGTATAAAAGCTAGATCACATAATTGCTCTATTATTCTTAATATGAGCGTGGCTGTATTATGTGTGTGAAATATGCAGCAGCTTGGTTCTAGAAGTAATTTTTCCCATTCATTTTTTTAAAAGAAAAAATTTTAAAGTTTTTGTCAAAGCGTTATAAGCCATGAACCATCGTTTTAATGTGGTAATGAAGCATTGCAAATAACATCAATTATTAACAATTATGGGTAAATATGTGCTTCTTGTGATTGTATGCTAAGCAGCTTATTTTGGGGCAATTTGCTTGATGTGATTTTCTAAATGGTAAAGATTTCTCTTAAAATAATGTTTAATGTAGTTTTGAACCAGGAATTCTGCTGATAAACAATTATTTTAAATAAAAATTGAAATAGTGCAGTCTGCTGGTTTAAAAATAAATGTAACATCAATTAACGACCTTGTAGCTCACAGTAGGTCTGTCTTTTTAAAAAATCCTCAATCTAGAAAATGAATGGGATTTTTTTACTTTGGAACCCATCTATTGCACTCTTTAATGTCAAATAAACTTTTCAAAGCAGGAAGGTCAACAGTTTCTGTCCTTTAAATAGAAACAAAATCAGTATGTACGACTTTTTCTCTCACGTTTGCATTAGTTATTCTTTTGCTGCAGAGTCATCACAGTTAGTGTCACATACGTGCCACACAAATAATCTGGTGTCACACTCCACTTGCTGCATTCTCCGTGTCCTTGGTAACCAACTCCTCTTGCAATGGAGACGAGCCCTCCATTAATTCCAGACCATGTTCTGTCAAAGAGGAAACGTCAGGTCTCGCACTGTAGCTTGTCCAAGATGCTTGGTCAGCGGTGGGAGAAGCTGAATCCCACATGTTTGGCTGATCCTCAGACCTGCTGTTTTGTTTAGTAGAAGATGTGGATCCATGGCCCAGAGAAGGTTCACCAGATGCTCCTGCTAAGCGAACACTAGTTTCCGACACTTCTGCTGTTTGGAAATGCCCTGGTTTTTCGTAAATGTATGCTGAGTCAAGTGTTCCTGTTTGGTCAGCATTCTTTGTTGTGATATTCAGAAGGTCTTTGTGATCTTTATTATCACCCCAGTGCTGTTGTCTGTGTGAAGAAGTGGATTGGGCATACCTGGGGGTCTCTGTCGATGTCAGACTGACCTGTGGTGTTTTATTCGTCTTGTTCGTGGTTGGTACATTACTAGTTGTGATGTTGTTTGTGTTAATTGGCATACCTGCAGCCGTCACCAAAACATCTGTCCGTCCAGACACAGAAGCAGACGTCGGTTTCCATATCAAACTGTAATAAATTGCCAGTATTATAGCAGCCAAAGATACCGACAAGACATATGCGAATACAGTAGCCAGTCTCACCCACTTTTTATTGGTTTTAGCAGCCATTTTAGCTTTTTTATCTCCCGTGTATGTGGCCGGTTTACCCCGTTCCATGTTTGGCATAAAGTCCCGTTCCCTCATGTTCGAGCGGATTCTGCCTCTGTGCTCCTGGACGCCTTCCGTCTTGAAGGCTTGTTATTGACAGGTTATTCGTCTGAAACACAGCGTTTGTCGATTATCCACGTCCCTGTGTTTTTATTCATTCATCATTCCTCCAACCTTGCAAATCCACAATAGCGACCTGTTTCCAGCATGACAGTAGCGCGAGGACGTTTTTTCCATGCAGAGACGTTTCCCTATAACGTTAGATGACCGGTAACGTTATGTACAGCGATCTGTGCCGGCGCTGAGATTATATTCATCTGCTGAATGACATGAGAACTGACATACAGACAGCCCCAGTGTTATGCAGCGTGCTATAGAGCGAAAATGAAGGGAGGCGGGTCTCACTAGTGCGCACTAAATAGTGGCTGCCCACAGCTGAACGTCATCCTGTCAGAATCCCCCCTAACTGTGTTTGGGTAGTGGACAAATAACAAGGACATCAACATGCTTCGGTTTAAAGGGAAACATTACATTCTGTTCTAATTCAGTTTTAAGGTTTTAGATGCCACGCACTAGTCAACCACCCTTGTTATTTCACTAGCTTTATAAACCATTGGACAGACTTGTCGCCTAGTAGCCTATTCCGTTTCAAAAACCAAAGTAGAGGTGTTTTTATAGCCTAAAACTATTTTTTTCTACACCATATAAAATGTGATTATTTCGTTTTTATTATAAATCATGAGAAGCAAGGCAGTCTTCTTTTTTTTTTTTGCCTGGTCTTAAAATAGGAATTTGCTCCTTTATGCTTTTGGTTTGACACATTAATCACCAAATGCACGGATGCCACCAGCTGGACAAACAACTACACTGCTCTATCACTAAAATATAATAACCAACCTCAGAATATAGTGCATTCACCTAAAGAGTAGTTCAATTACTATGTGTGTGTTTAGAATTAAATACCATACTATTTTACGTAGCCAATTGTCATATTAAACGTCATTAGATGGTTCAGTTATTGGCCAGACTAGGTACAATGATTATTGTGATAAAAGCTTTCTGAAAATCTGAAAGGCCAAATTAGTCTACTCAGTGTCTGTTTTTTTAGGAACCAGAGAAAAACGATCAGGATGTGCCTTTGAATTTTATCTTCTTTCTTGTAGCATACGACTGTCATACTAAAACTTAATACTGTAGGCTATATAACAGTCCTTATATCTGTGGAACACTATTGTTAGCTTTCAAAAAACCTTTCTAGTAACTGTAAACATGTTATGCTACTAAAAAAACGCATTAGTTGTTCAGCATAAAATATGCTGATTTCATATCTATGTGTAATAAAGGAACCAGAGAAAAAGGAACTCAGGAAGTGTTTGCCACTATTGCCTGATTCTGGCAATGCAGGACAGGAGCAGACTATGTTTAGACTTGGTTGAGGGTGCTGAACGTCTAGCTAACCTAATGGGGTATTATAATGAATTATGCTTTCACATAAGAAAATGCTAATAAATGATGGCTTTTGTGCCAAACAGATTGCACAGTCTGAGGAAGTGATGTCAAAAGACAAAGTGTTTATATATATAAGACTGGGAGAACTGAGAGCAATAGCTGTAACAGAGAAGGTATGACTTTGCTCTTGCGCACATGTTTTGGATTGCTATTCAGCTTGATTGAGTGTTCACTAGTTGATTTTAATGCAGGTAATGCAGACAAATTGAAGTCATAAATGAATAGTTAATTATTTCACTTATATATTTCATAATTAATAGATATATTTTTAAATTATGTTATCAGGTAAGTAACTTTAAAGATGTCTGGCTTATGCATTTACTTGAATAACAATGAATAATGAATGCTAACTATAACGAGAAAATATCTCAGATTAATTGTTTTTTTGCTATTATTTTCTGTTTATTTTTTTTATTATTTGTTTATTTATTAATTTTATTTCTGTTTGTTTATTTTGTACACATTGGTCGTGAATATTTAAAATAGGTTTTTATGGTTGCCCTCTTTTGATCATAATAGCACTTATTTTTGGTGAAAAGTTTATGTTTACATTAAGGTATTATAGAAGAGAAGGTAGTCTGAGTTTGCCGTGTCTGTCTAATGATAATCCTGCCATGGAGTTGGTCACTCTTGGTAAACTCAAACCAGACAAGTCAGAGAAAGAAGGCAGAGTGAGTCTGACAATGTCTAGCTGCTCTCTGCACATCAGTCAAATCAGAGCTGAAGATAAGGAATGCTACACCTGCCGACAATATTTAGGTGTGGATGAGAGCAAAACTTAAGGGGATGCCAGAATTTGTTTGATTGTTAATAAAAGTAAGCTATTATCTTAACTTTATCTTACTTACTGAACTGACATGATCTACTATATACTGTATGTTCATATTCCTTT
Source organism: Enteromius viviparus (assembly GCA_032353835.1). NCBI lineage: Eukaryota > Metazoa > Chordata > Actinopteri > Cypriniformes > Cyprinidae > Enteromius > Enteromius viviparus. Next base: position 530,974 of record JAUCNO010001210.1, read on the forward strand.
GTGTCCTTCTCCTTTAGTAAACAATGGGAAACTTTTAATTTTTTTTTTTAATCTTGAATTTACCATGAAGTATATTTACATTGTATATAAATGAAATTTAACATTCATAATAGGTTTCTACCAGAGGTTTCTTCTTGCAACTGTCTTTGCCTGCTGTATATTGCTGTTAAAGTTTAGTCAGGTCAGTATAGTTGAAGTTTTGATTCTAAAAGGATCATATTGTTATGGAAAAAAAAGAACCATAATCATCCCAGCAATATACTAACCAACATATTTGCCTAATATATTTTTTGTATATTTTATATATTTTTAATATATAAGCTGCTACTTACATGAAAAATGATGGCAGCATAAAGAACTAATTATTTCCATGAATTTTATTTTTGTGTTTGAGAGTTGTATAAAGTACAGTGTCAACAGTGATCTTATATTTTTATTGCTTGTTGACTGTTGTTCTGTTTAAATCACATGTTCAATTCCGCCATCTAGTGGTTAAAAATTACATTTGGCTCCCACACATACAGTGGGTACGGAAAGTATTCAGACCCCCTTAAATTTTTCACTCTTTTTTATACTGCAGCCATTTGCTAAAATCATTTAAGTTAATTTTTTCCTCTTTAATGTAAACACAGCACCTCATATTGACAGAAAAACACAGAATTGTTGTCATTTTTGAAGATTTATTAAAAAAGAAAAACTGAAATATCACATGGTACTAAGTATTTAGACCCTTTGCTCAGTATTTAGTAGATGCACCCTTTTGATCCAAAACAACTTTCTCCCATCAGCCCTAGTGATACTACAAAGTAATGAAACCAAGGAATGCGGACATAGACATAGTGGACATAGATAAAAAAAACTGAATATGCGTTCATAAAACTTTCTAGTGACTGTAAACATGTTATGCTATAAAAAAACCTCCTTAGTTCAGCACAAAATATGCTGATTTCATATATGTGTAATAAATGACTAACATTTTACCACAGATTATAATCTTCCCATGGACTCACTGACACTGTCTATGTTTTTGCTCACTATAGACACTCACATAGACACTTTTGCCCTTTTATTTTAAAGTACTTATTTTTAAATAATACAAAATGCATAAAAACAGTAGAAAAAAACACAGCATATTGATGACATGCAAACAACTATCAGTTTGGCCATATCTAAAGATATCTCCCACATTTTATTTAGAAGCTACATTCATGTAACCACAACCATGAAACTTTACACATCAGCAGTTTGTTGTACAGTACTTCCTAATAGAGCTATTTAATCCCAGTGTGAAAAGTGTATGTTTAGTGTTTTAATACACAGACACACACACACAATAATCTGTTTATAACTTAAATGGGATTTTTGACTTTTTTATGTAAGTTGCTAGCAAGTTGCTATAGAAAGTACAGGGATTATTCAATTCCTTATGTATAAAGTCACATCCCTAAGCTAGTGGTATGGGCCTTATTTGGCAATTGTGCTTTACTGTCATAATTAGAGGAAGTTAAACCACTATTTTGTTAAAATTAATTTAAAATCTATTATCTATTAGATTTATTATAGATAATTATCTATTAAATAAAACACATGCACACTTTGATTGCACCTTTCTAAGTGATATAAAAAAGACACAAGCTGTTTAATTCCAATAAAGATGTACTTCAGTTTCATGAATTAAAACCATTTTCTTTTTATTTGTAGTCTGGTAACAAACCCCCATTACAGGTAATAATGATCCCAATATATATAAACATGCATGACAACGATTATTTATTATTTTCTTTTATGTATTTAATTGATCCAGCATGCAATACTAAATAGCTCATTTAGACATATTATTGTATAACAAAATTAGCCTATTGTAGTCTCAAAAATCAATCAATAAATATATGGAAATAAAATGAAATGAAATACAGAAATGTGGCATCTGAAATGTGTTTCCTTATCTCTGTACACCTTTAGTTTGTATTTGCTGGTTAATGAAGTGAAGTGCTGTTGAAAAGCAGAACCCATGTTGAGATTACCCAATAGGTGTCAAGGGCTTGCTCTTGACAGTGCCTGAGTCCACACTGCCAAGCTCAAGAACAAAAGGTTGCAAGACTCTCCTTGTCTGTGTCCCACAGACCTTTGACGACCCCCCTCAAACCCCCAACATACACAAGCACGGCCCATACCCCAGCACATACATACAACCTCAGCATGTGGCAGACTACCGGAGCCGACCCAATGTTGTCCCATTTGCATTTTAAGCACAGGATGGAAAGAGAACACTTGAGGTGTTTTAGCCCACAACGGCTCATCAACATTTCAGATCCACATTTTAGCAACAAAGTCTGTTCTCTAACATACTGTGTTTTTACATTGCACTACAGAAATAAAGGCATTTTTATTGACATTGACGATTCAACAAAGAACTTTTAACATCCATAGAAACTTTTCAATGCACAAAAGGTTCTTTTTAATAAAGGAAGCTTCTACAGGTAGATACAATTTAATTCATACACTAAAAAATGGTTATTTTAAGAAAAGCCTAGTTTTTGGCACCTATATTTTTAAAAGGCTCTTCACAGGGAAGATTATGAACATGTTGGTCGACCTAGAGTTCAAGTTTAAGCTTTGGATTCTTTATTTAAGACAGTTAAAAATTATAATACATTTTTGGACGTATTATTAAAAACAAGCTATAGTAACATTTCAGCATTGTTTTAAGCCTTGCACCAAGTTGTCTCCGTTTGAAAAACTGGACTGCAGATTCAGGTGGAGAGATGTAGATCAGGCCGGTGGAGGGTGTTTGTGGATGAAGCAGTAGAAACAAAAGGTTCTGTGAAAAGCCTGCAAAAGGTGGACAGGCAGAGGTGTTAAAAGCGATACCCTGAAGAAACAAGAGGCAGATATGCACCTTCCCAGATCTGTGTGTGTCTCTCTCTCTGCCATTTGCACACACTGTCTGCTTAAGCACAACTCCAATAAACAAAAGAGTGAGCTTGACCTTGTGCGGCCTGCTGGTCTGACTTGTTTCGTAGTGAGATGAACACACATACAGCGCTATGAATAAATAGGTAAATGTTTGAGTAAATAGCGTACCTGCTGGATTTACTGAACCTTGAGAATGATAATTGTTGTGTTCAGAGGGGGTTGAAATGGAAAACAAGGCCCTGCTAATCCATTAAAAGACAGCACTACGCTAAACATCCCCAGGTTTACAGAAAAAAATCTATCTACATCTGATTGAAACTGGACCCGAGGCTTTGGCCTGGAAAGAAAACACTTCAAAGCCATTGTCTGAGGGAGTTCACTTTGAGCTATGGAAATGGAAATTTCCAGCATTCCTCAATGATAATTGGCCAACTCCAAAAGTGCAGTTAAGCTTAACTTTAATTACCAAGGAAGCTATTCAGACTTTGTTGTCTATTTAAGATCTTTTCATTTTTGTAAAGTAAATGCAAACATTTAAGACCAAACTATACGACAAACTTACAATGTTCATTTACAAGATAGGCCTACAAGTGTACATAAATTGATACAATTAAAATTGTTACTGCGATCGCAAGTTATGTCTTAATTAATATTATAAAATTCCATTGATTATCCATATATATATTTTTTTATTTACCTAATAAATTAACTAATAAAAATGCTTCCACATAGTTTGACCTTTGTTCATATTTCACATTTAAAATTACAAAAGGCATCTGTACATGTTTCTTCATATTAGTAGCCTAATGGGCCATTTATTTGGAAAATACCTTATCAGGTATAACAGTTAGCCTATATATATGTTATGTCAAAATGTGTTTTGTGAAGTGGTCCACGATATTTAAATTGTGTTTTTCACTGCTATTAACAGCGTGATGCTTAGATGTAAGGGTAGGGTATAAGCATTATTATCTTTGTATAAAACCATTGTGTTTCCACTGATAGCCTATAGGTGTGTGAGTGTGTGTGTAGGGGTTCAACACAACTCAGTGATTGACAATTTCCTGGAGGGAGGTCCCTCCCTTATCATGTGAAATTTCCACTGCTTGGGTTCAGATTGCGCTTGTTGTCTCACCTATGATGAGCACGCTGTTCACCTCACACACAATGGATTAAACTCGGAGTTGTGAGTAGGTCACAGTTTGCCATACCTGACTACTTTACAAAGTTGATTCAAATCTCAGGGGGACGGAAAACCAAAAAAAAAAAAACGAGGTGAGGGTTGTGTGTACACTTATTCTCGTTTGACTAACTATAGTTCAATCTTCTGTTGTAAATACTGTTTGTATTTATTTGAAATTATTCAGTGTTAGTATGAGAGCAGCTCTGTGTTGTTATGCGTATTTTGCTATGTGCATTTTCCTGTTGTTTTAATTTGTTAAGTCCACTCAATTAGGGTTTTCAAGGCAAATTAACAAAATGTTCATCAATGATCGTATACGATAAAAAAGTAACGAAAGTGCTGGTAAGTTTTCTTATGGCTGAATTGTTTGTTTGTTTGTTTTTTCGCGTGTGCAACGGACAGTGTTTGCTGGTGCGTTTGGACTTTGTCATGCCAATTAATTGAAAAGTAACGTTAACGTTATCTGTAACTAACCCCTCTGTGTTTAACGCAATGTGTAATTAAAGTCCGTGACAGTTGTGGGGAAATGGATTGATTGATAAACCAAGAATAAATACTTATATCCTTTTTACTTCTATGCAGTATTGTAATGTGAATCGTTTTTTGTTTTTTTTCTTCAAAATAGTGCTCAGGGTTTGCTTGTATGCTAATCATGATTACTATGAAAATATTAAGATACTATAAATATTGTATTTAGTGCTTATTTTCTGCAGTTTCAGCAACTTTCAGAGGAGCAGACTGGAATATAATGACTGTAAAAATGTTAAACATGAAATCAAGACAGTATTACATTTCTTGTATGGTTGTCAACAATGTGTAAAATAGAGCTGTAATAGTTTTAAACTCTTTTTGGTCACAATAAAAGGGTTAGTGGTTATGCAGCAGAAAAAAAGACTTTACTTTTCTTTACAAAGGAGCATTGTTATTTTACATTAATCACCATTCTTGTTATCATCACTTTTTGTAGAGCATAAAAATGCAATTGTTTTTTTTTCTTCACTTCTGCTGAAGTAGCGATTAACTTATTATATTGTACCTCTGTCAGTATAACAAACTGAATGCATACACTTTATATATCAGTTACAGTATACTAATCGTCTTGTTTCTTCCTGTGTGTTTTGTGTAGGCATGATTCCTAGGACAGAGGTGGTGCTCTCCGTCTTGGGGGAGCTGCAGGAGGCCACAGAGTGTGTGGGTCTTGATGCCCTCACTAAAGTTGCTGTGGAGGTGGAGCAGGTCCTGACCCCTTTCCATCTTCCTACAGCACTTTGCTCTGAGATCTCTTCATGGCTGGGCATTGACGCAGTAGCTCACAGACTATACCCAGGAGATGCTCCAACGGGTTTGCTTCCTCTGGTCTGCAAAGGAGATGGAAACCTGCTGTTTGATGCAGCTAGCATGCTTCTGGTGGGCTCTACGAGCCTGAGTCTGGAGCTGCAGGTCAGAACTGTGGTGGAGATGCTACTGTGGAAGCGATACTACCTGTGTGGTATGATTGACTCAAAGGTCATGCTGCAGGCGGTTAGGTTTTCCCTCTGCACTGAGGAGTCTCAGGACATGCTAAATCTCCCAATTCAAGTCCTAGAAGCCATCTTCGATGCTGATGTCAAGGCCTCCTGCTTCCCCGGCTCGTTTGCAAACATGTGGCACGTGTATGCGCTGGCTTCTGTCCTGCAGTGCAACATCTATTCGGTTTATCCCATGTACAATTTAAAGATTCGGCCCTATTTCAATCGAGTCATTCGCCCGAGGACATGGCCGAAAGATGTTGAGCCCTTGACCCTTCACATTATGTGGTCGGGCGACTTGGAGGCAGGCTCTGTTTTCAAATCTCACAACTTCGTGGCCTTGATTCATGCGAGCGACCTAAAAATCGGAAGTCCCAACAACGAGCAGCGAATGCCTTTGGTGAAGTCCCTGGATCTTCTGAATCAGGACTCCCATCTGTCTTACTCCAACCTCAAAGACAAGTTCAACATCACCAAGAGCACCTTTTACCGCTGGAAGAGGCAAAGCATGGAGTATCACAAGAAATCGGTGGCCAGGTATGAAGCCAAACACTTCTTCCTGACATCCTACAAGCAGGGGAAGCTTATTCCCCTCAGCCAGTTCAAACAGCTTTTCCCAGAAATTCCACGATCCACTTACTATGCGTGGAAGCAAGAGCTTTTGTCCACTTGCAGTGTCTCGAGCGGCTCCACGGGGGAGCTGAGTCCCGCAGACAGCACTGAACAGGACTACTGGTCCTCACCGGAAGTCCAGAAGAAGCCCAGCCAAGGGAGCTTTGCTAGCATGTTGGCCTTTAAATGTGAGAAACTAGAAGGGGAACGTGCCCAAAACATGGCTTTGATGCAGGAGGCGAAGAAGAGCTTGCAGAACTGTATTGTTGCAAACACTTCGTTCCCCTACAGAATTTTCAAAAGAAGGTTTCCGGGCATCTCCAGATCCACATACTACAATTGGAGAAGGGAAGCCATGCTGTTTACGCCTTTCAAAGAGCTTTCAGGTAGCAGCGAGGAAAGCTCAGATGCTGATAAAACCCAGAGTCCCAGAAGTCAAATGTCCGCTGCTAAGTTTGACAGACAAAAGCTGTCACCAAGAGTGAAGCTCTCCAGACGCAAGCAAAGAAGCCTGAGGCTGGCTTATCACCAGAGGAAAGCATTGAGGGAAGAAGCCAAAATGCATGTTAGGAGGTCAAAGATGTCCTTCATCAAATTCAAGCTTAAGTTCCCTTCGGTTTCCTCCTCTTTCTACTGGCTCTGGAGAGATTCTTTGAACAGGAAAGCCAAGAAGCCGGTCACAACGTCTGAGACAGAGAAATCCCAGAGCTTGGCTGTCTTGCCAGATGTCTTCGAAAAGATAAAAACTCAAAGAATGTTTTCGTTTGATGGGAACATGGATTGCCTGCATAGACAGACAGGCTGTCCCTCTGAATTTACACTGCCTGAATACTCTCTGCCTGACCAGTCCAGTAACGAACAGATGTTTGTGATGGATGTTGTGGCACTGGCCAATTTCAAGGCCAAAGCAAAACTGTTCTTGCAACAACGCTTTGAAGAAAAGTCCTTTCCCACATTCAAAGAATTCCGGTCTTATTTTCCTCTCACTCCCCGTTCCACCTACTACATGTGGAAAAGGGCTCTGCATCACGGAGTGGCATTAATTCATGGCTGAATGCTCTGTTATTTTCCTCACCGCTGTAAAGTCCTCTGATTAAGTACATATCTGACACTATTGATTTTTATAGTTTATGATGCAATATTCCTTTGAGTCTGACTGTTTGTTTTTTGAGTTACCCACATAATTGCAGTTCATGCATCTTAATTATTTGTCCTTTTCCTTTATTTGACCACTTGGTTCTAGCTCAAGGACATTTGCATGTGTGTGAAATCAGACAGTCTTTGTGTCCACCTACAGTAAGTGCTGATGGCCCCTAGGCAAAAGGCAGTTCAAAGACATTATCAGGTTTTCAGATGGCTCTCTTTATTGACCCACCCCCATATATTTACAATTTAAATGAGTTCCAAATTCTGATTTAGGTTCATTTTAATTCTTGTTTATTTCTTTTTAATTGTTTTTGACTTCTTGTTGTTTTTTTTATTGTTATTTTGATTTATTTAGTTTAAACTATGAAATTACAGCTAAGGATTTTTCTTGAACCAAAAAATGTATAGTATTTTAATTCGTACCCTGGAGTGTTCTTTATTTCTTTTCTTTCTTTTTTTTTTTTTAATACATATATATTTTTATACTGACAATTGAATGTACTCTCTGCTTGGGAAATGTGCCCAATTTAAAATGAATACCTCATATTTGAATGTTACAGAATTATTGCCATTTTGCACATTGTTCATGTTTCACTTCACAGGTTTACTTTTTTGCTGCTTAAAGGTGTAAATATTTGGTACCTAATCTCTAACTTGATACTGTTGAATTGTTTTGTGAAGTTATTGTGTTTAACTACCTGACTAACGTTTTGAGCTTCACCATTGTAGTGTTCTGTAACTCAAAGTTAAACTTGTCTAAAAAAAAAGACAATTCACAATGTGCTCCTTGGATCCATTTGATGAGCACAAAGCCAATTTGGTTAATTTTTCCATGTATTTTCCAGTTGCATTGTGCAATAAAAACTGGTTTATATTCTCTTTTCACTCTTTAGGCGTTTATGTAGTATCAGAAACATTACCTACCATTTAAATTTAACCATTTAAATGCCTGAGAATAAATGTGCTGGAAAAAAAATCAGTTCATGTAGATCATTTATTCTAGTAGCATTTGGGATGAAACTATTGTTGTTGATTAAATTAGCCCAATATTGACTTGCTGGTGTGCCGTATCAACACTGTAATGTCTGCTATATATTTGGGCACTTTACAGACAGATTTTACTGTTTCAATAAGTGTTTACCAAAAAAAAATAATAATAATAATTTAAATAATTGACAGGAGAGCCAAGCCTTCAGTGATGAGCGTCATAATAAGGAGCTTTTTATGGGTGCCAAAAAGCCACAGAAATATGTCTCTTTGTTTATAATGTGCACCTTTTTGAGGGACAGATTAAAGGAATGATAGATATTTATGAGAATCTAGAGTCTAGACAATCCATAAGAGTTATTTTAATGGCTATCCAGAAGCTATTAAAATCTTGGTTTCTCGCTCTGGTTTCATTAAATGGTTGAAAAATATAAACACATACATACATTTGGCATCTATAAGCCTTTTCTAGATATTCCAAAGCCTTGGAAAATCCAAAAAGAGTATTTATAGATCAATACAGTAGATGGCAGTGGAGAGCTTTCTTTAGGAGCGTCTTCCTTGCTGCAATGGCTTGCTAAGATTCCTCATATATCCAATATTTTACAAATTAACATTATTAATAATAAAAAAACTATATCAAAATAAAGTTTTAGCTTTTAGAAAATTCTTGAGCAAAACAGGTTATAACTTAAATGATTAAATTCTTAAATGTAATCGTTAAGTATGACTAGTTGCTTAATTTGATCTTTGCTGAATTTATAAAAGGTGTAGCCTACTAAATATTGTAATAGCATTTGCTTCAACTATGCCAAAACCTTTAGTGGTAATGAATAAATCATACATTTATATAGCCTAATGCTCAAAGCCTTTCCTTCAGCTTGTTGCTGTTTATTACATCACAATTTTGAGACAACTATATCTTGATATTTAGAGATAAATAGTCATTTAACAAGATAATTATATTGTTTGCATTTAATTTCTTTTTTTCTTTTTTCTTTTTTTTTTTTAAATCGGCGTTAGTGGGACCTTTACTTTGATATCATCACCCGTGCTGTGTTACATTATTGCGCACATACAGCTCGAACGAACGCGAACCTGATGATGATGCTGAAGATTAGGAGAGCTTTCCTCAAGTAGTAAGGTAATTACTTTCTTTTAATCAAGTTTGATACTTAAATTGACCAAAATAAATACGTAAATGTACTTTTTTTATTTTTGTGTTGTTATGTGTACAGGGAAGTTTAATTCGCGTTCTTAACTTAGTAACAGTTACCTGTTGTTTTCATAGAGTTAGCAACAATGGTTGTGAATTAGTTGAGTGCTTTTAATAGAGGCGAAGGTGCACTTAGACCGTTTTCATTGTAACTTCCTGTAAAGTTACTGATGTTGCTATGTGAATGTATTAGGTGTTATACAAAGCATAAACATTAAAGTACAAGAATAGAACATAACCAGAAAAACAACCAATCATCAACCAAAACATGATGTACAAAAAAACATTATTGGCTAAACTGTGATAAAATTGACATAATTACAGTCCATGTAATCTTTTATCAGATGAATGGTATCCCTAAATGATCTTAGGTTCATTTACCAGATAAACGTGAATATCAGTGTCAGCTGGGCAAATTTTGTCACAGCTTTCAAACAGAATGACTGAAGATTGTGTTAACTGTGTGTTATACAGTTGTTTAATTTGTCTGAGGTGATCAGTCAGCTCTGACTAATTGTACACGCGTTTGCTAGATTAGACATGGCGCTTTGTTCCTGCTCATTTTGAGCAATTTGTTGTACTGTTCACAATACGTGACGTGCATATACCTATGAAAACCCCAACAGATGCCATGAAAGATTTCCAGAAGCATTGACAAACATTTTTTTTATGCACAAATTTGTCTCATTTCTGCACTTGGTATTTTTCATCACTAAGGTGTCTAATTAACTCATTTGATAGTCAATTTGCTTTCAACTTTCATTTATGCCACTTATGCTGAAATCTATACAGACAGCAGCTGAATTTACCATTCATTTACCATTGCAATAATTGTTTGCCTTCTCTGTAGAGTTGTATATCGCGTATGTGATGTTTTATGGCGTTAAAAGGATTTTTCCATTAGAGAAATGTGATGGCGCCCCTCTGAGATCACTTTAGGGCTACATGGGTTGTCTTAGTGGGATAAACCCGAAAAAAAAAACAAAGACTGAAAGAGATTGGCAAACATCAGGACCATCCATTGCATGCTAATAATTCCTAGTGTCTCTTCTGTAATAAAACCACCTCATTAGTAAACCCAACTCTCTCATTTAACCTCATCCGTGATAATGACCAAATGACTTCCATTGTGAAATTCTGCTCACCGCTGCACCTCCCTAATGGCTTCTCTCCTCTGTGATTAAGAGGCAAACAGCCTCAGACACGAGCCATGTCCACTTTTGTCTGCTGTAGAGGAGGTGAACGAGAGGGACAAAGGATAATTGTGGTTTTGTTTAAGCACCAGCAAGGGAACCTTAACAGGGTATAAAAAAAACTTGCAATGCAAATGCGTAGTTATTATAAATACATTTCAGGACTGAAGAATAAGGAAAGTGTGGAGGCCATTAGTCTCAGTTAAAGAAGCTGTTACTTGCTGTGTTGGGTCTTGCATTTGCTTTTAAACATACATGCATTTGTCTCGCAAATAGTTTTTTTAATTTTATTTTTGTGGCACTTAGTTGTGAATTCTGCTTGCAAATGTTGTAAATTTTGGCAGCTTGGTAAGGTAATTTGCTAATATCGTGAAGTTACTTAAGCATGCATGACACAAAACATAATTTTCTGTATTATTATGCAACTTATATAATTATTGTAGTTAAACGTGCAGGCCTCTCTCTCTCTAGTGGTGGTGATTTCAGTCTCAAATCATCATCTTTCTGATTTTTTTAATATGACCTTGTTGTCTACCTAATTTAAATTTTAGCCCTTTAATTCAGTCTTGAAGAGTATTTTTCTTTCAAAGGTACTGTATGTGAAGTCCACTTTTAACAAACCTCTTTATTTGGGATCCATTTTTGGACACGTCCTTCCTGCTAATTTTCTTGGGTCTGTAGAGGGTACATTTAGAGAGAGTTGTTGGTATCTAAGGCAAACTTGCGCTCTACAGCAGAGGCTTTTCGTCAGTATCCCTGTCAGTGTCGGCTGGTTTTGATTTATAATTAACTCTGACTGTTTTCGGATCGATTCATTTCTCAGAGGAGAGCCAACCTGGTAAGCTCTCAGTAAGAAAGGGGTCAGTGTATCGCTGGCAGGTATTTCACACAACACTGGCATTTATGGAGCAGAAATTTATTAAATTGGATAAATTCTCAATGTTGGCACATCTTCACTGGCCCCAGAGCCAAAAGTTACATAAACGGGGACAATCCCAGTTTAAATAAATGATGTATTAGCATCATTTTTTGGCCATTATAACAGATGGATGGCCTGTTCTTCTATGTGGAATGTCTATCATTAATATGCTCCCATCTAAAAGGAGTGCCTGGAGGGAGGGACTAAATTAAATAAAAACAAAAGGTGTAACACATCCTCCGGTTTAATGCCTATTTTTAAACTATTGATATGTAACACTTTGCTGACTACTTTAATAAAACAGATTAGGTCTTTGTTATGTGACACAGTTGTTAAAGTACCATTTGGTTATTCTTGAAGCTTTTAATACTTGATGATTTAACATATGTTGCGTGGGCTTAGGTGTGACATGCCACTACATTTCTGTTCCAGACATGACTGGGAATCACCAGTGGTGATATGAAATGACTATGAAATTAGTTTTTTTAGCTGGTAGCTATAGTAACGATTAAGGCCACAGTCACTAAATTGGCCATGACTGAAGTCCATTATTTTACAACTTTAACCTCTATTATTCCCTCACATCAGTTGACTCATTTCACAAGCCATTCGAACTCTAATGATCTCAAAGTAGCTTTACTGACATTGTGACCCAGCAAAAGTGAACGTCTTTAAGAAATGCATCAGTTATAGGAGTAATTGAAGTCTCATTTGTTTGTTAGCCTCAAATTATGCTGTGTCTTTAGCAGGCAGTGTTGTGGACCAGGATTTGATTTGTTTCTGCGCTGAGCATAAGGTAAATACAGGATTGCCCCATGTCCTTGGTGAATTATTACCTTGTCACTTCCCTTTCCACCTGTCATCTTTCATAGTGTATAGCGGTGTGTTAAATCGGTTTGTTGCCAAACTCTAGTTGGCACTCTGTGTGCTTGTACTTTCTGTCAAGGGAATTACACAGCCTTCCTGAAGTCTTGTAACTTTTGATTTCAACTTTCACTTTGGTTTTGGTTGAAGGGTAACTTAAAGGTGCTCTATGAGATGCTGTTTGACGTCACTTTTGCAGACGTTTCACGTAAATACAAAACAGAGCAAGCTCCCTCCTCCCGCCCAGTGTTTCTGTAACTGCCCTGAACGCGCAAAGCACATTGATACGCAAGGTGGTGCTAACCCAAGAGAGACAGCGACAGAGCTAACATCAAGCTAACATGTCTAAGGAAACTCCAACTGTTCTCCAACAATATTTTTACAATATTATTTTATTAGTTAAAGCTGATATATTGGAAACTATTCTAGAAGCGAAAGCCAAAGAAATGCTTATTCTGGTATTTATCCTACCTGTGGTCGAAAGTACTAGCTAGCAAGGACCTACAGACCTAAACCTAATGAAGCTAAAAGCTGCAAACTATTAATTTGAAAAATACTAGCGTCTTTTCTTGTATCGCCTACACTGTAAAGTAGCAACTCGTGGAAACGTCAAGGAAGCAAAGACTCTCAGATTCACGCTGTACAATCAACTCTTGTCTATTATGTGCACGCGCATTAACCCCCACCTCTTCTTGCCGATTGGTTGGCCGTAGGTCGTTTTGCTTTGGTGCACATCCTGTGCCCATAGTGTTTGTTTTGGTATTGCAGCCTCTGTGTTGTCTTTCGAGACCGGGCTTTTTCCCAATGTATTCAGAGGGCAGACAGCAAGACGATCAAGGGGTGATAAAAATGAAATCGAGCTAAAATCCTGCAACATAGAGCACCTTTAAGAGTCCAAAGCAGTGCCATGTAATGCTTTCAGTGTTACCATCAGGGGTTCTCTGATGCGTTTCACTGACAGATTCCACCAAGCCTGTTTAATTTCAATTTAAATGAATTAACACCCATTATCTCAGCAAGTATTTCAGGAAATAGTATTTAGCATTTTTACCCTCAGAGTTTCTCATTTCAGTTCTTATTCTGCTGATTGTAAATCTGGCAGTCAATGGGCCACTGGGATCTGGGTCTGACTGAATACATTTTCCGTGGTTGGGTTAGGCGAACTGTTGCATCTCATGCGCATGCCTCTATATATACCCACCCAGACTTTAAGTTAATTCCTCTTCAGGCACCATCATAACCGCTGACCCTCTTTTTCGGTTGCTGGCTATTGTGGAGGGGCTGTGCTGGAGTTTATCAGCTTTCAATTTGCCATGTTTGAGCTCTAGGGGTCACAGTGCAGTCACACTACTCTCCCTGGGTTTACGGCTTTTTAATCAACTTCTACAACCTTTCCTATCAATGTGCTGCTAGCCTAAGGGAGCAGGGGATGTGGGAGGATATAGAGCTGTATCTTAAAAAATACTGAGTGCAGCAAAACAGTCACGGTGGTATCTAAATGAGCCTTTAGCTTCTTAAAGCATCAAAGCCCTTTGCTGAATCGGTAATGTCTACAAAACTGTGGAGTATTTTTTGTTGTTGTAGTGAAGTCATTGATAAGATATATTTTATACAGCTTATTTAAAGTCTGATAGTTGCTGTTGCTTTTTGTTTTCAGTTGAATTATTTTGAATCCTAAATCTTTTAAATCCATTTCACTGCCAGAGCACCAACCTTTCACACAAATATATGACAGCGTTTACTTAAACTTATATTCACTTATATACAGAGTACGTTATAGTAATCAGTATTCTCTAAGAGCATTATGATAATATTAATGTGAAATTACAACATTTGCACAGGCCACAAATGTTTGTGCATGCCTATTTTTTGCCTGTCAAACCTTTTAGTTCATTTTGGTTTTAATTAAATCAAATTTTCATAATTTTGCATGTTTTGCCCCTCTCTGTTATCATTCCCAAAAGTTCTCTTTTATCAGTAGTAACAGATATAGAACTCCTTAAGCTCTAACAGTGAGATGGTTACACTTTGGGGAGAAGTCAAGTTTAAATATCGACAAGCACAGTACAGGTGTATTTGTTAGCACTGAGCATTTTAACTTAAAAGTGCAGGTTCAACAAGAAACCCAAAGGCACCATTAAAGCGGAATGAAAGACTAAGTGTCAGCACTGAGCCTTGCACAACTTTGGGTCACTCGCAACTCTCAGATCAATATGAGCTGTTACAATTTCACAGTTGGTCATGCTTCACTGTTTGACACTTGCTCCTTTAGCACAGGTTGGGAGAGTTTCTGAATGTATGAGGCAGGACAGAGAGAAAGCAGTAGAGAGAAGCCTGTCGCCATATGGGAGCTCACATTGACACCTCCGATGCACAGCTCCACTTGGCATGCAGTTGACAGGGTCCACTGAAGAGTTGCTGCAAATGAGTCCAGTCTATCTTGCAGTTCCTCAGGCGGCAAAACAACCCCTTTCCTCACCTCCATCACAGCATTATAGAGACCCTCAGGTGGTGATGTACAAACCTTAACCTGGCTCGATGGGGGGCATCATGTATAATTTAATGGATCATATAAACAAATGCCCTTTTTCACAATTTTATTCTTGCGGAGAGTGAGTGGGATGGCAGAGCACTCTATTGTCAAATGTCTGTGTACTTCAGTACAGTACTTGATTAAAACTGTTTGCTAAGAATCAGGATGGTTTTTGTTTTAATAACTAATTTAATAACTTTTTTTTTTTTAATAATCATAAAAAAAGCAGACAACGATTTTGTGACTAAAATGTGATTTAAATGAAATAATGTAAAATAATATAATCCTACAATGTTCAGCTTTAAAATTATATATTTTATGTTATTTGGTAGAAATTGTGAGAAAAAAATTGATACAATTTAGGGATGCTCATTTTAACCGTTTAACCGTTAACCGACTGATTTGAAGTTTAACCGATTAACACAATCAGTTAAACGGTTTAAAAGGTCATTTTATTTATTTATTTATTTCAGTAT
>JAUCNO010001210.1:559119-576423 GCA_032353835.1 Enteromius viviparus
AAAATTGTCTGGAAATTGCAGAGTTGTGCAAAGTTTAAAGCAGTTTTTAAACACAAAAATGAATCCTCTGTGATCGCCCCCTGAAAAACACATCTGATCAATGTTTGCTGGATCTGACCTTAAATCAGTGTAATTACATAGGCCTCCTTAAACCCGACTAGTCATTCAGACAACCCACTGATGAAAGCATATACTGTAGTATGAGTAAAACAAATCAGCAAGTGAGCTTTACAACATCAATGAGACATTCACTAATTCATTAATCACGAGAGGATTATTGGAAAAACTGCACGTCTGCATGATTATTGGCTCGATTCATTTGCCAAACGCTACAGGCTTTCAAACCGAATCAACCCAGAAGACAAAAAACCTTTCCAAATTTTGTAAACCGCATTATCTTTGAATCTGCATCACCACATGAGAGCCACTAAATCCAGTCCAAATCAACTACTTTCCCATTCCCCTGTTTGACAATCCATCAATACAAATATTTGGACATGCTGAATTTGGTGCAAACAAGAATCGGATCCTATAATAACTGATCTGTGGGTTATTAAAAAGACAGCTGATTGAAATCTGTGAATAGACCTTCTGTCACGCAGTGTGGGAAAGCACCCATCGCTTCTGTTGGGAACGGAGAGTGTAGGCGGATTGTTCTGGAACCCAGAGCATTGATTTAAGAAGCTGGGTCTTAACAGGGCGTCACATTTGTTTAGTCTGGCCCTCTCCAACCTTATTACCATGAACTCGCATTAAAACGCATGCTCATTAGTCTGTGTTTCTTTCAGATATCAGAATGAGTTGTGCCTGCTTATAGTGTTGTTTATTTGCACATGGTTTTAAGGCCTGAGTCACTAAAGTAATTATGCAAATTAGATAACAGCACAGACGTGCCGACAAAATCTGTTGAATGCAATTCACACGGCGTATACAGCACACAACCGCTATCTGGTGTATTTTACTTGCGCTTGTTTCTTTAAAGGTGTTTGCCTCTCTCTTTGGATTGTTACAAGCTATTTGTGCGTAGATAATATCTCTCAAGTCTCAAAACCCAACAGATATTCTTTATAAAAGTTAAGACTCTACCACGTGTGGGAAGACTTGCAAAACACTGGCCAAATGTTTGTGTAAAA
Organism: Enteromius viviparus; assembly: GCA_032353835.1. NCBI lineage: Eukaryota > Metazoa > Chordata > Actinopteri > Cypriniformes > Cyprinidae > Enteromius > Enteromius viviparus. Next base: position 560,253 of record JAUCNO010001210.1, read on the forward strand.
AAAAATAGGCAGAACTATTAATCTCGCTGTAGTGTTGCTGCTGGCGCCATGTTCTGGAGACGCTGTGTTTCATTGTGAAAGTGAAACTACTTTGTTTGTGCTTCCAAAAGAAGACCCAACTAGAAATCAGTGGTTAACTTGCATTTACAACATTGTTCCAGAACAGTTCAACACAAATATTAGAGTGTGTGCAGTGCATTTATGGAGAACCTGGGAGGAGGACAGCCTACAGTATGCTGGATGTGTACAGAGACTGTTTCTATATTATGGGGCTTTGTCAGTCTGGTGCTTCTGACTATTATGACTGTCTGACTATCCTATTCAAAGGATTTGCCGCTGACTATTTAAATGCGAGTTTTAAGCAGTGTAGGGTAGTAGAGTCATTATAAGCACTAATTATGTCCCCACTGGATGCAACTAATGCATCGGTTGTAATGTGTTTTATTGTTTTTGTTTCATCGTGCTGGGACACGGCATCACGTTATGGTAAGGGCCTTAACACAGCTCACTGGATAACCGGCCAATCAAAACACACCTCGCTTCTCCGAACAATGAGCTTTGTAAAAATCCATGCATTTCAGGAAGGTGGGGGTTAGAGGAGTAACAATTATGTACAGTTTGTGGAAAATAATGTTTTTTAACCGTAAACTGCGTGAACACGTTACATTAGACCAAATACACAAAATAATGTTCTTTTTAGCAGCATCATATGACCTTTTCAAAATGTGCTAATTTACACACATATACATATACATACATGTAGAAAACATGAAGTGCAGCGCATACCTGTTTCACTTAAACTTTGCTGTTAGAAGCATGGGAGGCATCTGGATATACGTTAGCAATATATCACCGATTGTGTGTTTTGTATGTGTATGAGGTCCTTACAGTAATCTTTTTCCTCTATTTCCTCCGATCTCTATGGCAGCCCATAGAACTTCTTGTAGGAAAGTTATGAAATTTGGCACACAAATAGAGCACAGCCTCAATATTAACCCTTAAAGATTGTGAATCTCTGTCTCAAACTCTCTAGAGCCATTAACAGGCTTTTATCTCATATTTCTGTTGATCATTTTTGAATGCTATAAAGTCTAGAAGCAAAATTCATTTTTCTGTTATTCTTTGGCTCGTAAATTTCTACAGGTTGGTTTTTGTTTTTTTCTGGAAAAAAAAAAAAATACTTTTTGTAATTCCTCCAAGACATGTTGTGCAGTTTTTACCAAAACTGGAAAAAAAGTCAAAAGGTTTTTGATATGCAGTACCAAACAGTTTTCATAAAGCATGTAAAGGAATTTAAGGAAGTTTGTGCTAAAATGTACATGAGTCTGTATCTCTGCAATTCATGAGCAGATGCTGACCAAGCGTCAGAATTATAATAACCATGACCTAAGGGCACATGAGTAATTTTTCACAGATATATATAATTAAGTTTTTGCTTATAACGATTTTTCATTTTTAAGTTGTTTTCCACTACAGTCCTACGAAATAGCAGCAGTTGTATTAGTATGACAAAATGCAGCTGATTACAGAATGCCATGATTCACTAAGAAAAATTAAGTTTACTAAAGATTTGTATAAGTTAAATGATTATAACACTCTTTTTTACTATTTTGAGTAGAGAATACATCCAAGAAATATATATTTTAATTACATTTTAAAATAGTAATTCAACCTGTTTTTCTGTGAAAATAATACTAGTTTTTAAGTACTTTCAGCGCAGTGCTATTTTCGTCTAGTTAGCAGCTGGTTAAGCAGGATTGCGTGTGTTTAGTAAATTAAGGCACGATTTTGTGGTGAAATTTGGTGTGAAAAGTGCCACTGTTTACCCTTGTTTAGCCCTTTTTTATCTGTTGATGTGAAACAGAGCTCAACCCAACCTGGAGCTGTAAAGTGGTTGCCTATTGTTTCCAGATTTTTTAGGTTTTTGAGGATGTTGTTTTTTCAGAGGAGGGGCCTTCCAGGCATCCAGTTCACTGACATGCCGTGCCAACCTTTTCAGGTTTCTCCCGCTCTCGACTTTCCACAGGAAATGTTTTGAGGAAGTGAGAGTTGCTGATGTGACAGTTGTGAATGGTATTGTCAGATTACAGCATGGTGCTTAAATGTTGCACAGCAAAGAATCATGAGAAAGACTCTCAGACCGTGACCTCAGAGGCCCTGGCTGTTTCTGGTTGTAGCACAGCAGGCGAACAAAAGCACACAGGTGTGTTTACACAGCATTTCGAAGAAGACCCGGATGAGTGTTGTCAATATTAACATCGGTAACTTCCCCAGGTGTCTGACCTAAAAAGTGTTTCCATTGTTTCTCAGGCTTATCGTGTGCTTTGCACTCAGTCCTTAAACCATAATAATGACTCAGTGGCTCCAAGTTTCACTGTGGATGAGTGAGTTATGGCAATTGGGACATGAAGCAATACGCCGAGTCCAAAATTAACCTCCTGGTGATGGGTGAACAAGAGAAATGAATATTTAGTTCTGATGAAACTGTATTAAATATTTAATCAGTAAATTTTATGCAGCAAATCAGCATATTGAAATGATTTCTGAAGGATCATGTGTTCTATGATGATGTGAGGAATGCAGCTTTGCATAACAGGAAAACATAACTTTTTTAAATACTTGCACAATAATACAGATTTATCATTATTTTGATCTTATAAATGTAGCACTGGTGAGTATCAAGAATTCACATAATGTTAATAGTGATCTAAATAAATGACAATTTCAGTATATATATAATTGAATGCATATGGATATTTATTGTCACAAATCGCATGGGTATATTTGTAGAAATAGCATATATATACATTTAATTGGTCAAATTTATGCATTTGTATGCTTTTATGCCAAAATTCATTAGGATATTATTATAAGTTCTTGCTTCATGAAGATAATTTATATATAAATGATCAAAACTTAAGTTCTTATTTGTAAAATGAGCATTATGACTATTTGTCCAGGGTCACAGTATGTACGTATAACAATTTTATTACCAAAAAAAAACCCCAAATCTTCAAAATAATGACTTTTTTAATAGGTATTAAAATAATGACATGTAAAGTGGATGCCTATTGTTTTCAGATTAAGAGAGATTATGGTGATCATTGTTACAGTTCATCTTTATTAAAACATCTTTCGAGTTCTAATAAAATGACTGCCTAATTGTCCTATTAATTATAAAAAAATATATTTTTGTATTTATATATCACACTGATTTATTACTCTAATTTGGCACAAATGTTAAGGTTAAACCCTGACTATTTGTTTGTTTTGCCCTTCAGTGTCTATGGAGGAGGACTCAGGTTTTGTTACGGCGGCGCTGGGAAACACATGGAGTCACAGTGTAAACACACGCCTCATCGCTCAGTACGAGGACACCGAACGGAGACAGGTAAACACTTTCTTACTCCTCTCCGTGAATCAGCAAAACTTTGTTTAAATATCCCAAAAGCAAACTTGAGGTGACTTAAACTAATGCAAAACCAACTGAAAAACACCCTAACCACATGCTAAAAATCTTTATTAGACATATACGCAATAAAAATGTTGGGTTATTCTTGGGAAAAGGGATCAGTGGTATTGATGACCACAACAATTTTTGTCCAGTTGAATTCTCGCTAGAATGATAATTCCCCCCAATACCTGTAACTGACTAGCAATTTGCAAATCATGATTATGCGGTTACATATTTTTTTCATTTTTCATCAATATACCTTAACCTCCAGCTTCCAGGAAATGTGTCGGTACCGGGAACTAAAACTGCTCACATCCAGCGATGCTTAAAAAGAAGGAAAACGGCTCGCTTCACGCTCCCTCTCGTTGTTTAGGCCTGCCCTGCTTGTTTTCATCCTGTCAAATAATGGCATACCTCAATGCCCCTACACCCTCACAGCCCTGAGGACTTTGTTTTTCTCTTTTCCGACTGAGCTCACACCTAAAGAAAAGCGCACTGATAGAGAGGCAGTGGTCCAAAACTGCTGGTACACAAGGAAGGCGATGGTGCCTGGCTCTTTTGTGCGCTTCAGTAGCTCTGGCAAGACCACTCCAGTAAAAAAAAAACTCAGAAACTCCCTGCTTTTTAGTTGTTTACAAAGTAATTTATCCATTAGGGGTAAAGTCATGCGACTTTGTTACATGAAAGATGTGCATTTGGCTTAAAATAAAGAGAACTGGGCTGCTTTGGGTGACCAGAAAGCTTTATGTTTGTGTGCCACGGCTCATCAATAAGGAACTGCGTCCACACAAAGCAAATGGCAGCAGGTTTGTAAAAACTAACCCATTCTTAACCACAGGTACTGTAACTGGATATCCCCACAAATGCGGCGGTTTATTGTTATACAAATAAGCCTAGAGGCTTGCTGTCTTGACACAGAGCAGCGTTTCATTAAGTCCCAAGGAATACCGCAGTCATATTAAGCAGAAGTCACAAAAGCTTCAGTTGTTTATTATGTTTGGGAGCCTGAATCATTTCCGACGTGTGTTTACGCAACAGTTAGCAGACAGTTGCGTACTTCATCTGGCTCCTATTTCCTCTTTTGAGTTTTGATGAGTAATTTTTTACTAAGGGGTCTCATTTTGAGCATGCCACACCCCAGTGCAGGGTTTCAATATTAGAGGCGATGACAAAAAGAGTTATGTTGATTCTCAAGAATCTCTAGCAAATAGTGACGCAGGTTTCCGGCTGGCTCTGCTGAGTCTGGTAACTCGATGCTGCTGCTTTCCTACAGGCTGTTTTCCAGGATCCTTTGATTGCTTGTATGCTCATTGACGTAACAGCCTCATAAATGCCTTTATTTGTTGCCTGGGGAGAAGAGTTCAGTCATGTGAAAAAATCCAAGTATTATTATTAGGGTTGTTTATTTGGTCTACTAAATGATGATAAACAATGATATATATATATATATATATATATATAAATAAAATAGGTTTGTGCAAAACAAGTGTTCCATGAATGTATGATATATATCATTATTTTTAAAGAAACACAGAATTTACACACAAGTCATGAAATGCATCTAAATCATTATTTGTTTATTTAAAAAATAAAAAAATATATATTTGAAACCATTTTTAATATCTTAATTTGGGCACTATGTGTTTGCATACTACTGCTTTTTTATGTCAGTTTATTATTAATTATTAATGATTAATTTATAGTTACTCAGTAAGGATGCATTAAATTGATCAGTAAAGGCTTATATTCTTACCCAAAAATATTTGCAATAAATTTGTTTAACAAAAACAACAACAAATAACAATATATATATATATATATTTTAGAAAACTACTGGTGGATCTTTATCATTGTAGAGTGGATGTGTACACACACTCCCAACACACATTTTAGTCCGAACAGCTTGTAAAAGTGCATGTGGCATCAGATGACCCCTTGAAATACATCTCACTGAATAAACACCTAACAAAGCACTCAGATCATTAGGATCGAATCAGTTAAAAATACCAAGGATTTACACGAAACAAGGGGAATCCGCTTTAAATGATAATGCTGCCTGTAGTTGGAACCAGCTTCCAGAAGAGTTCAAATATTCCGATTCCAGTTCCTGATTTATGGCCAGGAGAGCTGATTCAAGCTGGTCCCTGATTTGGCACTACCAGAGCACCTCCCTGAGTTCACTGCCCAGGGGCCTAGGCCTAAAGGGAAGACCTTGATCCGTGGCCTGCCCTGGCTCCCGGTCCACGGTGGCCCATCAAGAGTCCAGATCCGCCCTGGAGGCACCTTCTGACTCGACCCCTTTCGGCCTCCAGGGTGCCCACCCCTCCCCTTGGGATGTTTTGTGGTGCGAGGACGCACCTTCCGGGAGGGAGAGGTGATGTCAGACTTGTGTCTTCCTTGCCCATATTTGGTTGTTCCTGTCATTCGTCTAGTTCATCAATGTTAATTAGTGTCCAGCCGTGTTTCCCATGTGTTTTGAGTTCAGTTTCATCAGTGTTTGTATTTATAGTGCCTATGTTCGAATCTAGGTTGTCGATCTTCAATTGTCAACCCCATTTATGTAAAGCACTTTGAATCTGTGTATGAAATGTGCTATATCAATAAATTTGCCTTGCCTTGCCTTGCCTTTAATCGTTCTGAATCTCTTCTTGTTTTAGATTGTCATTGCTAAATCACCTGTGGCCCCTTTTGCCGTGCTGAGCTACACCGTTCAGAAGGAGGGCATCCGTCTTGAGGGTGAGTGTGCTAGACACAAAACTTGTAAAACTCATTCCCAATGTACTCTCCTGAAATAATCACAGTATGTCACGCTAAAACATGACATTGATGCAAGGCAGGTAAGGACGGGTCTAAGTATCAGTGGAAATAAAAATTATTCTTAAGAAGCAATCATGATATCACTCAGAAACTGTACAGACGACATTAATCCTGCATTATTAAAAAGGGATTTTTTTAAGGTTTTGTTTTAGTTATGCAGGACTTCAGTTATTGCAGGCTAATCTACATTTTAGTAACTGAAAGTCACAGCTCAAATATAAAGTCCCAAATCTGATTTATTTTTTACAGAGCGTTAGTAATCTGAATCATAAAAAAATACTACGATTGGTTTGAAAATCACTAATAAGACAAATACTCTCAGTTGTGTGTGTGGTTTGCGTTGTTAAACCTTCTGGGCCAGAACTTCTGCCCACTTCGTTTGAATGTCCAGGACCTCTGGCTGTTCTGTCAGGACCGTTTGAATTCATCCGTGGGCTTCACAGCTTACCTCGCGGTGGTTTGTGTGGATTCCCAACACCGCAACACTTTAATGGGAAACAGGATATCGGAGGAAAAACACAGTGGGAATGTTTTGGCTCTTCGGCAGAGGTTTATGGTGGTGTACGTGTGGTGGATTTTTAACAGCACTTGGAAGAGGACTCAAAAGTTTTTCACCTTGATGTAGTCGAATTCACTTTGGGGTTCGGAATTGAAGTCGTTTGCTTATGCATTTAAACTGAAAGCTATGATTAATATCAGTGGCATCAGTTATCAGGATAATAATGTAACTATAAGAGTAGTCGAACAGCTCACACTTCCTGTTAATGTGTATGCCACGGCTGATATGAGCTCACATTCAGGAGCTTGTTCTTGGTTTTGTTAAGTTTGATTAGAGGAAGCAAGTACTAAATTCGCACTTTTGGTGCTTTTGTTTAGAGATGTTATAGATAAAAAAAAGCAAAAATAAATATGAAAAACAAGTTTAGTGCTGCAGCTAACATTTCTAATTTAGTGTTTGATAACTTTATTCAATATCTTTATATGTCCTACTTGCTGAAGAGCACGTATAGCTAAATAAGACATTTATTATAGTTATGTACTGATGTGATTTTTTTTTTTTTTTTACATTTTAAATTTGTAATTTTTTAAACCTGATGCTATTTTTAAAATAAAAGAAATTTTAAAATTGATAGCTCTCAATTATAATGCAAAGTTGAATGGCTATATTCAGTGGGTAAATATTAGGGAATATTTTCAGAGAAGTATCTTATGCTCAAAATTACAGTAAAAACAACAATACTGTAAATTATTATTTAAATGTGTGTGTATAAGTGTGTACAAGTCAAAAAATATCAATTAATAAGTCAATTAATCAGTATTTACCCCAGACATTTGGGGTATTATTTTAAATAAGTAAATTAAAAATTCTTTGTTATGCACTTTATATGTGTGTATATACTGTATATATATATATATATATATATATATATATATATATAGTATATTATGAAAAATGAATATAGTATTTAATACATATAATATATTTTTGCAATAATTAACAAATAGTATCTAATATTTAAAATGCTGACCCTTAAAAAATTATGGTACAACAAAGTAAGAATAAGTAAAAGTGTAAATACATAGAGTTATATATGAGAATATTTATTATTTTATTATTGTTTTTTAAAAAAAATTGTTCAAGCATGTCCTGAATTTTCAGTTTCAGCCAAGAATTTTGACTTTGATGCATCGCTACGTCTAAGCAATTCCCTATTTCTGTATTTTGCTTCTCTATGAAGTGTTTGTGTCAGAGAGTGACAGAGTCTTGTGTGTGTCCAGCTCAATCCAGCTATTGAATAGTTTTGCTGTGGTCTGGCTCTCTGCATCAGTTGTGTTAATCAGTCTTTCTCTCTCTCTCAACAAGTGCATCTTTGATGTGTGGTGCTCAAGGCCTGCCAGCTTCAAATAAAGCCCCTGTATGAGAAAGGCCTTTGAAACACTATTCACTCACTTCTCTCTGAGCTCTTTACACAGTGTCCTCAAGTCAGTCGCACACGCATACACTAATACTTCCTGCCAATATCTGATCCCAACACGTCTCTGTGTTTCACTATAATCCAGAATTAATTATGGTTGGTTACTGGTGTATGGGTGATGGCAAAAATGCTGATATAACCGAAATAATAGAAACCACATCTTCTTGTGATATATCTGAAATAAACACATCTTCCCCCAGATGTGACATATAAGATGTGCATACAGTAAGTCTCTTATGCTCACCAAACATAGCAAAAATGCGTCTATGTTATTAAAAAACTACAGTAAAAACTGTTAATAACTGTTAACTGTTTGTTAATTATTTGTATTATTAATTTTTTTTTTTTTTTTTAGCCTAGTCCATTGCAGTCCAGTCTTCAGTGTCACATGATCATTCACAAATAATATAATTATAACTTTTTTTTTACTTGGTGCTCAAGTAAAATTTCCTACTATCCCAAATAAAAATGGTGCGGTTCATAATTTTTCCTCCCCCATAATTACTTGACAAATACAGAGTTTAAAAAAACAACAACATATAATTTATTGTAAATAAATCTTGTCTTGATCGGTTTAATGCTTGCTGAATTATTTTAATTATGCAAATTTCAGTTTCAAACCTGTTAGATGGAGTGGGACAGATTTTTAGACTTTTTTTAACATGATCAGATGCTTAAAAACACAAGATGTCTCTCATTTCAAAACGATGGAAAAACATGCACTTGAAATTAATATTTTGGGCCTTAACCTTTGAGTGTTTACTATGACATACTGTACATAGAGTTATATATGAGAATATTTATTATTTTATTATTGTTTTTTTAAAAAAATTGTTCAACTGGTGCGTTGACCAGTCAATGATGCCTCGTCGCTAAAAATGATCTCATCACGTGTAACTCATTCTGTACTGCTGTCATCTCTCCATGTTGCATAAGTGTCATAGCACATTTTTATGTGAGGAAATTGTAAAGTTGTTAGGTAATCTCAGCATTTAAACCTACCAATAAGCCTAAATTTAAAGTTCCTGGCAAGAAACAAAACCATAGGCCTTCTTACGTCAGACATTGTCAAAAAAATGTAAAGACATACAATTTTTAACATCTGTCACATTACCCATATTTTCCATAGTGTTGAAATATTTGGAGTTTTTTCCAGAAATGTAATACGTGTTTCAGCATTTATTCCCACATATCGTAATGATTTCTAAAGGACACTGAAGACTGGAGTAATAATGCTAAAAAAAAGATTTCTTTTTAAAGTATATTAAGATCAGTTATTCTTAATTGGATTAATATTATACAATAGTACTGCTGTTACTGTGGTAACAGCAGTATTATTGCAGTTTTACTAAAATTTACTGCAGTTATTATTCAAAGAAATACAGTCTTAGGCTTTTTTTTTTGCATTAAAAGTCTTACAAATATTTCTGACCCCGATCCTATGAACGGTAGTGTAATTTTTTTTCTTTTATATTTTCAGGTTGTACATTTTTTTTGCCACTGTTGTGAGTTATAAAGTTAGAATTGTGAGATGACTTTGTAACCCACAATTGCTACTTTGTATCACACAATTTTGAGTTATAAAGTCAGAATTTTGAGTATAGCTGGGCAAATTAATTATCAGTTTATTAATGCGCATTGTGTCAGTAAAGCCGTTTTTTTGATTAGCAGTAAATCTCAATCCGCTGTTTTTAAAATGCGTGACGGTTGATACACAGAGCCGTAGATCACTGAGGAGCTACGCAATATCGTAGAATCGGAAGCGATTCATTTCTGATTTTGAACGCAAAATTGCATAGCTCCTTAGTGATCTACGGCTCATATCAACTGTCAAGCGTTTTAAAAACAGCTGATTGAGATTTACCGCTAATCAAAGAACCGGCTTTACTGCCGAAATGCTCATGAATAAATCGACGATTAAATCAATATAAAGTCACAGTTCTGACTTTATAATTCTGAGAAAAAAAAAATTCAGAATCGTGAAATAAAAAGACCTAAAAAACCTGTTTTCAAAAATGTTATTTCATATATGTCATAATATGTCGTAAGATGTTTTGTACAGTGTGAGCAGTTTAGTTTTTAACGAGTCAATAACTCAAATATTAATCGGTTGAGGAGGAATACTTCTCAGCTACTTTTTATTTTTTTAACCAACATGCAGTTGATTCTTACAAATAATTATGTAAATTCTATTAATAAAAACAATAATAGTAATATTAGTATAAATAATTGTTGTCATAATCGCGCAGTTCTAATACGAGGCAGTATAGAGAGAAGAACAAAAGAGATATTACCCTACATCTCAAATGTCTGGGATTTCACTTACGGATACAGGATTGTTTAACAGCCTGCTGAGACTCACCATGGAGCACATATGGAACATGCTGTCACTGCAGAATAGAAGAGCTGGACGGCACTGTGTGTGTTTGTGTCTGCCTGTCTATCTGTCTGTCTGTCTCCATATGGTGGGCCTTTTCATCTCACCATGAGCAAGAAGTGACTCAAACCTGCTTTCATACGTTACAGTAAACGTCGTAGTGCCAGATGACAATAGCATGCTGACATTAATCATGAATATGTCTCTTAGTCCTCTCAGTCTTATTCAGCACATGCTGATTCATTTAACTGAGCTTAGAGCTTCATGCCTAAATAAATATCAGCAGCATTCATTTAATAACTCGGCACATAATAAGCTCTAAAGACACTCCGTGAAGTTGTGTTCAAATGTATCACTATGAATAATGTAGGTCTTAGTGCTGAGAGTAATAGTGTATAATACTGTACACATCTTAAAGAAAACAAAAAGTAAGAACAAACTTGTCATATGCCTTTTCAACTTACCACAAACAGGCCTTTTCATAATAGTAATAGATTAGCGGCTAATCACTAAAGATTGGCCAATTTCCACTTTAAGAACAAAACTCTTGAACTTTATGTATTTAACAAAGCCTAACTAGACCAGGGTCTACTCTTATTTCTAATGCATATAGAAACCTATATATAAATGTGTATATATATAGTGTATAGAAATAGTGTCAATGAATTTTGCTTTAAAGTCATTTTGTTTTTTTATGGAAAATAGTTTTTTGACATGTTGGATCAGTTAGAGTCAAGAGTCAGATTCCTATGAGTCATTACTCAAACAAAATGAGGTGAGGTATTTTATTACCATTTCCACTGCATGAATTTCTGAATTGTTATCCAATCTGAGGGATTGTAAAACATATTTCTGTAATGGGACTTCTTGATTCGAATACCTTCCACTTCCTTATTTGTTACAGTACTTGCGGTTTATCATAGTTTGCTTTTCATTAATGTTTTCTAAGCAAGAGCTAAGCATGCAAGAAGAATTCTACAAAGGAACCCAGTATATTTGAATCAATAGCTTCCAGCTAAGGCGCAGGGCCAAGTCATTAAAGAACTCTGGTAGAGTTGCCATTTGGAAATAAGGACATATTGTGGTGTATTACTCATGCCTTTTTGGGAAACTTGAAGACAAAATATATATATTTTGAGTCAACATGGTGATAAATGTTGTGAAAACTAATTTGATCTAGTCCAGCTTGGTCTTATTCTTATCGAAATAAAATTATTCAATTAAATTTGCTTCCACTGAATACTGAATGTCTAAAACAGATGGTATAGGCTACACAGGAAGTTGTATGGACAAACTTTCCGTAGCCTATTTAGAAAAAAAACTAATTTGTTTGTACAAATCTTATTGAGGCATGCTTGGTCTTCCGGTTTGTTCATAGCCAGTGGCATAACCCGGTCAGTCCATGAGATGGATATGAATGTAGCTTTTCATTGTGGCAGCACTACTTGGTATCATGTGGCAATCCACCACCACAGAGATTGACACTGGCACCTCTTCTAAATCTATGTGGATTGTCTTTAAATGGCTTATTATTATTGGGCCGGGAAATTTAGAAATGGTTTAGAAATGGAAATTGGACTATTTCATGGACCATCGACACCTTCTCTACAATGTATCCACTCCCTCAACCAGGTGCAGATTCCCTTAGCGCTAGCTTTTCTCTACTACAATTATAAAATCGACTAGCTTGGTATGTTAATCTCCACAGCTAAACTCTCCAAGAGCAAGATTGGCAGTACCTAGTCTACAGGAACTGCATGTCTGCTCATGTGAATATGTAACGAAGAAAATGTCGAGGGTGGAGAAGAATGAAGACTTACCCAGTAGCTCCTTTAACTGAAGCAGTCATTGAAAATTACTGCAAAGTCTTCTAACTGTGTATAGGTATGCCCGGATGTTATTCTGGTCGAACAAGATTAACAACATCAACGCTGGTTCCTGCCAGTTAGTCACCTGTTGTGACATTTCTTGCTTTGCTCTAGCTGCTGAAAACTGTACTTGCTGATGAATCACCTAGTCCATATCATCCCAGTACCAAGAAACAAAAAATCTCATTCAGAATCAACAAAGCATTCAGGTGGCCTGGAAAACCTTATCTTGTGGAAATGGTCATGGTGATGTAAAGCATAGGAAGCAGTGAAGTGAACTGGGGTAGGTAGTTCAAGTGTTCTTTGGTTTGTAGTGTAGCTGAGGAATCTGAATTGAAATGCATGTGACATGCCCCAAATCTGCATCCCCGTTTCTTCGTTGTTTTGCTACTCTGCTCAGCTTCGTTGCATTGCCAGTGGTCTCTGGTGCTTGAGTCACCAAAAATTGTCAACTGTCACCGAAAATGAGTGATGTCTGGCAATGTTCCTACCAAGACCAGCTCATTTGTGTCGAAACCAAGACAAGACGATTGATTATAAGTTGATTAGACTTTGTCCATTACAAGACAATCAAAAGTAAAGCCTTTCAAAGGTAAACCAAAAGTAAGCTCTTGCGATGAAGAAACCAACAAGACCAGTGCGCCCGAAATAGCATACTGCTTAAGTAGGTACTACATTTAAAATTTAACGTACTACCCAACCGTTAAAAAGTAGGTACTATATAGTATGAATGTGGGTAGTATGAATGGAATTCGGACGTACTACATCCACCATATTGATGTTGTCACGTGTCATGCGTCGTCACAACAGCGCAAAAATGTAAACGTTCAATAAGTCATCCGTTTATTTAGAATGAGTTAAACAAGTGTAATTTAATCACAATAAACAACGTTTTTTTCCTGAGGTGCTTACACTTGAAATGAGCCACGTCTCAACTTTCCGCCATTTTTCGAATATGACGTCTCCTCTCCCGGAGCCTTATGGGATAGTAAAGTGTCCATGGTATGCCTACTATAGAATTCGGGCGGAAGTAGTAGGTCATCCGGGTACTTCTCGCCTTCTGAATTTCGAATGCTATGAATTTGGACATACTACTCGCCTCGCATACTGTTTTTTGCATACTATATAGTAGGGCAGTAAGCAATTTCGGACGCAGCACAGGAGCTCTACATTCATCTTGCCTCTGTGCATCTTCTTCTACTTACTTTGTGTGCTCAGGAAGACCGTTTTGTGCTTGAGCGCCACCAAGCAGTGTATTGTAGTGTACTGTACAGCAGCTCCAGCATGAACTAAATGAAGCTCCATACGCTTAAAGCGTGATTCAGGGTAGGTTTGCAGTCTGAGCCTGCGATAAACTGGGGTTGTCATGGGGTTTGTCACACACCTCTCTGTACCTAAGAGATGAGCGTTGGCGTATATACACTTTAATGATTAACCTTTTCACCAGTGTTAGTGAGGTCACAGATGGCAGCTTCTGGTGTCGGTCAGAACACAACAGCTGCTTGTAGGGATTAGCTGTCTATTTCTCCCTTTTAGATCTCTCTCTCATTCTGTTTCTCACTATCACTTGTGTGTCCTCATAATTTTGCCCAAAGAGTTTCAGTTTGCCTAATATACAATATTGCTCAGTTAACATTTTATGTGCACTTATCAGCCCTCATTCTGTAAACATGAATTACACCCTCTCTGTACCAGATTCACTTTGCTCTAGGCATGATGTTACATTTGAATATTAAACTCTAGCTGAACTCTTAGCAAATAGCTGATTTGAAACATCTTAACATTGCTTGTCATTGTATAATTGTTTCTCTTGACCTATTGCTCAGAGCAAAGATTGTGTTTTTTAAGCGTGGTTCAGCAGGAACTAAGTGGGTTTGTGATTTGATTTAGTTCACTTATTGTGTTCACACCAACCACGAAGCAAATATGAGCAGTGCAGCATTTTTTTGTCATCTAACTTCTGTTAATTAAAACATTGTGCAATCAACCATGGTAGAGATAACGATCGATGCTTTGCACCTGTTGTGTAGGTCCGAAATATGCCAGAGGTGAATGAGTATTAATGATACGTGTATGTGTCTCTTATATTTTACTACTGTATATACAATAGGATTTTTTATTAATAGCAGCATCTCTGTAGCCATGCTAATAAAAGAAAACAAACTTATTTTAATTGTTTTCTATGCTCCAGATAACTATATCATAAATGTCGGGGTGCCTAGCTGCCTACAATAATGCTCTCTTCCATTTTCTGATACAACCAGTTGTGTCAATAAGCTCTTTGGTCATGAGAATTTCACTCGTTAATTTTTTTCACAGTTAAGGTGAATATCATGCATTCACAGGAACTGCTACTTGAGCGAATAATAAAATTCAGTTTACAGCTCTGAATTGAATTATTTAAAGTTGTAATAAAGTTTGTTTGTTTTTTATCATTACTAGTTATCATAACTCAATTGTTTCTATACAGATATATAGGGCTGGGCGATATTTTCGTCGATATATTCATGCGCATCTTGTCAGTAAAGGCAGTTCTTTGAATAGCGGTACATTTTTATCATCTGCCACTACATTTGGAAACCAGTGATAGAGATTTATCGCTAATCAAACAATCGAGATGAAGTATGAGATGAGACGAGATGAAAAAATATATAAATGAATATATCTCCAAGCACTATATTTAGGCATCACAAAATTGTAGTTTATTGTTGAGATGACAAAGTTCAATTCAAAAAGACTTTTCCTCGCTAAAAAAAAGTTAACAGTGGGTCTTTATAACTGTCCTTAGCCCGCCTATTCTCTATTAGGTTCTATTGGAAAACTGTTATGTAATACATCTAAATAACAGTAGTATTGGGGCAACCTCATTGGATTGTGGTTAGTCTAACAGAGCTTTCTTTCCGTAATGGGCAGGGAAAAGCAGGTCTGGGATAATGCTGCTCCAGTTGCTACACTACAGCTTAAGACTTTGCCTTTAATGAAAGTGGTAACAGGCCTAGATGGCTGGAGGCAAAGGGAAGCCTTTGGGAACAGCAATATCCTCTTGGAATTAAATTGCCAAGTTCAGCTTTGATCCTTTGGAGAGGAGATTTTATTTAGTCCGGCATTGGTTTTACCCCCCTTCTCTCTCTCAACTGCTCTCGTTTTTCATTACCAGCAACTGGGTAGAGAGTGGTGCAGTTGTTGAAGAGAGGAGAGTATACAAATATATGAATAGGTGGCCTGAGAATGAGTAAGCTACTATATTTGTGGCCTCGGGGAGTGGTCAACCCCAATGATCTGCTGCATTCTGCTCATTATCTCATTTTCCCTCTCTTTGTGTTAGGTGTAAACACACACAATCATGGAGGGAGCTACTGTAGGGTGGGCCCGTCAAAATAGGGGTTGTCTTTTCTAGCTGGCAGATCTGTGTGTGGTCTTCTAGGATTTGGGAAACAGACCTAACCAAAGAGGTCAGCAACCATGACCATCAAGCTTGGCTCAACAAACCCAGCTTAACCCAGGACACTCTACACTTGACTATTACTTATGCTTTTGATCTTTGAATTTGCTTGATTTGGAATTCTCTATGTTGTTGCCTTAAAGTAGATTATATAGAACACTTTAAAGGGTTAGTTCGCCCATTTAAGACATGAAGTTGTATGCAATCCTTACCAGCACTACAGTGTATACACACTGA
>JAUCNO010001210.1:576523-590640 GCA_032353835.1 Enteromius viviparus
CGGCACAGCACAGGTATGATAGATAATAGAAAACCGCTTAGCTGCACAGATTATTATTTTTCCTCCAAGTTCGTGTGCCGCTCCCCACGTGACAAGAAAAAACGTGCCAAAAACCGCCACTGATTGTAACTTCATAAACTACCCCTAAATATAATGTAGAAACATTAAACAAATTAATATGAGACTGCTTTGCAACAATTTGCATTGCCAAAAGTGCTACAAATAAACATGAATTAAACTAAATCAAGTAAAGTTATACTTAAAGTGGCCTTTTAGTTTATTAATATTATCTGCAGTTATTTTATCTTATTTTTTACCATTTTAAGTACACATTCAGTAAATTCATTTTCAGTTTAGGTTCTGTTTGAAATATATCTTGTTGCACTGTGTGCCTTTTTTTAAAACACTCAACAGTTTAACGGACAGTATGCAGTTAGTAAACTAATTATTTAATCTCAAACACAGCCACAGACTTTTCCCTTATGTTTTTCTAGCAGAGCATTCTGGGTATTTGAGTTCATGTGAGGCTACAGTACATGGTGGTTGTTGGCCTACTTCACCTGACAACAATACAGAGGGAAGAGGCCACAAATCTCATAATCCACCATGACTCTGAACCTGGGATGATTAAAAAACCAAGCCCGCAATAATGCACTCTGCTTTAAATATACAATCACAACCCAAATACTCCTAATGGGCTCACCAGAGACGGAAAAAAAGAAATTGGAGCAAACATTTTGGCAAAGCTAAATCTGTTGAGGGTGGATAGGGAAGGGTAGACCCAAGCAGCTTTGTTTCTTCAGCTATTCTCATATGCTGTGACATATGAAATGTATAATGACTTGTAAGTTCAAACATGATTATAACAAGCATAGTAAAAATGATGTGTGTGTGGATTCCAGTATGCATACATAATTATAGACACAACACATGTACATACATATAGGTCAAGGACAAATAAGCATAGACAATTTTTTTTATGTCATTTGTTTTTAATTTAATGACTTTTTTTAACAGTAAATACATACATTCTTTTGAATTATTCATCAAATAATCCTGATTAAATAAATTCCTGTTTTCAACATGGGAAATAATAAGGAATATTATTATTATTATTATTATTATTAATTTTCACATTATGATCAGCAAATCAGCATATTAGAATGATTTCTAAAGCATGATGCGACACTGAAGATTGGAGTAATGATGCTGAAAATTCATCATTCTTCTTTGCATCATAAGAATAAAATACATTTTAAAATATGTTAAAATAGAAACTAATTATTTTAAAATGTGTTAATATTTTACAATTGCTTTTTTATCTCTACTTTTGATTAAAAAACACATCTTTGGTAAGCATAAAAAAATTCGGAAATATAAAAAAGACATACAATTCTAAAACGTTTGATATAGGACTATAACCTTTCAATGTTATAAAGAGTTCAAACTATTTTATAGTTTAAATATGTCTCTCTCTTTCTGTGTCTGTGTGTTTTCTTTGAATAATTTAAACATTTCAGTCTTCCCCAAAATAAGCTTTGATAGCATGGACTATTTTGGTCTCTTTGTCTGTAGTCTCTGCAGCCAGAGTGCCTGTGACGCCTTATCTGTCATGTCAGGTGATATTTTTGAATTAGTGGCTCTGCACTCCTCGTTCTTGAGGCTTAAAGACATATGTGGTGATAAGTCTTACTGCCCTTGAGAGTTATGCTTACAAAGAATGCCTGGCATGTGCCGCTCTGTGGAACCAAAATCAGCTTAACACTGAATAACAGACCTTTGCATTAATACATGCTTCTCTGATCCTAGAGAGAGAGAGAGAGACAGACACACAGAGCACTTTGAAGATCGCAATGAGCACAAGGTGAAGCCTGTCATTTTTGGACTTTAAATCGAGCGACATATTGGGAACTCAGAGTTTAGAGCTTTTGCACGAATCGTCTAATCTGGGAACTCTAGGTTGCTCATGGACATTTTAGGCTCCCAAGGCAAAATATTTTCTAATAAGCCAATCCATATTAGACATTAATCCAAATTCCTATGATTTATTTGAGTCCTGCACGTTATCTGTGTGACATTTCTACCAAAACAAAAATTAGGGCAAAATTATAAAGGCTAACCCAAAAGAATGAAACAAAAAGAAAACAACAGAAAGAGAGAAACAACAAAAACTAATTTTGTCCTTCAAAATATATATTTTTATTACCAATGTTGAAAACTTAACTCAGTATTTTGGCTGGAACTGTGAAAGTTTTTTTTTTTTTTTTTTGATGACCAGAATGTTGACTTGATGACTAGGGAAAAAATAATGAATGAATGAATGAATGAATAAAATAAATAAATAAATAAATAAGCAAGCAGAATTTATTTGACAAAGAAACATAAATGTTTCAAGCAAGTAGAATTTATTTGACAAAGAAACATAAATGTATTTATTGTCACTTTTGATCAATTTAATGCAGCCATTGTGAATAAAAGTATGCATTTCTTCAATAAATAATTAATAATGCAGCATTGAATCAATGAATGAATACATGAATGGTTTAAAATAATATATATATATAATATTTTTTATTTTCTGTGTAATATATATATATTATAAAAAGACTTAGAATATATATATATATATATATATTCTAAGTCTTTTTAAGTCATTTACAGTAGCATAAATGACTTGAAGAAATTATATCAAATAGAAACATTATAAATGTTACCGTCACCATCACCGTACGGGATCACACTGGTGGAGAATGCGGGCATTAAACTGGCCTAGAAGTCGACACACAGAAGTTTGCATGTAAGAACACAACACTGGAAAAAATCACCATCACTCAAGAACTGTTTTTTTTTCTCTTCTTTTTTTGTTTCTGTCTCCCAGGCGCGTTTTTCTCCCCCTAATCTACATGGAGGAGTTCCTCAAGCAGCTCATGGAAATTAGCGTCTGCCAACAGCAGTATTATGAGCACATGGCTGATCAGCAAGAATGGATGGAAGACAGACAACGCAGCCCAGACAATGCTGCTTTCCGATCCGCAAGTATCTGCCGCTCGCCTCCTGCCAAAACTAACTGTCGATGACGACGTTGAGTCCTATCTGTTCGAGGCCACCGCATAGGGGCGCTAGCGCCATTACTTTCCGGGGAAGCTCAACGTGCTTATTTTTCACTCCCTGTCACTCACATTCACAGCTATGACCGGCTAAAACCTGAAATTCTCTCCCGGTTGGGACTATCATCCACAACAGCTGCTCAGATGTTCTACGACTGGGAGTACAAAGTACAAATGCCAGCCAGGGCCCAGGCGGTCAACCTGCTGAGACTAGCTGAACACTGGCTACTGGAAGGTGGAGCCACTACCAGCCAAATTGTGGAGAGAGTGGTGGTAGATTAAATGTTGCACGCCCTACCCCGAACCATGCAACAAGCTGCCAGGATGAGAGGGCCATCCCGGGGAGCCAGACTAGCATCGCCACCACGGACAGCGGGAGAGATGGTGAGTCGCACTCTCATGATTCTAAAGTTTTTTTTGATGTGTTCCACACCCTCTGTGTCGCCCAGAGGAGGGGGGAGGAAAAACATCTGTTGGTGGTTCCTAGCACGCCCATCCCATGGCCGGACACCTTGGCTCTAAGAACACGACCCAACGCATCAGAGACTGGTTTTACTGGCCAGGTTTAGAGGCAGAAGTGAAAAGGTTCTGTGCCGCCTGCCCCACCTGCCAACTGACATCACCAAATAAACCTCCTCCCAGTCCTCTTATTCCCCTTCCCACCATCGAAAGGCAACGTCCAAAGCAATTGCCCAGGTTCCTGCTTGCCAGTCGCGTAGGGATACCAGCAGAGATCCTGACTGACCAGGGAACCCCCTTTATGTCCCGGCTAATGGCAGACTTGTGCCGGATGCTAAAAGTATAGCAGGTAAAAACTTCAGTATAACATCCACAGACTGACAGCCTAGTAGAAAGATTTAATAAAATGCTGAAACAGATGCTCCAGAGGGTGGCGTCCGAAGACCGAAAAGACTGGGACCAGCTCCTGCCTTACATCCTCTTTGGAATTCGGAAGGTACGACAAGCCTCCACGCGTTTCACGCCCTTTGATCTGTTATACGGACGCCAGCCCCGGGGCCTCCTGGACGTGGCAAAGGAAGCCTGGGAACAGCAGCCGGCACCCTACCGCACTGTCATTGAACACGTGAAAGAGATGAGAGAGAAAATTGACAGAAACATGCCATTAGACCTGGAGCACATGGTTCAGGCCCAGCAAGCCAAGCAGCGTCACTACAACAGGGCGACCCAACCGCGGGAGTTCCACCCTGGGGATAGGGTGATGGTCCTGGTCCCCAAAGCGGCATGTAAATTCTTGGCTCAGTGGCAGGGGCCATACACAGTGGAGGAGAGAGTGGGACCATGTAAATTATCGGGTCCGACAGCCGGGACGAAGACATGCCACTCAAATTTATCATGTTAACCTGCTGAAGCGCTGGATTGGGGCCGGGACCAGGTGGTGGCCCTCACACTTCCCCAACCCGCGGTTGTTGACATGGACACCTCTCGGCCGCCCAGAAGACAGAGCTGTGGCACTTGGTCAGTCAGTTCCAGGATGTTTTCTCAGAGACCCCAGGCCGAACAAATGTCCTCCAGAACAACATCATTACCAACCCCGGAGTCGTCGTCCGGCAGCGGCCCTATCGAATCCCTGAAGCCTGCCGGCAAGCTGTAGAGGAGGAGATCCAACAAATGCTTAAGCTGGGGGTAATTGAACCATCATGAGTCCATCATCCTACGTCCCCACCAACAGTACGCCGCCTACATAGACAATGCAGTGACGATCCACTCGGAGGCATAGAAGGATCACTTGGAGCGGCTACAGAGGGTTCTGGCTGAGCTCAGGAGGGCTGGACTGACCGCCAACCCCAAATGCCAAATGCCATCTTGCCAAGTCTGAAGTGAAGAACCTGGGCTTCATTATCGGAAGAGGGATTAGTCAAGCCCCAGGAGAAAAAGGTCCAGGCCGTAAAGGAGGCTCCACAGCCCACCACGAAGTTTCAGGTACTAGCCTTTTTGGGGTTGGCGGGATATTATCGATGTTTTATCCCCAGCTTCTCCTCCCTAGCTGCCCCCCTTTCAGACCTGACCAGGAAGGGGCATCCTGAGAAAATCCAGTCGACGGATCAAGCGGAGAAGGCCTTCCAAGCCCTCACCTCCGAGCCAGTCCTCCGTGCCCCGGACTTCAATTGCCCCTTCCTGGTGCAGACCGATGCCTCCAATTTGGGACTCGGAGCCGTGCTCTCCCAAAAACATCAGGGAGAAGAGCATCAAGGCGTCTACATCAGC
Source organism: Enteromius viviparus (assembly GCA_032353835.1). NCBI lineage: Eukaryota > Metazoa > Chordata > Actinopteri > Cypriniformes > Cyprinidae > Enteromius > Enteromius viviparus. The sequence continues at coordinate 581,857 of JAUCNO010001210.1, forward strand.
CGTAAGCTGACCCCAGCAGAAAAGAACTACACCGCAGTGGGCAGTCTTGGAGCTAAGGTATTACCTGCTTGGAAGAAAATTTGTGTTATTTACAGATCACGCCCCCCTGCAGTAGATGGCCCGGGTGACCAGATGGTTCCTGATGCTCCAGGACTTCCACTTTGACGTGCGCCACTGGTCCGGATCCACCCACTCCAACGCAGACGTCCTCTCGCGGCTTAGTACAGCTTACGCAGGTCTGTTAGGGGTCACTCCCCACCCACTCCCTTCATCCCCTCTCGCCTCTCTTTTCAGGACCAGGACATCGCTTGGAGGGGAGGAACTCGTCACCTGGAACTCGTCAGCCTGGTCTAATCGCTTATGGCCGGACCAATATAAAAAAGACACATAAACACCGAAGTATGAGAAAGGTCTCCATTACACTTTGATGCGTGACTTACCTTTGTTTGATTTTCAGACGAAACTAGCTCTATAGCGCCAGGATCACTATATACATACATATATATATATATATATATATACATATATATATTATTTTTAACCTATTCTGCAATGCCATTTGATCCAGTAGTTTTTCAGGATGCAAGGATTAATCAAAAGAAACAGCAATATCATAATGGTACAAAAAGGAATAAATGGTCTTCTTTTGAACTCTCTATTCATGAACAAAACCTCAAATAAACTAACAAATGACTAAATGATTTCTGAAGGATCATGTGACACCGAAGACTGGAGTAACGACTGAAAATTCAGCTTTGCATCGCAGGAATAAATCACACTTTTAAATATGTATTTAAATACAAAACACTTATTGTAATATTATTTTACAAAATTACCATTTAGTAAGCATTTGAAATCATGGGTAACATATTTAGGACTCTTAGTTGGTCTTCAGCATATTAGGCACCCCTGCCAAAATATATTCTAGTAAGCCAATCCATATTAAACATTAATCTAAATCCCAGTGCTTTATTTAAATCCAGTACATTATCTTAGAGAAACAAAAACCAGGGCAAAACTGCAAAGCCCAAACCCCACAACAGGATAAACACATCCAAGCCTGTGTTGGACTAAACGGATTCTCCCCCAGCAACCGGTGACAGGGTTATCTCCCTCCCAGTGCATGCTGGGTAACTGTTTTGGGCACATTCAGGTGTCAGCAGATCTCTGTTGTTGGACGTCAGGGCGGATATTTCACGGCGTGACAGCACGTCCCTTCACGCATCAACCTCCAAAGGCCGACGTCAGCTGGACATGACGAGATGTGTCACACCGCATGACCAGAGCGCTCCAGAGACGGGGACAAAGCCTGCATCATAATGTTTGAGGCCACATGCAGACGAGAAAGCCCGTGGTCAGGCTGCAAGTCTACAGTGTGATGCTTTGATTGATGTGTCAGTCAAGCTCAGATGTCCTGTGGTTTCTGTGGAGAAGGGTTATTGGCTGCTGGTTGTTGAGGGTTTGGGATGTTAGCTTCTCTCTGTGTTGCTGAGTTACAAGAAGAAGCCTGTCATCCACGCAGCCTTGAGCAGGGCACTTAAAGTGTGTACTGTAAATGGCTTTGAATGAAAAGTCTCTGCTAAATGACAAATAATGAGAGCCACTGTGAAAGCGATTTTGTCTAGCATTGTAAAATTCAGCCCATGTATTGGTCAATGATAAGTGATAAGTGAGTCCACAGTAAAAAAAAGCTTTTCTTTCTTTCTTTTTTAATTGAGTTCTAAGAAATGTACCTTTTGAAATCATGCTGGTTTTGTAGTAGCCTATTTATTATTGAGCCTTTATTTGTTTTTGTTTTTTCCATTTTACTTCTTTAAAAAAAATCCATATTTTCCAATAAGTTTTTGATCACCCTGTGATTTTGCAAGTTCTCTTACTTAGAAATCATGAAGGGGTTTACAATTTTCGAGAATAGGTGCATTTCCACTTTGAGAGACAGAATCTGAAAAGAAAAATCCGGAAATCACATTGATTTAAAAAAAAAAAATATTTGGGAATTACTGTGTCAAATAAGTATTTGATCACTTGCTTATCAGCCAGATTTCTGACCCTCAATGACATGTTATTTTGCTTTTAAATAGTCCAGGTACAGGTGCTTTTGATTCTAAATTAGTAGCACCTGTTTGAGGTCGTTAGCTGTCATACAGACACCTGTACACCCCACAATCAATACGGTAGTAATGTGTACTTTTTAATACAAAAATGTTTTTTAAGTAATTTGTAATTTGTTAATATACTAACATTTGAAAGCATATTCCCCGTTGGCGCTCCGACTCCGCTAATGTCGGATATTTTGAATTTTTGGGTGAAGATAGCAAAGCTGCGCGCATAGGATTGTACGTAGCATCCTCGAAATTCTGGCTTCCGAGGATCCTTCCTTGACATTGAGAAACACCCTAAGTAGCAACATGGGCAAAACCAAAGAGCTGTCAAAAGACACAACAGACAAAACTATAGACCTTCACAAAGCTGGAACAAGGCAAATGCCAAGCAGCTTGGTGGAAAAAGAACAACTTTTGGAAGAGGCTAATGATTACTGTCAATGTCTCTCGGACTGGGGCCCCACAGAAGATCTCTCCACATGGGGTATCAATGATGATAAGAATGGTGAAGAATCAGACCAGAACTACACCGGAGGAGCTGGTTGATGCCGTGAAGAGAGCTGGGACCATCGTTTCCAAGGCTACTATCAGTTATACACTAAGACGTCATGGTTTAAAATCTTGCATCGCACAGAAGGTTCCCCTGCTTAAGTCACCCCATGTCCAGACCCGTCTGAAGTTTGCCTTTTATGAAAGAAAAACCTGGAGTGTCCTAGCCATTCTCCAGACCTAAATCCAATTGAAAAGCTGAAACTCTGTGTTGCTCAGCGACAGCCCTGAAACCTGACAGATCTACAGAAGATCTGTATGGAGGAGTGGCCCAAAATCCCCTGCAGTGTGTGCAAACCTGGTGTAGAACTACAGGAACCGTTTGACCTCTGTAATTGTTAACAAAGGCTTTTGTACATTTTTTTGACTCTGTACTCATTTGACAAAGTAATTCCCAAATAAATTGTCAAAAAATCATACAATGTGATTTCCAGATTTTTCTTTTTAGATTCTCACAGTGGAAATGCAGCTATTCTGAAAATTGTGAACACCTCCATATAGCTCCACCTCCAATAGCTTGCAAAATCACAGGGTGATCAGTTACATATTTACCTCAGTATATATATGTATTATTGCTGTCAAGTGATTAACCAATACTTCTGTAATACATAAAAAAAAAATAAAGAAGAGTGAAGAAAGAGATCCAGGATGTTTTTTTTTTTATTAAATTTATTTATAGTTTATAATAAAAAAAAAAAAGACAACTCTGTTAACAAACAGAGCACTTCTATGAGGTAGCTTGAACAATCAAGAATAAATAACATAAATTCTTCACTTTAGGACTTAAGTGCAATAGTAAATATAAAAAAGTCTAATTTGTGCTATCTCAACTGTAATGTCCCGCGCCTTTGCACTGCAAAGTCAAAGGGCATTTTTTCTGTCCTCTTCAAACTCTCCTGCAGCGTACGCTGACTCATCTTTGGCTGGGTTGCCTGGGTTGTTTCTGAGGTGCTGTAGCAGGTATGTTGTGTTAAATGTAGCCTTTTCCTTTCCACTTCTTGAAATCCCAAGTTTACACATCTCACAGTTTGCTATTGTAATGTTGTTGTCATCAACATCTTTATAAAACCTCCAGACCACAGACATACTTGCGCTTTATGCTTAAAGCTACTTCTACTTTGCCGACATTTAACCAATAGCGTCTCTGGAGGTAAAGTCTGATTAAATGTTTATACGTTTATATTTTCACATTCTTGTATTTTCTATTATATATAAATATGTTTAATATGTCGCAACACATTACATATTTGTGTTAAATATATGCATCCATGTATTTGTGTTTATTTATTAAGATACGTATTGATATACATGTATAACTATACACCTGCATACACAATGCTGAATTTTGAGCAGCTATTAATTTCTGCCTTCAGTATTGCATTATGAATAATTTTAATATGCTAATTTAGTGCTTCAGAAACATTTCTGTTATCATCAACACAACTGCTTAATATATTTTAGTGGTAACTTTCTTCAGAAATGTCCACACAAGCTTAACATTTATATGCAATACATTTATTTCTTATAAATTAAATTTATTTATTTTATTAATTATTTATTAATTTATTTCATTTATATGAAATAAAAAGACTTAGTGACATTTTAGATATCTTTACTGTCACTTATTATTTTAAATAATTAATATTATATTAGGTAGACAGATAATTTAATAACTTTGTACAACATTAACAGTCCATAACAATATATATTCCCAGAATAAACATATAAACATGCAGTACATTCATTTATACATAAAGTTAATTCATATTGCAGTGAGGAAGGATAATGTGTCATCCGTGCCTCAGGAGGACTTTGGTAAAGCGTCTCTGGTTGTTTAGGTTTAGGAACATGTAACAGCATTACCGGCGGGTCCTTGTCACCCTGATGTCTCTTTTGGCTCTCAATCAGACAGAAGAGGAAAGGGGGGTTGTGCTGGCATGTGTGTTTAATGTATGTGGGTGCTGATGGATCATCCTCCTGTCACTGAGTTAGTCTTCTGGCGTCGCCTCTTCCAGCGGCTTTCCATGACAAACCAGCGCTGGCCTTCTATTCTTACAGAATGAGCTGATCGACACGGCCACAGATGAACACACACACACACACACACACAATCAAACACACAAGTTGTGTTTACATGTTGTATGGGGACTCTCCATAGATGTAATAGTTTTTATACTGTACAAACTGTATTGCCCTACACTGACCCTAGACCTAAACCTACCCCTTACAGGAAACTATGTACGTTTTTAGATGTTCAGAAAAATTCCTTCTGTGCGATTTATAAGCTTGTTTCGTCATGGGGACCTAAGAAATGTCCTCACAAGGTCAAAATTTACAATTGGTCCCTATAAGGTGATAAATACTGGGTGCACACAATTACACACCCCCACCCACGTGATGTGCATCTCTAACATTGATTGGTATAAGTATAGCCTTTGGGTGTTTGAACACCATGGTCTATATTAATTCACTATATTAATATTGCAGACAACAGATGAAAGAAACAACAGTTTAAATCTAGATCTAGATGCATTTGTGATAATTAATACATTTTGTTAACACTTTACAGTGTTATATTCGTCGTTATGTGTAAATACAGTATAACTAATATAATTAACAGTATTAACTTCTTGTACTCATTATTGATAAATGTTATTTAATGTTTATTTGTAATTATACTGCGGGACCTTGAATGCTTGAATCTGATTGGCTGAAGAACGTTCTGTGATGTGCAATTATTTTCAAGGAACCGCATGGCAAACGTAGTTTCAGGCATCTCTTTGACCACATTACAATTGCGTATCACTTTTCCAAATGGTTTCTATTATTTTAAAGCTCTAACAACCATAGATATATACATGTCTGTGCTTACAACAGCAAAATAACCAAAACACACAACAACAATGGGCAAACAAATAAATAGGCCTATAGCAATCAATATGATAAAAACGACAGCTCATTTCCATGTTTTGGCATAAAAATACGTTTTAATTATCTCTCCCCGCTGCTAAAAAAAACAGCATATGCTGGTTAGGTATGTTTTGATGCTGGGATGCTGGTTTAAACTGATAGTTTTGCTGATTTATGCTGGCACGTGCTTATCCTTTGCCAGCACGTGACCAGCATAAACCAGGAAAAAGAACATAAAAATATATATTAAGATTGTTGTTCATTCTTAGACTATATATGTTCAGAATTAGCTGATGTTAACTTATTATTGCGGTATGTTTTACAAAAGAAAATACTATTTCAGTCTTTGTACTTTATTCGTTTTAATTGCGTACTGAGTGAAAGAAACGTTCATAAACCATTTTTTATGAGGTCCAATACAACATTTTATACTGTCTTTCATTTTATGGGACAAAACAAAACAAAGCAAAACAAATAAAAAATTATAAAAGAAAGCATAAAACCAAAGTTGAGAAAATAATAAAGTCACTTTAAATTGCTGTGTGATGATGTAGGAATTGGAATGTAGAAATCTCTCATTTCAGCATAAAAATGAATTCAAAGTTGAGATCCAGGCTGATGATATGAAGCTGCCTCAAACGCTCCAGTTTAGAGTGAGCTGTCCTACAGATACTCAACATGAGTTACAGTGCCTCCATAAATCCAGTCTTGTGTGCTGGTCATGTGCTATTATCTTATTGATTACTTATTTTCATTAGGGCCTGGTCAAGGAGGGCACCAGGAAATCACCCATAAATCCTTACAGAAGAGGTTGTAATTTAAATGACTGGCAAGCCCTCCATCCTCTGAAAGCCAGCTGATATCTGAAGTCTGTACGAGACAGCAACAGGGAAATTTGATCAGTTCATTTTTTATGTTTTCTTCTGAAATTAAGAATGGTCCGAGCTGCCATCACAGTGCGTTTCTTACTTAAGCACAAAAAAACTAATGCGAGTACAGTTCAAAAATATATCCCTTCATTCAGTTTTACCTTGGATTGGAAATGTAGTCCAATAAAACGTGTGTCAATAAATAATGTCAAATCAAGTCACTTTTATTTCTATAGCGCTTTTAACACTGCAGATTGTAGCAAAGCAATGAACATTATCAAGTAGGAGAACAGAGTGATGGTAATGTATAATGACTAGATTTACCTATTTATTTATGAAATGCAGAGACGGTCTCTGTAATCAAAATGACAATAATCACTAGAAATCAGGTGTCCCCAACTAAGCAAGCCAGAGGCGACAGCGACAAGGAACCAAAACCCCATCTATTAGAAAATGGGGAGAACCTCCTTGGGAGAACCAGGCTTAGTTGGGTCCAGTTCTTTTCTGGCCGGACGCCCAGCCCCTAATTTCCAGTTTAATTTTAAACACATGTTTAGATTGTGTAAGGACTTATAATGTGTGTGTGTGTGTGTGTGTGTGTGCATCTGGATCCGGCGATCTGTCCACAGAGCTCATGTAATGTGGCCATTTTAACCTCAGCCATCAATCAGGTGAATGTTCAGCAGATTCAGTTGCTCCATTTTAAGTTTTTAAAAGAGCATTTAGTATAAAAATGGCAAAATGTGAAAAAAATATCAAACAAAATATGTTACAAAGTACTATATTTGTATTTGTATAATTAATATAATATTTATGAATTAACTGTATTTTATTTACTTTTTAAATGTATTTTTATGTGATCATCAAGTGTAATTAAATAATCAGACAGTAAGTCATTTATTCTTTATGTGATTTTTTATTTGTTAAATATACATTTATGCTTGATGCTTGGACTACATGACATTATTTCAAGGTATTACTTGTTATTGTGTTAATATAGTACTCTAATATAGTACTGTCAAATGATTATTTGCATTTTCTTTTAATTATAGATGTATATATGTGTAACGCTCAGGTAAGGAGGAGAGAACAAGCAGGTAAAGTGAACAATTATAATTTTATTAAAGTGATTGAAAGTCTTTGAATGAGTGGTGAGGCAAAGTCTTTCAGTGCTGGTGATCGTTCACTGATCTCTGGACAGTGGATTCCCTGTGATGGTAGTGTTGATGGTTTCCAGATTAGCAGCGTAGTCACTCATTCAAAGGAGACACTTGAAGACATAAACTTTAGGTCTTGGTGAACATCATATTGTGACTGTGAAGCAACATGCCATGTGAGTAAAAGGGAGAGCATGAAAAGGGTTTTACCTCAATCACCGACCCTGTGTGCACTGTGAGCTGCTCTTTTAAGCAGTGATCTTAATTGCACACAGGTGTCGTAGATGACCTAATTAGGTCACAGCAGTGGCATGAGATTCTGACTGCACTGATCCCAGTGCAGTCCTGGCCTTACAGCCGTAGTCATGGACCGAGAGAAAAGTAGCAGAGACTTTGAAGAGTTTTCGTTTCCTAGTAATATAATGGAATATATATATATATATATATATAGCGCAAATTTGGCGAGCTGTCTGGGGAGCAAGCCGGGAGAACGGCGGACTCTGAACCCTAGGGAATAGAACCCTAGCAAGGGTGAGTGTGAAGGTTCGGCATTTGGCTCGTTCACTGTCTGCCCCCAAAAAGAGCTTTTAGAGACAGCAGCCAAATTTGTGCGGCCAAAAAAAATGTGTTTAAGAGGATGCTGGGTTTTAATTTTATTTATTTATTTTAATACAGGAAGCCTATGCGGAGGTATTAGGAACCTTGGCGGAGGTAAGAGAAAAGTGATTTAATTGGGGTAAAGGACAGGGAAAGCTACACGGAGGCTGAGGGAAAACCTGAGGGAGGTATTAGGAACCTCAGCGGAGGTGGGATAGGGATGACTTTGACTGGGCTCCATTGATAATGGCTTTTTAGACACGCTAAACTATTCAGAGTTGATCGATCTTACTCAGATCACCTGTTCTAAAACCAAAAACTCTAGTTTTTAATCTCTGGGTTGGTCAACTCAGAGTTCAAGTTTAAACTCCGAGTAGTTTGAACCTCCTGTCTTAAATAGGCCACAGATATTAAGCATGCCAAATATCTCACGGATGTCGGCGACTCATCTGCGACTCTCAGATCGCGTCTGATAGTTCACACTGACTACGTTTACATGCAGCCAATATCCGGGTTATGATCAGGTTAAGGTCGGTATTTGGGTTTCTGAGTTGATCAGAATAACCCGTTTACAAGCATAATTAGAAAGAGTTACCCCTA
>JAUCNO010001210.1:590740-608725 GCA_032353835.1 Enteromius viviparus
TGTAATGCGGTCAAGAGAGCTGCCTGGAACTACGTTCGCCGTGCGTTTCCTTGAAAATAATTGCACACCTCAGAACGCTCGTCAGCCAATTAGATTCAAGCTTTCAACGGCCCCATAGTATAGATATATATATAATATATATGTATGTGTGTGTGTGTGTGTGTGTGTGTGTGTATTACTGCCAACCAGGAATCAAAATCAATAATCACATTTAACTCATAGACAGCAGTGTTACAGTACATTCAAGAGTTACTACAAAAAAAAGGGGGACTTACAATTTCACATGCAAAGGAAGAACACAAACATGCCACAAACAAAGATACACACATTACACATACATGCTGAAGCTGAGGAGGACAGCCCACCTCCTCAAAATGTGAAATGTGTCAGAGGTGATCTTCTGCAGATCCACACGACACACGCCATGGTCGTGCATTTGATAAGCATTCTAATGTAGAAGGAAAGACAGAGGGAGAGACACACAGAGAGAACAGAAGCAAAGAAATTGGCAACGTTTCCAGCATAGTTTACCTGCAATTTTCCCCCTGAGAGGCCATATCAAGGGGCAAAGGCATTGTACTCTATGAAAACAAACAACAAAATCAATAAAATCAGCTTTAACAAATCGGTTGCACATTAGGGTTTACCTACCTCATTTAAAGAGCCAATTACCTCCGCAGCTCAGAGCTTTATTATAATTACTAATGCCGCTGTGCTCCTGTTGCACACCGTGATCAACAAGAATGTATTTAAAATCCACAAGAAGAATATATATATAAACTGCTGCACTAGAAATGAACTACTTCAGTTGGGAAGTCCAGCTATGGAGCAAACGCTTTCCATTATCTTATCATGGTGTCCAACGTGCATTTTGTTGTCAGAGATTTTCTCTCCTAATCTATATGTCTCAATTTTATGTTCTGCTTTCTAAGAAACTTTACATATCAGAAGATGTATCATTACAGTGAAAATTATACAAAATGTTGTAAAAGGTTTGATCACAATGGCCAAAATTTTTTATTATTATTATTATTTTTGCATCTGCAAAAAAGCTATTGCATAATTATTTGAATGAACAATGCAATAATATATTAAATATAATCAGGGCTGCATTCTCCGAAACCACCTTAACGCTACGTCGTTCTTAAGTTGTACCTTAAGATGTACCTTATCTTTAGCGCCTGTTTTCCGAAACCTTCTTAGTTAAGTATACCTTCTGTAAGTCATTCGTTTGTAAGGTTGGTCTGAAGCGCTCTTAGCTATACCTTATCGCTTCTGACGTGACCACCAATACCAAAAAGCTTTTTTTTCATTGCAGTTTAACATAACAGTTTAAATAAACATTTAATATAAAATCTGATTTAGTATTAAATTTACATTTTTACTTTACTTTAAATTTTTACACATAAAATACCCTACACCCAGTGAAAGGAAGTGTTTTCATTAATAAAGTTTCCATACACTAATGGTTGTTAGCTTTTTTAATTATTACCCTAAAGCACATCAGCTGGCGAACCAGCTGGCTTAAGAGTCTATATGAAGAAAGACGAGTTTACAAAAACTTTATAGCTATGGCAGCGCTTGCAAAACCGTGCCATTTTTTGGAGACCGTTATGCGGACACTCGCAGCGGTGGTTCTACATTGAATTACTCCCTGGGCAAGACCCCCTCTTAGCCCCTTTTATCATTTCAAATAACACCAGAAAATCATTTATTTTGAATAAAAATGAAAGGAATAATAAAGAAAACACAATATTTTAACAGTCTAGAATAAGATGTTTTTACAGAGTGGCTGTGACATAAATTAAGCCTCTTGGCTATTTAAAAAAACAACTATTTTCAACATAAAGAAAGCTGTGCTTTTGTCCACAGATTTCACAGCCTCTTTAGAGATGCTTTTCATAATGACCCATTAGTTTCTAGAAATGAAAATGGAACCGCTTGATTATTGCACTTGCATGAACTCGATCAGTGTGATGTCAGCATCCTCTAGACACTGGTTTCTAACTCAGTGTAAAATACTGTATCAGTGTACAACTAGAAGTCACTGATGCATATCTGCCAAATGCAGCAGAAAATCATCAAGAGATCGCAGAGCAGTAGTGAAGCACGTCTCTGATAATAGCAGAAAGATATTGCGGTCTTGGCTGACGGTGCTTTCATGTGTGTTTTGCTTTCGAGGTTGTGCGATAAGTGTGCCATATATGAAAGCCAGGACTCTGGCTACGCTTGAGAACACCTCTTTCAGCAGAGGACATTATCTCCATCTGATGAGAACACCATTGTGTTTCTCCACAATAAAGAGAAAAACAAAAATGGATTTATATTTCTGGATTTATATTGTAACCTGTGTTTTGGTTGTTGCATCTCAGCCTGTTTGTGTAATGTAATATCACATATAAGACCATTTTGTTTTAGTGTAACCACAGTCATGCTAGTATTTTGAACTCTGTAACATGAATATGCTCCTATTGTAATTGAAAGAAGTAGCTATCTCTGTAAAAAGGGCATTTTTTTAGACTTTCAGAAAAGAACAGAAATAACATTTACTGAAAATTTGTGTTAAGGAAGGTCATTTATAACATTTATAAAGCATTTTTCAGACATGACAAACCATCTACAACACATCTAAATAAAAGAATTTATCAAATTAAACTTACTGATCTTTTTGTCATTTTCCCACCTAAATTATGTCACTTTCTGGAAAGTGTTGTCATTAAAGAATTAAATCATTTAAATAATTTATTCATTTAAAGGGAATTGTAAAAAAATGACCAATCAGTCAACTATGTTTATTTTCCCAAGGTCAAAAACATTCATACAATTTCATTTTTTTTATTCATATATATATATATATATATTTTTTTTTTAAATTAAACTTTTAACAAATTAATTTAGCCATAAACAAAATTTCATTAGCTGTATTATGAAATTAACTTAAAATCAAATTAAAAACATTTTGTGAGTCAATGTTTATTTTAGTTAACTTTATATAAATAAATACTTTAAAAAAAACTTAATGCTAACTGTGATGATTTTTTAACATATTTATATTTTCCGTTATTTACAGAACAACAGGACAAAATAGTAAATCCATAAAATGTATGTAATTTAAACAAAATTTCCCCCATTTATCTTTCTATGGGAAATTTTTACTTTCAGACAAAAACGACCAAAACAGATTGAAATGGTAAACAATGGTTTTCAATTATAATTTCATTTAATAATTAAATAATTGACACTTTTTTTTTTGGCAGTTTGTTTTTTTGTAAAATTCCTTTTTTGATTAAAAAACAAATTGTGCACTGTAGAAGCAACATCTGTTCAAAATTTACTCCATGTACGCATAACTGAACTGTCAAATATAATTGAATACGTAAGTAATACATTTGCATGTTTAATGTTTTTTAATTATAAGTTTAACATTTTAACCAATATATTCAGCCTTATTTACTTCATTGTGATTCTCATCTGCTCATTATGGAGGGTATAATCTTCTCAAACAATGTACATTTTTCCAGCTTGTTAATAATGTTGCTGTACATTACTGGCAGCTGACTTCAATAATCACGATTGGCCAGCTGTCCCCTAACACCTAGGTTTACACTTGCTTGTGTTTATCCATGTTGTGTGCGCTGAACCAGTGTGTGTGTACTTGTGTATTTCAGCATTTGGAAGTACTTAGTGACGTTGCCAGGCATAATCCATGTAAAGCCCCTGGTTCAAAGAGGATCTGGGTTAGTACAGCGCACAGCCACTCTAACACTCTTGTATCAACAGCAAACGCTCGCTTTTGTCTCTGCGTTGGGAAGATATCAAAATCAGATATGAAGCAGCACACAAAGAAATGATGCAAAAAACAATAGATTCAGGTTTGTTTAGTTTTTATTGGCATTTAGTTCCGATTTTACATCAACTGACACATTTTGCAGATGTACAGAAATAAAAAGAGTGGCACTATCGTGATGTTGCTTCCAACCGAATGCATGTACTGACATGCCCATGCGGTACGGTAATGTCTACACATGGGGTAATAATAAGTGAAAGTGACACGGTGAATACATATATGACCACTTTAGGTGGAATAATCATTACTGAACACTGTCTAAAGGCGATTACAAAATGGCAGGCTAAGATAAGCAATCCTGTCATGTGATCTCCTGCACCTCACGGTCTACTTGGTCTCCTTCTCGCTACATCTGAATATGAAGCATGGCTTATATCGAGTAAAACACAGAGCATGGACACACAGATGACTGAAAACCTTTAAGAAATTTCATCCAAAATAACGCGTGTATAATAAATATACACTTTAAAAAAAACATAAAGAAACCAACAAAAAGAAGAAACTTCACGTGAGCTCTAGCCATCAAATATGCACTATGTACATTTAACCTTTGGAGAGAAAGATACAGAGTAAATGTGACCATTTACTAGACTATCAGTTAAGACAGACACACGACGACAATTCCTAGATAGAGCGTAGAGGGGCTGATAAGTGCATGTGTGCGAACAGGTCGGGTGAGAAGCACATGTGCACTGTTGCAGGTACAGCAGGGAGGGGAAAGGGAGCCAAAGCACTTCTCGCAGGGGTTTAGCCACTGCCCAACATCTTTGTGGCGCGTTGGTTGGCTTCGTCGATCCTGGTTTTGTTGGAATCGGCCTGGAAGACAAAAATAATAGATACAGATACTGTAAAATAGGTGTTTCTTTGGTATTGCTTCTTTTTTAGAAAGAATCTGGGAGTAATCTAAAACGGTAATTTTTTAAATAATTTTTGTTTAAATAAGTAAAACAAATATGACCTGGTTTATTAATGTTAAATGTGAACAATATAGATATTTTTTGCTTTACATTGTGCTTAAAAAATAATGTTTCAATGCAAAACAATGCCTTAAGGAGTTTAATTTACAAGAAAGTGCAACAAATTATTATTGTCACATTAAATTAATAATAACAAATTATCATTATTATTATTATTATTATTATTGAATAAAATTTATTGAATCGATAGCCCCTTGAGATGTGATCTCATTTTCAAGGGGGTCCAAATTAAAAAATTAAATATTAAATGTTATATACTCTTATTATATATATATATATATATATATATATAACATATTGTATATGCTTTATACTACTGAAAATGGGTTATGTGTAATTTTCTTAATGTTTATTAATAAGTTAGTATGATTTATTTTGTGATTCCAGAACTTTCAAGAAGTGTTTTTCAATAAATAAATAAAAATAATGTAGATTAAGTTTAAGTCATCATGAACAATTTATTTTGTTCTTAGCATTTTGTTTCAATAGCATTAACATTGTTTTAAACATTAATTTAAACAATTTCACCCTGCAGCTCAATTGAAAATATGTTGAAGCTCCCTGATTGAAATCCACTGTCCTGAGTGGTTGTGTTTAAGAACAATAGTAATAATGATGGATTCCCTTATACTCCTTATACTTGCGCTACTCCAAACAAAAATAGATCTTAAACGGTATTTCTACAGTGGGATGTGACTTTACAAGCATCTTGTGGTATAATTAGAAGCTGTTATCTCATGAGAGAGTTTACGTTCTCCACTGAGGCTCTTGTGTTGAGTAATAATTTCTCCAATATTACAATATCATGATCTTACCATATCCATAATCCTGTCGATTTGACGGTTCTGGGTGTCGATCTCGTTGCCCATGTCGAGAGCCATGTGGCGGAGGTTACCGATGATGCTTCCCACTTGCTCCAAATTCTCATCCATTTCGTTCTCTCGTGCATCATTTGTTACCCTGAAGACATACAAAAAACAGACTGGGTTTATTGAGAGCACTGACTGAGATGGGCACAATACCCTCAGGATGATTTTTACATTAAAGTCAACATGGAAATGCATTAGAATTGCTGAAAAACACCCCCAAAGAATGATGCTCCCACCACCATGCTTCATTGCTGGGACTCTGGTGGAGGGCTGCAATGATGGCTGACCTTCTACAACTTTCTCTCATTTCCAGACTGCATCTCTGGAGCTCAGCCACAGTGATCTTTTGGTTTTTCTTTACCTCTCTCACCAAGGCACTTCTCCCCTGATAGCTCAGTTTAGCTGAAGGCCAGCTCTAGGAGTGGTTCTGGTCGTCCCAAACATATTCCATTTAAGGATTATGGAGGCCCCTGTGCTCTTAGGAACCTTAAGTGCAGCAGAAGTTTTTTTTGTAATCATGGCCAGATCTGTGCCTTGCCACAATTCTGTTTCTGAGCTCTTCAGGCAGTTTCTTTGACCTCATGATTCTTATTTTCTCTGACATGCATTGTGAGCTGTAAGGTCTTATATAGACAGGTGTGTGGCTTCCATAATCAAATGTTTAGTATAATCAAACACAGCTGGATTCAAATGAAGGTGTAGAACCATCTTAAGGATGATCAGAAGAAATGGACAGCACCTGAGTTAAATATATGAGTGTTACAGCATGTTTTAGTTTTTCTTTTTTAATAAATCTGCAAAAATGTCAAAAATGCTGTGTTTTTCTGTCAATATGAGGTTCTGTGTGTACATTAATGAGGAAAAAATGAACTTAAATGATTTTAGCAAATGGCTGCAATATAACAAAGAGTGAAAATTTTAAGGGGGTCTGAATACTTTCCGTACCCACTGTATAGCGCATATATTGGTACTTTTAAAACACATATTCTGCGTGACCATATTCTACATACTCTGGCAAAATATCAGTGCTGGAACTACTATATCTTCGTGCTACATTTGACACTGTCTAACTTTCTGGGATCAAATGGCTCAGCTCATATTTAGAAGTTAAAGGTTATTATGTGAGTATAGGAGATGAAAAGTCTAAGTGGACATACATGACATGCGGAGTCCCACAAGGCTCTGGCACCCCTCTTGTTTAGCCTGCATATGATCCCTCTAAGTCAAAAAATGTGAAGGAACCAAACTGCCCATTAAAGCTATGATGATGCAACAAAGATGTACCTTTACCTTATCCTCAAATGTACATCGTCATTGACTCCCACTGGCAATGCATGGATGAAATTAACAGTTGGATGTGCCAAAATTTTCTTCAGCATCTCCGAAGCAACTGGCATGTGTTCATGTAGACAACATGCGACTGGAGACTATTTAGAAATGGTATTAAATCTAATCTAAGAAGGCTGGAAGCAGTATTAAAGGCAAATGGTGGTAAACCATCTTAATAACCTAATAAAGCTTATTTCCCAGGTGTTTACATTATTTTGTCCAGCCCCTGTGTATATTCACACCACTCATAATTATATTAAACAGATTAAATGCATGGTCATATCATACAACATCGTCTACAATACCCTATAAAATATTTTCTTTTTTTTCCCACGTCCAGATTTAATGTGTGCAAAAATATGCATACCAGTAAACAGCTTGTGATTTCCTCCATTAGCGGCAATAATGTGGTATAAACATCTCCCATAGCCACTAATCAGTCTCTGACATCTGTTTTGGGGTTTTACCTCAGAATTCAAAGTTCTCTTAATGATGTGTAGTCATCCAGGCACAGAGGAGGAAATGCAGCCAGTTTAACATTTACGCCATGATGCTTAACAACGGCATGTGCTTGTTTTGCTATGAAGTGAATGAGTACAGGGGTTTACTTATTAACACACATTTTCCTGTGATTTGAGGTCTAAAATAAAATACAATAACTGTGAAATGTTGCAAACATCATTGTCCTTATAAAATTTATTTTATATATTTTTTTGCAATCTGATGTAATGCCAGAGAGATTTAAATGCATAGATCCACAATAGCTTTCACTTCTACATTCTGATTTGTTCGGTGTACTCATTGGTTGAATCATTTTTGGCTATTGCTACAAATATACCCCAGCGTCTTAAGTCCTTTCACTGGGGTAAAAGCACTCCCTTGCACCTACCCCACACTGGCCCTGTCACTGGAACTGCACAAAGAGAAGAGGATTCTCGATCGCACCAAGCACCGAAGACACCACCACCAGCACCACTGTTTGTTTAAATATCACCCATCAGGGCTTTGGGGCTATCACCCTCCGGGGAGTCTTGCTCTTACGTGTAGTTCCTCTCCAGGCCACAGTGGTGGAGAATGTGGGCATACAATCAGGCCTGAGGACACCAGATCCGCGAGTGACAGCCGGCCGGCTCCTACCCAAGCTGACTGCAGATGATGATATTGAGGCATACCTTAAAATGTTCAAATCTGTTGATAGAAGCAAGAGGTAACTGGGCTGCGGTTCTGGCACCCTTGCTGTCTGGTGAGGCCCAACTGACATATTTTTCCTTACCTGCGTCTTCTCAAAATAATTGTAATGAACTAAAAAGAGAAATTCTAGGTAGACTGGGGCTTTCAGCCACTACAGCTACCCAGCGATTCCACGAGTGGGAATACAGACCACGTGTGCCAGCCCGCGCACCAAGCCAGTGATCTGATGCGGTTAGCGGAATGCTGGCTCCTGGAGGGGGGTCGCCATAACCAACTGTTCCCGCCGAACGGAATGCTGAGAGCGCTACTGCGCTCCTGGAGGGGGGTCGCCATAACCCACTGTTCCCGCCGAACCGAATGCTGAGAGCGCTACTGCGCTCAATGAGGCAGGCTGCCGACATGAGAGGCCCGAAAATCCTGACTGAACTCATAGAGGCGATTGAACTGGCGGACGCTACCTATTACCGGGACACCGGGGAGCAAGTGCCATTCCCCTGGAGGGTGAACCAGGAGCGATAGCCGCCGGAGGTCACCCCACAGCCGGTACACAAACCGTCCAGCCCCCACAACGAGCCTATGCCTACCGACCCACCCTCTCCACCTACGAAGACTTGGATGGCAGGCTGTGTGGTCCACCAGAGGACCCCAAAGGGCGCACCAAAGACCACCGTCAAAATTAAAGGCCATATGAATAGTGCGCTGTTGGACTGTCGAAAGCACCCTCGTTCGCCCCGCCATGCTGGGAACCCAGCCAGCGTCCAAATCAACCATACCCATCACCTGTGTGCATGGAGACACACTTCAGGTAAACACTAATATGCTTACCTCTTACAAAGGCTGAGAAATCTGGACCCTGGAGGTGGGAGTCTTAAAGGACCTGCCGGTTCCCCTGTTGTTGGGCCGTGACTGGCCGGGGTTTGAAGCCACCCTCGCCACAGCCACACAGCCTGCCCAGCCTCAGTGCCGCCAGCACCGGACGCCGCCACAGGGGATCTGAGAGCCAGTCCAGCATGCTACTGTCTGACAGTGTGAGAGATGGTGAGTCCCCCTCTCGTGATACTAACCTTTTCTATGATGTGTTCCGGCAGGTCACGGGAGGGGGAGAATCTGGGAGAGCACAAAAGGAGGATGATTGTCTCAAACATTGTTGGGGCCAAGTATGGATCCGAACGGTCTGTTGTACTGTGTACTGTGGCCCGGCTTGGAAGGAGAGGTGAAGAGGTTCTGCCAGGCCTGTCCCATGTGCCACCGGACCTCGCCAAGGAAACCTCCCCCTAGCCCGCTCATTCCACTTCTCATCATCGGGGTGCCCTTCGAGCGGATCAGGTCGAGGTCTGGTCGGGGACACAAGCACATACTCGTCATCGTGGACCACGCCAACCGGTACCCTGAAGCAGTTGCCCTTCGCCAGGCCACGGCCAAGAACATCGCCCTTGAGCTGTTTCAGACAGCCTGGACGAACGCAAGCCGTTCAGATCTACCATATCAACCTGTTAAAAAAATGGGTCAGGGATCGGGACCAGTTAGCCACTCTCACCCTTCCAGATCACGTGGTTGTGGATACAAACCCCAACCTGTCCGCCGCCCAGAAGACGGAGCTGTGGCACCTGGTCGATCAGTTCCCGGACATCTTTTCCGACGTCCCCGTCCAGACTAATGTCCTGTCCCACGACATCCACATTCCTCCCAGCGTCATCGTCCTGCAACGGCCCTACCTGAGTCCCTGAGGAGGAAATAAAGAGATGCTCAAGCTTGGGGTAATAGAACCATCCCGGAGCCCATGGTCCAGCCCGATCGTCCTGGTACCCAAGCCGGATGGCACCCTCCGCTTCTGTAATGATTACCGGTGCCTGAATAAAGTGTCTGACTTTGACAGCTATCCCACGCCCCGAGTGGTTGAACTCCTGGAACGCCTGGGAAAGGCCCGGTACATCACAACACTCGACCTTACCCAGGGTTACTGGCAAGTCCCACTCACTGAAGAGGGGAAACCCAAAACAGCCTTCTTCACGCCCTATGGCCACTGCCAGTACCGAACCCTTCCCTTTTGGCTACACGGCGCTCCGGCAATGTTCCAGAGACTGATGGACGTGGTGCTCAGACCTCACCAAACCTACGCTGCTGCCTACTATGATGACGTAGTGATCCACTCGGAGACATGGGAGGACCACCTGGATCAAATGGGCGCTGACCAAGGAGCTGTGGAAAAAGAAGCTCTCGCCATCAAGTGGGCAGTCCTGGAGCTGAGGTATTATCTATTGGGCCGTAAATTCACTCTCTTGACAGATCACGCACCGCTCCAGTAAATGGCCCAGACCAAGGATACCAACGCCCGGGTCACAAGGTGGTTTCTCTCGCTCCAGGATTTCCACTTCAATGTGCGCTACCAGGCCAGTTCCTGTAACACCAACGCCGACGGACTCTCTTGGACCTGGGCAGCATACACAGGTCTGTCAGTGGTCACTCCCCTCCCACCCCCTACATCCCTCTTTGTTTCTGCCACCAGGACCAGGACGTCGTTTAGGGAGGGGGAGTGTGGCGGGAGTCCCGAAGGACAATCAGTGTTGCCATGGCAACCAACAACCCACACCTGGATTCACTCAGCACGGACCAATCGGTCACAGTTTGGGTCCACATATAAGCTGGCTCCCCAGCACAGAAGACTGACAACTATCTCCAATGGTGTGTGAACTTACCTGCTGTCTCTATTCCTTGCTTCCACAGACATGCCGTGACAGATTGGCTCCTCACTTTCTGGAACCTTTCACTTGGGTAAAAGCACTCCATTGCACCTACCCCACACTGGCCCTGTCACTGGAACTGCGCAAAGAGAAGAGGATTCATGATCGCACCGAGCACCGAAGACGCCACCACCAGCACCACTGTTTGTTTACCTGTGACTTTCTTAATAAATATCACCCTCTGGGGCTCACTCAAAGTCTTGCTCTCACATGTAGTTCCTCTCCAGGCCACAATATATTTAAACTTAATTTTTGATTAGTAATATGTATTGATAAGATCTAATTTGGATAACTTTAAAGGTGATTTTCTCAGCATTTAGATTTTTCTCTACCCATAGATTCCAGATTTTCATATAGTATCTCGGTCATATATTGCCCTATCCATCCAAATCATAAATCAATGGAAAGCTTATTTATTCAGCTTTCAGGTCATGTATAAATCTCAATTTCGGAAAATTAACACTTACGACTTGTTTTGATGTCCAGGGTCACATATGGTCGATTATATGAGGTAGAAAAGCTGCCAATTCAATTATTATTATTATTTTTCTCCTGTGGTTCTTAGGAGTATTTTTTAGGACAAGCTGCTGAAAGGTAAAATGCTATAAATTTGACTCCTTGTGGACTAATGGACACCAAATCACTATTTTAGCCAAACTTTATATTAGTTCTCTTTATTATTAAGCATCTGTGATTGATTTTTCACTTCCTCCTTTCTTTACAGTTTCTGTGCAGACTGAATTGTGTTGCTGAATCCAAAATATTACTTGATTACTAAATGTAAACACATGCATTTGCATGTCAGTATATTAATTCTATTCATCATAACTATATATTTGTTTATTTATTATTATTATTATTTTCAGTAAATGCTGAAATTTAGTTTTTAAAGGACAATATTTTTTTATTCAGTGGTCACTTTACTTTTATCTAAAGAAACATATCAAATGATCAACAAAATTATATATTGCAGAATATATCGTTTTTCTAATTGGGCTTCATTTTTTTTTTTCAAATACTATAGTCTAAAATGTTTAGAACTGCATTTCTTAATGAATTTGTAGATTAAATGTTTACTTTTATGGGGATACTCATAACTGACATATGCATTATATGCACTGAACTAATGAACCTCATTTTCCATGAATTCCTATGTGTATACAACAATTCTTTTTACAACATTTAACTCCAAAATGTTTTAGGGTTGCATGCGCTAGGTTTTCAAACTCCAATCAAGTTTCAGGGATTTGTTGTACAGTATAGGCTATCAATAGTGACAAGAAAGAAGATTTTGCTTTGTTCAGTGTCACCATCAGAAAAATATGAGATTTCCTATTATAAGTGTATGACAGTCACACATAGGGTGTTCAATGAGTCGTTTAATTCAACAGTGGTTTTTCAATACAAAAAAAAACATTGCAGTGCAGGTAAAGCAGACTTGAGCTGAAAACACCAGTGTTTGCTAAACTAGATATCAGGCCTCTATATAAAGACCTCTCAACATCAACAGACAAGACTTTTAATAAGAATCTTAATCTCTACATAGTTTGCTGAGCAGAAAATTCTTACATCACAGCACACTTCTAAAGTTTTACTGTGGTTTGAAGAATGTGATTTGAGCTGCTCTAAATAACACATGTCCCTCTATTAGAAACTGCAATGGTACCAGCAAAAGTGACTTTGAAGGACATTTTAACAGTCTTTCCAATTAGAGTGTATTATACTCTATAATTAACAATCAGCTCCTCATCAAACTTCATTGTAGCAGTTAGAGTTTATCTGTGAAGTATATTTACATACCGATGTGAGACCTTCCAGTTCATAAATCAAAGTCATTGACAAAGTGAAGGCCATTTTCCTGTTCAGCATATATTTAACTCCATTTCCTAGTGACATCCACTGCAGAGAAGATGATAGATGATCATCTTGGCTTGGTCCCAGTCCATTTAATCCCATTGAACCGTAGCTAAAACGTTTAATTTTGGTCAGCCTTATAAATAAGGTCCAAAGTCCATCAATCAGATCAATACAGTGACCGTCACGGTCTGAAAACTTTCCAGTCGATAATGACTCAACTAGTAATTATCCCTCAAGTTTTACAGTGAAAATACTGAACATTTGACTGGTTTGTAAAATTCTACTGGTATGAAATAACTTCTTAATCTTCTTTCTCTCTCTTTCTTAGTTTTTTTTGGTCATAAACCTTTAAGGACATTTGAAATGTTTGGCAGCTGTTAAGACAATAACAAGAAAAAGTTATAAAACCTACACTTTGTTTCACCAATAAATCCTCTACAGTGAATAGGTGTCGTCCAAACTGATAATAAAAATAATCCACAAGTATTCAACACTCCAGTCCACCATATAATGTCTTGTAAAGTGTAAAGCTGTATATTTGTAAAAAATAAAAAAAAACATCCATCAGCTGTTTCATTCTGACGGCACCCATTAACTGCAGAGGATCCATTGGCGAGCCAGCAATGCAATGATAAATGACAAATCTGTTAAAATAAAGACAGTGAATCTTTTCTATGCAATGTTTTTAATTTTGGGAGAACTTAACCTAGTCAACTAGTTTCTCGAGAAAGACCATGTTGGTCACCTAGGCAGATCGGTACTAACCTGCATAAGCAAACTTGGAGCAGTTAATTAATATCTTTATGTAAAATTGTTGGTCCAGTCATACAGCATGCTTCATTTGCGGATTAAGGCTTTTATACACTCCAACAAACACACAATTTGAAATAATTAAATACATCTTTAAAAAATGCATGAAATAAATGCATGCTTGTTTAAACAGTTGCTTTGCGGCAGTGAGCAGTAAAGATGTTTGCAGGTGTGTGATGGTGGGGTAAGAAGCCACAGCCACTTTCTCCCAGGCAGCATGAAACAGTCGCCATAGCAACCCTACTGAGCTCATTAAAAGCAATGCTTTGACCTCTACCAACTACAAGCTGGACCCGTCACCCTCAACCAAGGGGATGGAATGATTTATCAGTATAAAATCATTTACTAGTATGCAGGTTTTAATTAAAATCCTTGTGTGATGCATTTCTTAAACGTTAAACTGAACCTTTCACCAACTAAAGTGTTGGTTTTACCATGTGAACAATTAAAAGAGGAGATTGTCTTCAAATTGACATATCCTAGGGCGAGAAAAAAAAATACAATCAACCAATGTTTATAAATGCCCCATGAATCAAGATGATTTTAAGTGCTTTTATCGCTTAATATCTCTGTTTCTGGCCAAGATTAAAATACTTTAATAAAAATAAGGGTTTAGTTTTCTGTTCTGGGCACTTACTGCACTTCCTCTATTTACATTATTTTATGGTTACTTTTGCAAATTATGTTTGGGATTTAGTTCAACTTTCTAATCACCGCTTTAAAAAGGTAGTTGGATGACTTTCAAAGAGTAATGTTTGCCCTCTAGACATTTAAAGCTTAATAACAGCATTAGTTATTACATACTAAAAGCAAAAACGTACAAATTGTTTGGCAAAAGTCTGGCAGTATTAGTCATTCGAGGAAAAAAAAAATCAATGGGTTTTCCTCGTGTCACATCGTTTAGCATTAAACAATCTAGTTACAAAGTTTTCAACATGAAAATTACAATGAATCAAAAATAATTTCTGGAGCTTCTAAATACCATTCTGTGTAAAAAAACAAATAAAGAACTAACACTGTGTACTTTTTTCTTGAGAGATTGCACACACTGTTCGTCTAATGAGGGGCCCCGGGGCTCTATTATTGGGGGGACTCAAAGTTGAATGTGTCTCCAAAGTTCAGCTGGTTTCATTCCAGAGGTCAGAACGTGAAAGCGTAGACGACGCCCACCACTACGATGTTCCCGATGGTGGCGGTGATGGCGATCCACAGCCAGATGGCGTCCCGGGACATGGGTTGCTGCTCCTCCTGTTGGTTGTGAGCTGCCAGGGCAGCGGCGTGGACGCTAGCAGACGAGTTGAAGAGAGAGTGATCTGTGCTGTATTCATCGTGAGGGGATGAGTCCATGAAGGCTCCTGTCATCACAGGGATCTGATGATGGAGAAGAGAAGAGGTCAGACGCATGATCGTTCAACCAAATGATTGCATCTTCTACATCAGTAGCACTCTGGTCTGGTTTTGTACACATCTTACAAAAGTCTGACTGAAATCACTGCTAGGCAAAATTACAGCTTAAGATACAATCGAGATGTGCACTTAAGATTGCTTTAACCTAAGCCTGCTTAGTCCAGAAGGGTGTTTTCACAGCCATGCCAGAGAAGCATGAACCATGCCGTGAATAAAGGTACGTCATCTGTGAAGGTGTAAGGCTAAATTTGGACACTTCAGAATTAATTACTATATTTATTACTGTATTAATCCTGCAGAACTGTTTTAAGTATGTTTTATGGTGGACGGATGCACAAAATCTACAGCACCATTTATTGCCATAATAAAGCCTATATATATATATATATATATATATATATATATATATATATATACATATACACGCTCAAATAGGGATTGGTAAGACTTGTAAATTTATTATTTAGAAATCATTCTAATATGCTGATTTATTACTAGAATTATCAATGTTGGAAACAGTTGTGCAGACAAATATATTTTTTTGAACCTGTGATTTTTGTTGTCTTTTTTTCTCAGGATTCTTTGATGAATAACAAGTAAAAAACAACATATTGTTTTACCAGATATAAAACTAAAAATGTAAACCTATGCTATAATGTAAATGTATGCTACTTTTTTGTTCATTTAATAGATACTTGGTGAATAAAAGTATTAATTTAATTCAAAGTGGAAACAGTAAACTACTGTAACGGTAGTTTTGAACAGTATTATCCATCTTAAATAAATGCTTCTCTTTTTAATATTTGAATGATAAAAGATTCCTAAAAAACTATTAAGCAGCTCAACTGTTTCCAACACTGATAATAAAACATCAGCCCACTAGAATGATTTCTGAAAGGATCATGTGACACTGAAGAGCAATAATGCTTTGTATCACAGGAATAAATTACATTTTAAAATATATTCACACAGAAAATTGAAATTATTAAATTGAAATAATATTTCACAATATTAAAATCTTTTTCTGGATTTTTAATCTAATAAATGCAGCCTTTATAAGCAGAAGAAACATCTTGAAAACCCTGACCCCAAACTTTTGAACGGCAGTGTTTTTAACTGATTGTATTTATCTGAAAAAAAGCAAGTCTAATACAACTGGAATGGCTTGAGTGTGGTCTTTTATTATTATTATTATTAAATTGTTTGGTAAGTAACTTTTTAACCCGCAGATATTCACACCTAAAAAAATAGAACTTCAGTATATTGTTAACCATCTTCCTATGATTAGCAAATGCAAGCATTCCTGGGACTTTCTGCTTCTTTTTTTTTTTTTTTATTTAAACCATAAACTGTGCTAAAAATTTGCATTTAACAAAACAAAACTGCAAATACTTGAGAGTACACAACCGTGTCTAATGACCCTTGGTCCTAAACTTTTTTAGTAATTCACAAAGCAGAGCTGTCATTAGCATAACCTTGACAACAAAGTGTCTAGCAAGTTGCATGTTGACGATTAAAGTGAGAACACGAGCAACAGTGAATAACAATTCCGGCTCTTTCCAGAGACGTGCCTGATCTGTTTTAGGGCTGATCAAAACCTGCATGGGGCAGTAAAGAATCTGACAGCCTCCGCTGAGCCGAGATGAAAAGACTCTAACCACCAGGGTAAAAATATCACAAAGAACCCTGAGACGGCCAATTTCTCTCCTCTCTATTCAGTCTGACATGCACACCTGTCTGTGCAGAGCAGGTTTAGCACCTTTACAAGCTGCATGCTTCACACACACAAAGACAGATCCTTGTTCTGGTTCACTATGGCAACTGTTGACAGAAGAGAACAAGGAATGATGGAGGCAGGGATGCTGGGAATGAAGAAGAATGAACTTAACTGTGTATGAGCGGCTACCGGTGAACCATCATGACCGGGTAAACAAATTCAAAAATGGCAAATCAGACAGCAGCATCTGAATCACCCATCTTAGAATTTAATTGTCATTTCACTCATGGCTGAACCCTTTTTAATCTGCATCTATTACATATTCAAACCATTGTCAGGAAACACAAACATAAAAATACATTCAAACAGGAGTGTAGTATGATTCTCTGTAGTTGTAAATAAAAATTATTTTCAGCATGTTTTATTAAAAAGACGTGTTTCCCTAATTTACAGAAGACACCCACTAAAACTGTCAAAAATCCATTAAGAATTACTACTAATTAAACTTATTACTAAATTAAAATCAATATCATAAAATCACTTTCGTCATTTAGATCTTAAAGGCAACAACACACTTAAACACAGTTAAATTATGGCCCCACTTCCAGGCTTACATTAACACTAAGGAATCAGATCAGAATGTCAAGTTTTATATATTACTTAAAATTAGGACATTTTAAAACTTGAAATGGTTCAGAGGTCAGTGATTGGCTGTGTTAAACAGAGGCAACTGAGCAGTAATCAATACAGCTCTGCACCTGCTGCTTCTCACAGAAAGAATAACTCCAACAATTTTTAAAGAGAAAAACTTAAACTAAAATTTATTCGAAACAGACATACAACAGAACTACTGAATAAATCAGCACCGCCTTATCCTGTCTTCATGTTAAAGAAAAATACTGTGGTTCTAAATCTGAACATTGTCTGAGTGCAGCATTTTTCTTTTCCCTATGGATAACATTGTAAAAGAGGTAACTTACTGTATATGATCAATAGTGAATATTTAAATTTACACTTTATATTATAAGCCTACCTGGTCTCATGGCATAAACGTATCTGGGTGCACTTTTTAGCGAGACAAAAACAAATACATATCACTACGGTTTCCAGAAGAAATGAACACTAGAGGCAGTAAAACTCTGACCACTTCTATTCCTTTTCACTAGAGATGCACCAATTGCAAATTTCTTGGCCGATTCCGATTTCCGATTTTACAGTAGGTGTGACCTGCCGATTCCGA
>JAUCNO010001210.1:613523-623631 GCA_032353835.1 Enteromius viviparus
GATCTTTAAGTCCATCTCATGAAAAATCGGAGCAGAAACAAAGGTGTTGCGTTTATATTTTTGTTGAGTGTATATTATTTGTGATTTTTCTTTCCAATGGGACTGTATCTAGATTGCACTTTTTTGTGGTACATTTCATTTAATGGCACAATTTTTTTGTTTAGCTTCCTGCACTACATCTCAGACTTGGGAAATGGTGCTTATCTCATCAAAGGAAACTCAAACAAGCCTCTTAATGACAATCAATGGCACAATGTCATCATCTCCAGAGACACAAATAACCTGCACACTGTCAAAATCGACACCAAAATCACCACCCAGACCACCATGGGAGCTAGAAATCTTGACTTAAAAGGTAAATAACACATTTATAGTATTTTAACTTGCCATAATTTTATGGATTAAAAATAATTGATTAACAATAGATTATGGAGAACTATTAACAACTAACTTGCTGCTGATCAGCATTCATATATTACTAGCATATTGACTTTTATTAGTACTCAAAAAGCACAAATGAATGCCTTATTCTGCATCCAACAACTAACTACTGTCAGTAAGCAGCTATTTTTATCAATGCATTTATTTATTCTGACTCTGTTTGCAGGTGATCTCTATATTGGTGGTGTTCCTGAGGAAATATACAAAGAGTTGCCCAAGTTAGTTCATGCAAAAGAAGGATTTCAAGGCTGTCTGGCATCTGTGGATCTAAATAGTCGTTTGCCAGACCTGATGTCCGAAGCGCTCGCCTGTGTTGGACAGATTGAGAGAGGATGTGAAGGTGACCACACATTTCTTACTTATCGGATTAATTACAGGGTTATTTAACTATGCAAGACTTATTAAATATGCATTTAAATTAATGTTATGTAAAATACTGAACTTTACATTTTCACATTGAAGCATACAACACAATGTACGTATTTAACGTAACATGGTGAAAAGAGATTTTGAATCCCTAGATAAGAGCATGGCATAAATACAAGTAATATGTAGCCTTATCAACAGTGATGGGGAGTAGCCTTGCTACTAGTTTAACTACATTTCTCAGTAGCGTGTTGGTAGCTTTTCAGTAGCAAAGCTATTTTATTGATCAAGTAGCATCCACACAAGCTAAAGTTACATTTCCCAAGCATTTCTGACGCTTAAGCTCAAATCGGAAATACAAATGATACAGATCCCTGATCCTAGATCAGTATATGAGGCCACCACCAAACATGGGCCAATGCAGCCGCTCGCAATAATGTCAGTGACTTCTTCTTAGTGCGGTTGGCAATGAGCTTTTTGGTGTTAGCGCCACCTTCTGCACCGGACGCGTGACATGCTTGGGCGAACACTTTTTAGAAAGATGGCAGAGGATGGAGAGGAATTGATACCGAGGGGGGAGTAACCGTGGCATATGAGTTACACATATGCATGCATTCAGATAATAATACACACACGCTCTCAACACCTTTTATTATTTATTATGTTTGTTTCTGTTGCCAAATTGGTTTGGAACAATTGTTAAATAAATAATTGCACAACTATGCATGTGTTTGAATGACATTTTTATCACTAAGGTAGCACTGATTTAAAGTTGGTTCAATAAAAAAAATAGCTTAGATGTAGTTAAACTACTTTTGCTATGTTGCTGTAGCTTAGCTTGCTACATTTCTCAGAGTAATAGCTTTAGTGTAGTTAAGCTATATTCAAAGTAACTGATAGCATAGCTCACTACATTTTCTAAGTAGCTTGCCCAACACTGCAGATTATTAAGTGTAAATGTTATTAAGAGTAATCTAATAAAATATATGGTAAAAGACAGGGCATGTACCAGTCAAGTCACTTTTATTTATACGTATATCGCTTTACAAACACACAAACACACGTACAGTATATAAATGACCAGAAATTCACAGACACAGACCTGCTTGGGTGTGTAAACGTGTGCGTGAGTGAGTGAGTGAGTGTAAATCTTTATTTTATTGAATTGCTTATTATTTATAATATTGCTGAAGAATGTTGGGAATCAAACGGTATCCACTGACTCCTATAGTTTGTAAAAAGTAATACAATGGATGTCAATGGCTACATTCTTCAGAATATTTCTGTTTGTGTTCAGAAGACAGAAACGAGTTGAGGGTGAGTAAATGATTTTATTCCAACACATTCAGAGACTCCAACTTTACCAAACACATCACAGAACCTGTCAGACTGTCTAAAACTGTCCACAGTATGATCGAGGCCATGAAGGGATCTAGACCGAATGAACATCAGTTCATTTCCTGTTCCTCAGAACTTTGATTTCAAATACAGTTAGTCGATCCCGAGTCAAACCCTGCAGCTGCGTCTCTCTGAGTTATTTCACAGCTCGGAACATTCGGGCTCTGTTTTGACGTAGACAAGGTTAAGCTCTCAAATACCAAACTGCAAAAATAATTTTGCCCACATTGGCCAGCTGGCTCTGTGCACTTTGTCTAAAGCTCCCCAGCCATCTGTGAATGTCTTCCCCCGCCAACAAAGAGCGGCTTTGTGCTCCGTCAGAGCTATACCTCACCCTGCTCTTAAATAATGCATCAGTATAGATAGAAGCTAAGGCGTATGATGTTGTTCTTTGAGACGAGTAAAGCAACTGGTCCAGAGAAGATTACTCAGAATCCAGATCTCTCCGAGGGCGACATGTCTCCACTCAGCATAGTGCCTGCCTACTTCAAGGTTAGGTCATTTATGACAGCCATATCTGAACAAACCTGGAGAGTTTTTATGATATTGGGGAGCATAAAGCACTTCCTGCATTTGACAGATACACTCATGTTTTGCCAAGACAAGAGAGAAGTCCTACAGAAACGCGTTTAAAATATAACAGAACATTGTTGTCTTGATTTAGAAACGAGTGAACTGGTTAGAAATGGGTTTATTTTAGGGTTAAAATTAGGGTTTATTACAGTTTTTTTCAGTTGTTAACAAGCGCTTACCCATACTTCAGATACTTTTTCTAAACTCTTAACACAGGTAGCACAGCATTGGTCTTTTCTGGCCATACCATTCACACACTTCATGTGGTTTTCACTCAATCTGTCGTCAGGGAACACATTTCCAGACAGGCTATACCTCCCTACAAAATGATGGATTGTTTTTTGTAGTATTTATGTTCTTCAGAATTATCAGCTCTAACAGAGGGTTTAAAACCAAGACAATAGAACTGAGATGTTTGCCGATGTGGTTAGTACAGTCACATGAGTCGCCCAATTCGTATGTAGATTTAAATAAGAAATCCATCGCATTAAGTATTGCATTGCAAGTTGAATTTTTTCTACACATATGCTTCCACACACTACAGGTTGACTTTGATGGAATGTCCTTGAAACAAGTCAAAATGAGTCTCAGTAGTGTGCGTGTCCTCCACGTGCCTGTATGACCTCCCTACAACACCTGGGCATGCTGGAGCAACGTGGTATTGGTGGATGGAGCAGGACATGATGTCCCAGATGTGCTCAATTGGATTCAGGTCTGGGGAATGGGCGGCCAGTCCATAGCTGACACACTCCAGCCACATGAGGTCTAGCATTGTCTTGCATCAGGAGAAACCTAAAGCCAACTGCACCGGCATATGGTCTCACAAGGGTTCTGAGGATCTCGGTACCTAATGACAGTCAGGCTACTTCTGGTGAGCACACGGAGGGCCCTCCAAAGAAATGCCACCCCATACCATTATTGACCCAATGCCAAACCAATCATGCTGGAGGATGTTGCAGGCAGCAGAACGTTCTCCACGGCGTCTTCAGACTCTGTCAGGTCTGTCACATGTGCTCAGCGTGAAGCTGCTTTCATCTGTGAAGAGCACAGGGCTCCAGTGGAGAATTTGCCAATCTTGGTGTTCTCTGGTAAATGCCAAACGTCCTGCACGGTGTTGGGCTGTAAGCACCTGTGTACATCAGGCCCTCATACCACCCTCATGGAGTCTGTTTCTGACCGTTTGAGAAGACACATACACATTTGTGGCCTGCTGGTGGTCATTTTTCAGGGCCCTGGCAGTGCTCCTCCAGTTCCTCCTTGCACAAAGGTGGAGGTAGCGGTCCTGCTGCTGGGTTGTTGTCCTCCTACAGCCTCCTCCACGTCTCCTGATGTTCTGGCCTGTCTCCTGATAGCACCTCCATGCTCTGGACACTACACTGACAGACACAGCTACCCTTCTTGCCACAGCTCGCATTGATGTGCTATCCTGGATGAGCTGCACTACCTGAGACACTTGTGTGGGTTGTAGACTACTACTAGGGTGAAAGCACCGGCAGCATTCAGAAGTGACCAAAACATCAGACAGAAAGCATAGGACCTGTAACCCACACACATTTTCAGAATCCAAACTCTTCTGAAACAATACACTTACTTTTTTTTCTCTGGGATGAACAAAGTGAAATCATAGTGGTTATTATTTTTAAGTCTAAAGCTCAGAGTGATGTTCATGGTGTGAAGGAAGAACATCATGTAGCTTGTTTAATTATCTCAATCAAAACCATTTAGCTTCATCAGAGCAAGCCTACATTATTTTCCCCGGCGCTCTCGTCTGCAGTCATTATGGTCCTGTTGGACACAGACGGTTTGTTCTATCTTCCTCGTTTCTGTTTCTCCCTGGCAGACTCTCATTACTGGGATATGACATGGTGCACACTGACGTCTTCTGAGGCTTTCCGAGAACCTGCCTCTTGTAAGTCCATGAAGAGAATGAGGAGAGCTGATTATACACTCCACGGGGGATGATGTAATGATAGGCCATCAAACTGGGACAATGGGATCATGATTAGTCTTCCGATTAGGGCAATTTAAATTTTAATAATGTAGCGTCTCTCTTGACAGGTTATCGTTTTGGAAGAGGCCACACTGAGGTTTAATGACCGTGGCCATGAGTTATTTTTGTAAAACAAAACAGGAAAATAACTAAGAAAGGGTGAAAAAAAGAAGGACAGGAACCCATTTAGCTTTGACTTCAGTAACTGACCCTATCTCTGTTCCGTCCTCCTTATTCCAGATAAGGTGGATCATATTCTCCCACTGGATTTGGAAGTTCGTGTGTATCTTTTTGCCCCTGCACACCTTTTATGAACGAGTCAGTTTCCTTTGAAGGTTTGTTAAACACTCCATCCCTCGCTTTGGGGGCTGAAAAGACACACAATATGTTTTAGTTTTAAAGGTCACAGGTTGAGGACTTATCTCAATGCAAGTCTGTGCCCCGCTGAAGCTCTGACAGCTGATTGGTCAACTAAAAGAGCGTTTCAACTGTTCTGAAGAGCACCTTTTGTCTGCAGATAACAGGGAATATTTAAAGGCAGCTGAGATATTCTGCTTCAGGCGCTTTTACCTCACAAATGGCGCAGCATAGTTTAGTAATTGCCCAATCCCTTTAAACAAAAGGCTGCCTGTGAGAACTTGGTGTTTTATGAGGATCTGTGTTCAGTTCTAACCACATCGGCAAACATCTCAGTTCTATTGTCTTGGTTTTAAACGTACAGTAACTTACTGTGTATAGCAACACTGATGACTTAATAGAGGACTAATAGTTGCTCTCTGGCTGGGATTAAAGCTGTCAAAGCTGTCAAGAAGACTTTACTTTAGACAAAGTGCCATTGTGCCATCACTAAAAGGTTGAAAATACGACCCTGAGGAAACAATGTGTTTTGAAAACTAATCAGTAAAGGATGATAATTTGTTGTTTAAATAGCACTTTCACAAACATTGCTTCCTAAAGCTTGGCAGAAAGACAAACAAGCATAACCAAAAGGGGAAAAACATTATAAATCATACAACAGAAAGACAAGAAAAAAAAAAGGATAATCAAAACTGAATGAAAAGTTGTGTAGGTAATCACAGCTGTGTGGATTTTTAGGGGAAAATGTTTTATTTGCATTGATTTTATTTTCAGTATTTATATTGTAGATGGCGGTGACTGAAATCACATCACACAGAATCACACAGAACTCTCAAACTAGATATCAAACAATCTTATTGCATCTAAATAAAATGGCTTTTCAGCAGCAGACTTCTCTAAAACTCCAATAATTGCAGTATGAGTCTAGCACCCGCCAGCGTTATTATTAAGATTTTGTGATGAGACATAATTTATCCAAATTCACTGCTGTTCAAGTACATAACTTTGTCAGAAACAACTCTGTCTGAGCACTGAACTTTTCTGATGACTGGACGTTTCAAAACTGTTTTTCTCGTGGAATCAATCGCGCTCCAGACTTTGAAAGCGTGTAGTAGTTGGACATTTCATTTTCAGATCTATGCTCAAAAAGAAGAAAAAGGCAACGTGTGCAGTAATATATTGACTCTAACTACTACATAAATATAGTTTATCATCATAAGTATTAAATATTAATAGTAATGTTTAAAATTAAGTTCACACACACACACACACACACACACACACATATATATTTATATATATGCACAATTAACAAGAAAAAAACAAACAAAAATGTAGTACATCAATTTAACTGAAGAAAAATGTTCTGACATACTTGCCACACATAAAGGGAACAAATTAGTCTTATTTAATTGGCTACTCATCAATCCTTCAGTTGGCAGATCTATACAGTATGTGCAATTCTAGAAATTACAGTCTTGCTGTAATGATAAATTGGCATTGGTCCATACTTTCATAAAGTGAGGATAGCATGCTCCAGAGATCTGAGCCAGTCATTAAAACGAAGCACCAGACACCGCTTTAGATAACGTGATTGATTCCAGGAGAGTTCTGAATCAGACCAGTTCAGTGCTCAGACAGAGATTTATTCTGACAAACAGGGATGAAAATTATTTAAACAGAAGTGAATTTGGGTTTGCAGACAGATAAATTATGTTTCATCACAGAATCTAAATAGTAATGTAGGCGGGAGCTAGACTCACGCTGCAATTATTATTGTTTTAGAGAAATCTTCGGCTGCTAAAAAACGGTTTTATTTAGATGCAATGAAATTCTTTGATATCTAATTTGAAAGTTCTGTGTGATGTGCTTTCAATCACCACCATCTACAGTTAAATAAATTATTGAATAAATGAATTACTAAAATAAAATAAAATAATTGATTAAAATGAAAATTAAGAATAAAGTGAAATAAAACCCATTAAGTGGCAGTATGCAGGCAGCTGGATGTTCACTCACCCTCGACGCATGGCATGAAGAAACCAAGCAGTGCAGTCGCTGAAGGGACATTCTGATGATTTTAACAGCTGGCCGTCTCTCCACGAGTCAAAGAGGAAGGTAGAAGAGTCCCCTCAATCGAAACACTGTATTTAGAGCGTATCCGACTCGGGCTCCTTGCCAAATGTGCAAACAATGGATGGAATGTTCATAATCATTCATTTTTAGAATGTCCTAAATAAGGTCAGGAGTATTCTGGTTTGACATGTGATCAGTTATCTATACAGCTTGTAAAGAGGTCATATGATGGGATTTCACTGTTTTCTTTTCTTTAGTGTGATAGTGTATATAGCTGTTTGAGCATGTGTAAGATCTGCAGAGTTACAAAGCACATAGTCTCCCAGCAGAAGCCTAAAACACCTTGTGAAAACACCCCTCACAAGTCTTCAAGCGAAGAAGAGAGTAAAACAAGGATTTTAAAGCTAAAAATGATCCCGCTATGTTAAGGCACTCACAGCTCATTCAAATACATACTCCCGTCCTGTAGAATGACCCAATCGATCACAAGATAATGGAAGATTTTGCCTCAGAAGACATAGAATATTAATACTCTCTAAATAAATGATGGTAGTTGTGGGTAGTGTTTCATTGACAAATGATAGGTTTAGGGGCAAGGGTTGGGTTCCGTGCTCACAAATGTGTAAATTATATAATATAAATAAAACTGTTTTGACTGTTTACATGGTTTGTGTTTGAGAGAGAGAAAGGTCACATCACAGTGGAGTCAATCATATCTTGTGTACTGTAAATACAAATGAGCTCTGTGTCTGTCACATGACTCTGTTCCTCTTTCAAGTTTAAACTGATGTAAAACTAAGGACAGAATTAACTCTCTTTACATTTATTTTAAAAGCTGAGCTTGTGAATACGGTAAGCGCTATTACATTTCTGCAGAAACTGGTGATACGACGCCCTATTGTATTGTATTAAAAAAAAAAAAAACTTTAAAGTTGTGAACTGTATCTTTAAATAAAACTCAATCTCATGAATTCATCTATCCCAATTTTATTTATTTATTAATGTGTTTCCTTTTAATATAGCATGTGGGAAAATGTTCACTGAATAATCAGTGACACAGTTTAACTCCATGTGGCCAAAGTTTAGCCAAGAGACCACGTTATTTCTGAAGTCAGTTTATTTGATCTTACGGGAAATGAATGGTAAGCTAATGTCATCTAGTAGAAACATTTGATACTGCTCCCAAACTAAATCTCACTGAAAGCTCTTTGTTTGAGATATTTGGAGCACAGCTCGTTTAGATTTATGACTTTCAGAGTAAGACGATTCTGTTGTTAAACGCAATTATTTAAAACAAGTTGCAAACTGTATTTGAATAATGCAAACTGATGGGTTTCTCAAAAGCATAGAACATTGATTAGATGTTCTTCACAGCTCACGGTATATTTGTCCTTATATTAAGTTATCATTAATTGTGTTTGTCAATAGTTGCATAAAAGGTTGACTAGCCTTAAAAGTTTAGTCAGCTAATTTTTACTTCAAGACTGGTCCCAATTTTTTTTTTATTTAGTTACATAAAAATGTATATTAGTCAAAGATCAATCCAAAAAATAAAACTGAATACTCTTGGTGGACTGCTAGTCGGTCAGACTAGCTCTTAAAACAATGCCTTAACATAAGGAATCATGCAACTGGCATGCAAACAACTGATTATAGCTTGCACAACTCTTTTTTTTCTTCTACTTCCCTTCTAGGAGAGAAACTGTGTTCAAACGCTGTATGGAGGAGTTAGTGTAACTGTGTTTGCACTGGATTAACTCTGGAAGTCTCAGGTCTGCTCCAGAGTTAATACACACACAGGGGTCCACCAGAGCCATTTGTGAACGGTCCTTTTGTTCAAAGAAACACACAAAAAAGCCTTCAATCCATTCCACTGCTATAAAGTTTGCAAGCATCCATCTGCAGCAGCAGAAGGCCTGAGACACAGATCTGAAGGCAGAGAGGAATGCAGATGATATACAGGTAGATAGGAACGAGGGTGGATTGTGATTAAACGATCGTATTCAAGAACCGTGAGTCACCTCTGCTTCACAGACAGAGACCTGAGGGACGCCACAAGCCTTTTTCAGCTTTTACTTGAGCAGAAACATGCAAGTATAGAAATGTCTGAGATTATGTTTCTAGCCTAACTCAACAGATATCCAGAAAGAGTACACGGGTTTGAGTAGAAGAATCTGGAAGAACGAGGAGGATCTGCAGGGCTCTCTTGTGGAGGAAGATAAAGGGTGGGAAAGTGGATCAGCTTACAAACCTGAACCAGATCAGATGACCTGGAGGAAACCAATTCCAACAGTCAGAGACACTAGCAGAAAAAAGGGACTTTCCTAATCTGTGTTGTTGTGTCACACACACTGAGCAAGATGAGAAAACCATTAGAAATCCCCCTTGCACTATGCAGTTAAAATAAAATAAAATGAAGTTAAATGAAATTTTGAAAACAATAAAAATGAAATAAATCTAAAAAATAAAATAAAATGAATGAGAAAATCAACACCAACATCCTGTCTTTTTGTCTTTTTCTAGATTACATTTAGCTTTTGTGCAAATATAATATGAAAACTGACTTACTTTTAAAATTAAATGCAATAGTAATTACCTTATTTATTTATTTCTTTATTTTTATAATGCTTAATGTGGGGATTAATTAGTAGTAGTAGTACTATTAAATAAATAAATAAATGATGACAATGTTGGCCAGCATTACTATTACTACTAATGATAATAATTAAAGCAGTACACAGCTGAAGACATTGTGTGTGCGTGTGCGTGTGTGTGTGTGTGTGTGTGTGCGTGTGTGTGTGTGCGTGTGTGTGTGTGTGTGTGTGTGTGGGTGTGTGTTTTTGTTTTTATATCCTCGTGGGGACCAATTGTCCCCACAAAGATAGGAATACTAGTAAATTTTGACCT
>JAUCNO010001210.1:662897-687504 GCA_032353835.1 Enteromius viviparus
GGGGACACCTGATTTCCAGTGATTATCGTCGTCTTGACTACAGAGACCGTCTCTGCATTTGATAAATAAAGTTTAATCTGGTCATAATACATTACCATTACTCTGTTGTTCTACTTGATAATGTTCAGTGCTTTGCTACAATCTGTATTGTTAAAATACATATAAATAAAAGTGACTTGACTTGATTTACAATGAAAAGTAAAATTTAACCGATTAATTTGTTAATCATTTGTTAATGTTCAAACTGAATCCAAAACAGATATACCGTGAAGTTCTGTAAACCTGACTAAAGTTGTCAGACGAAGTAGAATTATAGTAGAAATGATAACCAATACTGTTTTATGTAATGTGCAAAAACAGCTCCATGACACAATAAGATTTTCTGGAGCATCTCATCAAAATACTTGGCCCAGTTACGAACAGAAATCCGAACCCATGAAGAGAGGAAGCATCCTCATCCTGAGAAATTAAACATTTACACACAAAAAAGAAAGCTTCTTTAGATCGCTGGAACAAAACGGAATATCATTCTTTTTTATTGCAATTTCAAACAAGACCAGTTGAACCTGCTGTTTAACAGCTTCATTAATGTTAAATTAAACCCAGCTTCACTCAATGCAAGTATATTCAAGAGAAGGCAAATCCAATGACTTTTGAGAACCAGTGCGCCAGAGTTTCCACGATGAGAACAAAGACAAGGTGCCGTTCATCTGTGTCCGTTTTTATGTCCACATGCTAGATTTACAAGGCAATCCATTTATTGATGTGCTCCTGCTTTCCAGCAAAGGCTTTAGTTTTCTCACCTCCATCCGTTTCGTTTGCTTCTGAAGAGCTTTGGGTTCTTGAGGAACCTTTCTTCTGAGAGTCCAGTACCATTTCTGAAACAAACTTAAATCTGGATCATAATACTTTGCGTGCAACACAACATCACAAACATTGTCATCAGCCACGGTTGATATACAGTCTATAAAAATATATGTCATCACTAAAGCTCTCTCATGCTCTTCAATACACTTGATTTCCCTCTTATTTAACATATTCCACACTTAATGTTACCAAACAGTATTTCCATGTCATATAAATGAAATTTCCTATAGAGTTGCACCCAAATCTGAATATGCACATGCTCTTAATACACACATGCACACACACACACACAAACTCTAGCGTGTGTCCCGTGTTGAACATGAACACACTCTCTTAGCTGCTGCTCGTGTAAATAAACAATTCCTCAGATCACGGAGACTTAAGTCTGACGTCAAATAAATAGCAGATTCGTTCGTGTGCAAACATATGCGAAGTAACTCCTCCTCACGGCCCTCCTCACAGGAAGAGCAGCAGACGGACGGGCACGAGTCAACACAAACACGTACAAAAAGCTTCTAGTGTTTTTTGCGAGCTCCGTTCCACTGAAGTGTGTCAGGGAATGTTTTTCTCTGAAAAAACAAAAAGAAATCTCACGTTAGATCTAAAACTGGAACATTTAAGCGAAACACAATTTCAGGGTTAGTTCACCTGAAAATGAGTATTCCTCACCCTCGTGTCGTTCCAAACCTGCAAGCCCTTCGTTCATCTTCAGAACACTAATCAAGAGATTTTTGACCCTTTCACTCACAGCTCTAAAATCCAGAAGTGCTCCGAGTATAAAGTTACCGTCTCTTAAAAGAAAGAGTCGACTCTGAATCACTGAAAGACTCCTACGCTGATTTCATGTGGGCGTGAACATCAAACATTAGCACACTGCAGCTCACTTACTGATGTTTTCATGTTGGTCTGAATGTAAATGCCAATTCATTCTTGGCCACTAGCATTAAAATCTCTCTTCCCATGGTGACGCTGTACACAAAGCAGCACTGCGCTCTCAAACACTGCTTTATCAGGAACCACAGACATGATGAAATAAAATTGAGACCAATTATCACAGATTAGCATCCCGCAAAGAAAGAATTTGGAAAAAAATAACAGCTGAATCGAGAGCCGTTGAGCAAGTAAAGTATAAATAAATGCATATTATTCAACAATCTAAGTGTTTTGCCCTCGCATGCATGCCAGTCTGTTATTAGAGACTCCCAAAACCAAAATATCAACCTTTCATTTCCCGTAACAGTCACTTTAGATCTGTGTTCTGAAGATGAACGTCTTAGGATGAGTAATTAAGGACAGAATTTTCCTTTTTAAACCTGACTTTCATTCTTCTGTGGACACGTACCTCTATGTGTGTGTGTTTGGGGCGGCACCGTGTATCCTGTGCGCGCTCGGTGGCGATGTAAACTGTCCAGGATGCTTTCGGTCAATCGGTGCACGTCGCTGTGGGTTTTGGGATGTGACCACACTGCCTCTAGCTGCTGCAGTCCTCCCTCCTCCAGTAACATGCTGCAGTACCGCCCCGCTGCATTCAGGCAGTACAGGAAATAGAATTAACAACACAAAGCCTCTGGGCTCAGATGTGCGGGGTTTAAAGTGCTGATCTCACCATTTTTGCTGCACACGTGCTGCATGGCCCATGCGGCCCACAGCTGGACTCCTGGGGTCTGGAAGCACTCCAGTAAAGGGAAGAAAGGGTTGAACGACCTGGAAAAGACACACAGAGATAAACACTAAACATTTTGTTTCTTTATAATACTATAAATCATTTTCTTTCTAGTGCATGAAGGGCAAAGTAGAAGTCTGTTAAACTGTGCTGGACGTGACCGTGATGTTCAGGCTTCAGTGTTACTAAAACTCTTTTACAATCGCCTAGTTTTTTAAATGTTAATAAAGCTGAAAACAAAACATACAGTACATATTAAGAAAGAAAAAGTAAACTGAAAATTATAAATGTTGGGGGGGAAAAAGACCTAAAAAGTAAAAAAAAAAATCAAATAATAACAAAACAAATCAAGGGAAAAGGGAAACACATTTATTTTAGTTTCTGAAATTGAATTTAAAATTAAGAAATAATAATTAAAACTGAACATATAATGTAAACAATACAAAAATAATTCAAATATCAAAAATGCTTTAAAAGCATATTATTAATACAATTTGAGCACACAACCAGTACTGTCTGTTTGAGTTCATTAACTACCTCGTTTACTTTAATAAGAAACAACATATGATTAAAAAAAAAAAAATTACAGCATATTAAATATTAATTCGAAAAACTGTTTTATGTAATAAACAAAAAAAGTAAAAAATTATTATATATAGTTAACTTTATTCCTGTGGTTATAATAAACTTTTTTCTTATTAAAAAAAATTATATACACATACAACTTTTTTCATGTCCAAACTCAAGTTTTAAGGAATTAAGAGCCCAATTAACGAATTGAAATTGAATTCGGTTTTAAAGATGTGGTCATTTCTCACCTGTATGCGACCATCTCACACTCCGGCGTTGGCCACTTCAGAATGGCTGAATGCTGTGAGAGATACATAATAATGATTAAATCATTTCCTCCAGCACCAGGTGCAGTCGTACCCAAACAATTTCTACTTGTGTTTGCGCAAACACACACCAGTTGCTCCAGCAGCGTGGTCCTGAGTGACAGGTCGAGGGTCCACACCTTCTCGCCCCGTGAGGTGAGGTGGGCCAAGATGCCTGCGGCAAAATAACTGACCTCCACCTCTGGACTGTGTAGCAGAGAGCGGATGTGATCCAGAAAACTCCGAACCATCAGCTCACCGTGCAACTCCCCCACCTCAGCGATGTTATTCTGAACACACGGAAACCATCACAGAAAACATTCAGAAGACTGGAGAAAACACCACTGTCTAACCAAGAGAAACTATTAGCATAATCCCTCAGCAGTGCTTCCTTTGACACGAGAAGGCGTTTTATCAGTGCCGCCCACAGCTTCAGTTTCACCCGAACACTACACTGCAATACGTGTTTCTCTCTCCACCGCATAACCAGCTAAGAATTATTAGGGGCTTGATACAAACATTGCAACATATGCATGCGCACACAAGTGTTTGAGTGGTGTTCTGCACATCAAGGCTATTAATAATTGATTAAACAATTCAATATAATAGGAATAATTGATGACAGGCCATTAAATACTTTTATAATAATAATAATAACTAATAATAAGCTCTTGAATCCCACATGTCCAGTGTTCCTTACCAGTAAACCCAGGACCTTCTGTTGAATGGATGACTCTGATGGAAATGACTGGAAAAAAAGACATTTTGAGATGAGAATTCAAGGCGGGTTTTTAACAAACTACTGTTGCGTTCTCTCAAACATTCTAGCAAAAGGTGTGAAGTGTTCACCTCGAGTACTTTGATGAAGAGCTCTAGTCCCTGGTTCTCTATGAAGTGTCTGCAGGTGGTGGGAGATTCATCCGTGAGGTTCCACAGAGCGCTGAGAGTGAACTTCAGCGTAGCGTCCACGTTAACCTGACAGGTTTTCTGACGCACGATGTGCAGGAGTTGCTATGAAGCCAAGAGTGAGAGAAAGATGAGTGTTCAAGTGTTACAAATGATGAACTGAGAGGAGACAAAACAACAACTTACCTTCACGATAAACAGCTCCGCTCCTAACTGTGCAGTCTGCTCGGTGGACAACTGTTACAGAGACAAAAATTAAATACTGTGGATGTTAATAACTACCGTCAACTTCCAAAATATCATTCAAAAATCTCTTGAGTATATTATGTTATTTTTCTTTTCTTTGGGCAAAAAAAGCATTCTCTTAGCGTCACAAAGCTGAAGTTGAGTAACTGATGTCACATGGACTGTTTTACTGTGTTTTTACTGTGTTTCTGGATCCGGATCATTTCAGTTGTGTTGCTGTCTATGGAGGGACAGATGGCTCTCTGACATCATCAGAAAGTTCTTCATTAGTGTTCTGAAGATGACGAGTTTGGAACGACATGAGGGTGAGTAATGTCATTTTGGGGAGAACTAAGCCTCTAACAAAAGGAAGGAACTTTTACATACTCTTCACGTTGTTCCAGACCTGTATGACTTGCAGTATGTATGTCGTGAATGTGTTTAAGACGGCATTAACTCTATATGAATCTATTAACTATTAGCCCATTTCACACATACAGTGTTTACTGGGAAATTGCCAGTAAATGATCATGTGTGAACAGGACCTTTGATCAAAGAAACAAACAAAAAAATACACCGGTAAATCAGTTGTGGTAATTTACCAGAAAGGGAAGTTGCAACAATACGGTAAATTACTGTTATGATGCTGTGTGTGAACGGCCACAAAGCCATTGCGTGTGAGAACAGAATATTTATGTATTTACCCGTGAACTCACTCTGGTCATTTTACAGTAATTTACCGGGATTGCTGAAAGGGCTATTAGAAGTGTTGAGTGTAAATAGGCCCCTCAAAAAAAAACCACTTTTGAAAATACTGCGATAATTAGCTTTTTGTGGGCAGGTTCATACAATCAATTTTCTTTATATTATAATATGAATAAGCAGATGTACTCATGCTTGTACTGTACTCAGTATTCAATAATCGGGGGCCCAAGAATAAACTACTCAGGACATCCCCAACTGATATATAAATGTAGATTACGTGCTGATAGACTCAAGGTGCTTCTCAAATCGTGTACTTATTCACTATTCGAAGAGGTTTTGTAGAATAAATAGGAGAAGAGCTATTAAATTGTATTATTTTGTCATCTATAATCATAGTTAAGTGCATAGTGTACTCATTTGAGATAGTTTCATGGTTGTCATTTTCTAAAAAAGCCTTTTAAACAAATCGTTTTGAATGAATGGGAAGGGAAGGGAGCTTTATGAAAATTAAAGAAACTTTTAATTAAAGATGCCATAGAACGCATTAATATAGTCTTTTAAATTGTTCTCTGATATCAACCTAGATGTTATGTGGCTTAGGCAAGGGCAAAACATGTTCAGAAATGGTTTTGCATATCTATTTACAACCCCAAGGTCTGTCTTTATAACAATATGGTCTGTTATTGATTTATTTGGAAGGGTCATGAATAATAACGTTGAGCTCTGCTCTGATTGGCTGTTTCAGTAGCTCCAATGGCAGGAAAGAAACACAGGGAGGAACATATATATTTTAGTACTTTCTCTCGCAGTTATATCATCAGGTAATTATACTGTATCACGTTTCAGTTTCACTTTAAGATCGCATGTACTATGTTTATATTAATGAATTAATTCCACTAATTCAGCACATGACAGCAGCACAGATAAACTGGCACAGGGACAATCTGTCTGTCTCTGTTCTGTCACACTGCATTTCACGATGCATCACTGCTACAGAATGTTCTGAATCTTTTGTGGGAGTCTCCCAGCTTATGTTTCCTCTCTGCGTTAAACCGGTTCTCCGCCGCAGACTGCAGCTGCTCACCTTGGCAGCGAGGATGGAGATTATAGCGACGGCCATCCTCTGCATGTTCTGATCCTCGTGGTTACACAGCCACTGCATGACCAGCTTGGCAGCTTCGAACCTGAACAAACGTCGTAATTGATTCACATAAAGCGGTGTGACATTTAAATCTGTCTACAAGACAACCCGCTATCAGTCTGAAGGGAAACATTTATCTCAATCTTTTTTTCTAAAATGTAATGTAGTACACAGTCGTGAGTAGGCGTGTCTAAATTGCGGACTCAAGTATTTACAGAAGAAGTTTTTCTACATCCTGATTTGCTGACACACTTTCCAAGGGTTATGACTGCACCCATCATTTACCGGTCATGCAAAACAGATGAAAATAACATGCATATTTAGATTTTTTTTTCTTAAATTACATCCAAGGGATAATTCACCAAAAAACTACAATTATATACTGATGATGGTGAAAATCCTCGTTCTACTGAAGAAACAATGCCCCGGGGGTCAGCAGATAAACATTTTTATTTTGGGGTGAACTATCCCTTTGATATTTCCTGAAATGGAGTGATTTATTACTGCAGCAGTTTTAAGTAGAAGTGAAGAGTGTTACCTGTTGAAGGGAACCTCCTGCAAGATTCGATCACTGCATAGAGACAGCAGGCAGTTCTTCTGCAGCTGGAAAAACAAAAAACAGAACGACTGTTCACGGGGCTAGCGTAACTGGAAACGGTGAAATCTTTTCCTCATTCTTAAATAAATGCATCGTTGTGGGGAACTGAATGATTGTGTAAATGGAAAATGTTGAAAGGCATATTGTGTGTAAGCTTTTAGCTCAAACAAAGAATCAAATCAGAATCTTTTAAGACTCTATGGAGGATTTTTACAGAATCGCTGTTTAACTGCGAATCAATGAGACAGAGGGAGTGTTTTCTTCTCATCGAGGCTAGGCAGCAGCAGGTGTGCACGCTGAAAGAAAGGTGGCAAAGGGCATAGTTTTGGGGCTTAGCTGAGGCTAAAGAGTAGTTTAAATAGTGTCTTGAGCTTTTAAACTCATCTTTGGACCCATCCCAAAATTGTGTTTTAACCAATAGATATTCTAGCTCAGGGTGTGGTGATATTTCTCCTCCCAAATATAAATCCAAATGTTATCTTATCAGTCACATGGTCTGAATTTTCCCGCTCTTGCAGACTATAATTTTGGACATGATTTCTATAACATGACTATGATGCATTTGACTAAGAATTGGTGGGAAGAAACATTTCAAGCAGGAAGACTGAAGCAAAACCATACTAAACACTGATATTAAAACATAACCCAATCAATAGCTGTTGTCAGCTATAATTTTAATTCAGCTGTGATGGACAGTTCTTGCCCGATGTCTATTGGGCACATTTTGCTGTCAAAACCTGGCAACCCCATCTGATGTTTTCCTTTTTTTTGTTTTTACGTACCTGCTGGTGGTTGGGGAATGTCTTCATGGCTTCAAGTAGCAGCTGTGTGATGTTCCCCAGGAG
Source organism: Enteromius viviparus (assembly GCA_032353835.1). Lineage (NCBI taxonomy): Eukaryota > Metazoa > Chordata > Actinopteri > Cypriniformes > Cyprinidae > Enteromius > Enteromius viviparus. The sequence goes on from JAUCNO010001210.1 coordinate 670,723, forward strand.
TCGTACAGGGATTCCGATGGCCAGTTCCTGTTTGGTGAGGTTGAACACACAGGCGCTAGCTGCCAGTTGCACGTTCAGTGTGGCCGGATGGTTCTTCATCCCCAACGCTACCAACTGCAGATCGAGAGAGCGGGACATGAGAGTCGATATGGAGAAACGCAGTGATCTTTGTGAGTACGCGTACCTTCAGGATGTCAGGTCTCGGTTTCTCGATGGCATGAGTGAGGCTGAAAAGATGGAAGAGAGCTTCTCTGACAAACCCCTCTCTCTCGCTGTATCTTCTCAACGCCTCACAGATCTGAGTCTCATTGGCCTCTCCAGTCACCTGCAAAAAGAGAACAAAAATTATGATCTTACAATCAACTACTGCATCTAAAAAAATGTTTTTCGAAAGATCCTGCTGTTGTGTCCTAGCAGCTACCTTTAAACTGCCCTCTCCAGACAGGAAGTCAGAGAACCCGGCGTCGGTGGCCAGCAGACCAACGAAGGTCATGCCTGGTCTGGCCTCCACGAAAGCCCTGACCGCTGCATCGGTCACCTGCTTACGGCCAGACACGTCCAGAGACACCAGCTGGGGCAGGATGCCAGGAGTCTCCAGCAACTGCCGCGCCACGTCGGACGTGAACTGCTTATCGTCAGAGATATCAAGGTGCTGTAGACCCTCCAGCTGGACAAACACAAAAATGATGTGCATACAGTTACATATCATCACAAAGCATAACCATGAACTTTATGGGTAGAGGGACACATTTCTAAAAAGTCAAATCTGTTTGGTGCTATTTACTCTATATAATATAATTTTAAACACAGTTATCACCTATAATGACTTGATATTTTCAGTTTCATTGGTAAAATATTTTTTTCAGGGGTATAAAAAAAAAATATCAGGGTTATAGAACTGTCATGATATCTATCTCTCCATCTGCCTGTCTGCTTCAATGCTTATTAAAATGAATAAATAAAATTAAGAAATTATTAAAGTTTGAATGTATTGTTATTTTACAGTTATACAACAAATCATATTTTATTTTAACATTGATATACTAATAAAGAACAAAATATTAAAATATAATTGTGAAAAAATTAAAAGTATTTTTTATTATAATAAAAAATAATTTAATATATTTGTAAAAAATAATAATAATAATATTTAACTGTCTAACATGAAATTTATCGAGACATTACATTATATATGGCTTTGTGACTTCAGCATTGAAACACAGGGAGAGCTGACCTGACTGAGAACAGCCAGCAGCTGAGCGGTCGTCATCTCCAGCCTCTTGAGCTGGTGCATGGTGAGATACCGCAGCCTGCTCCTCAAGCCCAGGAGAGGGACCAGGTTCGTCACAGAGGTGTTGGAGATATCCAGACTCTCCAGGCGAGGCAGTGTGCACACGTCCACCAAGCCCGAGTCGTAGAAGTCCACTCCGGAGACGCTGAGTGCTCGCAGACCCTGCATGGCACTGAAGCAGCGAAGGCTGGGCTCCTCCAGAGAAGACATGGTCAGGCCGTTCAGGACCAGCCGCTGCAGACTCTCCTGCAGGGTTTTATTGGAGGATAAACCTCGAAGGATGTCGGTGATGGTGAGGTCGGCGTTGACCCGTGAAGCGTCCAGCTCCACGAGGCGATGCGGGCAGAGGGCCCGGTGGAAGGCCTCGGCGGAGATCCTCGCGGTGCGGATGCAGGCGTGACGCAAGCGGAACTGCTGGCAGCTTCGGAAGATTCCCGCCGTGCTGTCATTCAACAGGCCTGTGAGAGAGAAACGACATATTAGAAACACATCAAATTAAAAATGCTGCCTTGGAAACTAAATGAAATAAGTACTTAACTTACTAAAACATAACTAAAATAAATGTTAAAGTTTTATAGGTTAAAAAATAATAACAACAACATATAAAAATATATAAAAGCCAATTCAATATATGAATAAATATTAATTTTTTTAACAATACTGATTTAGTACTGTATAAAAGTATTTAAAACTAAACTACCTATAATAATTGCTGAAGAACTATTGTTTATTCATTCATGAATAGTAGTGAACTAATGTTAATCTTATGATATTAATAGAATTTCTGTAAAATTGTGTTGTGTTCCACAGAAGAAGGTCGTGGAGAGAGATGAAGGTGAGTAAATGACAGTCTTATTTTTAGATGGACTATCCCTTTAATACGTGATCATTGTTCCGTGAGCAGGAATGTCACCCTAGGTTTGTGCAGCCTTCCTGGAAACGCAGGACGCCTCGTACTCACCCTCAGTGGCCATCTTGTAGAGCAGTTGGTCAGCCAGCTCCTGCGGGAAGACCAGCGGCTCACGGAAGGAGAGCGAGCCGTCATCATGCATCTCACAGAAGAGCTCCAGCCTGGAGCTCACCAGAGTCATGCACAGATCGGTCAGAGACGGCGGGGAAGCCTCGTCCTACAACAACAAATAACACACACCCTCCCTTTACTAGCTTTCACAACCTCTCCTTCATTACCCTGTTTACAAATGAATCCTTTGATGTATTATATTGTAAGCAATGACTAAGAGGAAGCAGTGGTTTTATTTTCTCTGGCAGTGGAGCACAAAACCAGTCTCTTAACTGCATGATAGATAGATAGATAGATAGATAGATAGATAGATAGATAGATAGATAGATAGATAGATAGATTATTTCATATCGTCTGGTCATCAGGTGTTAAGGGAATACGTAGAAAAGACTACTGAAAAACTGTACAATTAAAAATAATTATACTGTAGCTACAATATAGTGGTTATGATTTAATAATTAGTTTCCACAACTTATTAATTCATCCCTTCATTTTCATATTCGTTCCCTCATTTTGATTAGAAATTAGTACAACATAGCCATGATTTCCTGAAATCAAGGATCAAATTCTTCATTCACTGAACTAAAATGAGGAAACGCATTGTTTAAATACAAAATACAGTATGTTATTCTCATTTTGCAAATGTAGTTTGTGCCAATAATATGATTTATAGTTATTATATTTGAGAAGGCAAGATACATTTCGTTATAAGTTACTTATTACTTATTAATAATAAAGTACATTTTATACCCATAAATGCTATTTTATACTTTTCGGAGGTCTGAAAATAAACATATTTGGTTGTGAATATTGCAAAGAGAATAGCATACTACTGTAACATACATATATAAATATGTCTGACACAAAAAGATAATTTTCCATGACCATGATCAATACATTGTGTACACATCATGTGCAATAATAATAATATTTAAATGTTCAAATAGTTTGATTTAAATAAATACAATATTTATTGAAATTAGGGATGCATGATATTGAATATTCGCAGATTTCCAATATGCCGATATTTTCCAGCTCATTTTGGCCGATAACTGCTGAACTAAGCATTTTTTTCCCAATTTGGTTCGTTTTTAACAAACACTTATTTGTTAGAATTAATAAACAGTTTTTGACAGTACTTTAATAATAATAACTATATATCAATGTGTGCTGTACAAACTGTATATCAGTTGCCACATTTTCCAGCAGAAAGATGCTGTTTTAACCCAAACATTTTATTTTAAGGTGTAACATTAGTAGATGCAAGCAGGATTGTAAAACCTAGTCTTTCTGTGTGTGATTTCACTGATTAGCTGCATTTAATCTAATCATCTCTCAGACAAAACTTTGCTTCAAGCATGAGCCACACTGCTGACCTGATCTAATGTCCCGGAGCACGGCCAGACACATCGGCATCATTAATCAAATCCATTATAACCGGTCGGAAGTGTGTCATGCTTGAAGCTAAGTTCTGTCTGAAAGGTGGTTAGATTGACTAGTTTCATCTGTGAAAGCACAGTACAGAATGAGGAAAAAATTTACATTTAAAACTCATATCGGCAGATTCAAGCAACCCTACTAAAATTAGATAAACAAAAATAGATTTAAATAATAAATGTAATGGTACAATATTACAGCCAGTTAGAAGCCCAGTAGAAACCATCGCAGGAATTCTAATGTTTTTTTTTCCAGCAGGTGATATAATATATTTTATTAAGTGCATAGTACATGTTGGCAGCTATACTTTTACTTTCGCTCGTATTTAAGATCGCAGGAGAGTCATTATTCTTTGTAAACCGTGAGATTGAAACAAATAATGAAACAACTTTTAATTTAGTCCACAAATCAGGCTAAAGGAATAAAAGCCTCAAACGTTATCTACATCCTTGCGATCAGCACAATTATAAAGAACCGAACGTCTTCAAAGAATCTTTCAAGACAGTCAGCCATCCCTCCGAGTCAACAAACAGCGGTATTTTACAGAGCTAGCTCACATTAGCATGACATCTAAAGCCTTACCATGGTCTCGGAGAGATGGACCATAAAGGCCTCAGAAGGAAAGAAAGGCTTGTACTCTGCGGATGATGGCAGGTGAGGAAGAGATCAAACACAATCCGATCCAAACGCTCTTAACGTTAGCTTCTTAGCTCGTTAGCCGTCAATCATCTCCAGAACACGGGCCGCTGTAAACACACCGGACTCCTTCTGCGGACTGTTCGTACGTGCTCTGGGCATTACGTGCTGTCAGGCATTTTCACGGGTTTTTATATCTGAGGAAACACCAGCGACGTCTTGACAAGTAAACAAGGTCGTCACACGGGAAACGGATCTGCGTCATAGGGGCGGGGCGAGAGAAGAATATGCGTGATGATAACAATGACGCTATATTCGTTTTATAAGTTTACGATGCTTATTTTTCAATACATTTACAATTCAACTAACAATAAAAAATTATAGAATTATCTGAGTTCAGCCAAAGCAATATAATACAGTGGGCAAGACATGAAAGCTAAAAATTTATATCTATTTGCATTAGTACAAATAAAAACTGCTGGATAGATAAAACACAGCAGTATTTCAAACAAACTAACAATCCAATTATAAATAATCCCGTTACATACATTTTTGACCAAAGAGACTTTTTCAAGGTATTTTTTAAATTTAAGGTTTCCTAAGGTTAAGGTGCACATTGTGTTTAAGTTAAGTTTTTCTATTCGTAAGGTTTCATTTCTAAGTTTTGTTTACATTTCTATATATTTTCTGGGTATCGCAAAATAGAGTTTGTAGTGGTTTTGTTTTATGATGTTCACATTGTACACGTAGAAATATTCGGTTAACATAATTATGTTTTAGATCATTTGTGATCTTAGGATTTGTATGACAGCAAGATTCTGGCAGAAATAGATATTTCATTCGAAATTACCTTTTATTTATTTATTATAATTTAATTTAAATTTACTATTTTCTATACATACATGCTATTATACTTTATTGGAATCTAAAATGGGATTGAACTATACTATAAAAGACAAGTTTTACTGTATTTTAAATAAATGTCAAACCACAATAAAAAAAATTGTATATGAACTGTGTAATATTACCAAACTTAAAGCCTACTGAATTGTTTTAACGAAATATATATATTTATATATATTTGAAAAAAAATAATAATATAAGTATTCATACATATTATGAGAATTATTTTTTTCAGAGCGATACGTATAAAACTCTATCCATTAAAAAAGCTTAAACATAAATACACTCACCAAAAAAGAAAAAGCTCTGCAAGCGTACTTTTAATATGTCCAGTGCAGTGGGCGGGGCCTACGGAAGCCCGGTGGTGACAGTGAGCGAAGCAGGAAGCGATCTCCGGCTTCTGCGCGTGTTTAGTGTAAAAGCACGTTGTTCTGTAAGTGTTTCATAATTGTGAATATTTAATAACACGGGCAAAAAAGAATCTCTATGTTTTTGACGTATGCGTTTGTTATTTCTTATCAAAAAACGTTTTTTTCCTGCAAGTTCCCGCACAGCTAATCAGTGACCAAGGTCAAGAGTCGAGGTGTGTGTGAGAGATCTGTCACCTCATGGCTGGGCTGATTAACTTTGAGGACGAACAGGAGGTGAAGCAGTTTCTGGATAACTTAGGAGTGGAGTACCGCTATCAGTGTTACCGGGAGAAGGATCCTGAAGGTCGGTGAGCGCTGTCCCTCTCTGACGGGTGCTGAACAGCTTCAGGATCTCTTCATCTGTGTGTGTGTGTGTGTGTGTGTGTGTTTAGGCTGTCAGAGGCTGGCAGATTATTTGGAGGGTGTAAAGAAGAACTATGAGTCCACAGCCCAGGTTCTCAAGCACAACTGCGAGGTGAACGGCTACGGAGAGAGCTGCTATAAGCTCGGAGCTTATCACGTCGTCGGAAAAGGTGCATCAGACGCTACAGAACACCCAAGACATGTCTTAGTTCTGGTTCCCCGTTCAAAGAGATAGGAGCTGCACTTGGATCCTTTTGTTTGTTAATTCATTTACATTTTGTATAATTAATACCTTTTGAAGTTTGTTTCTTCACTATGGAGGACTTAAATGACTTGGGTATAAATAAATGCTAAAATAAATAAATAAATGCAGAAGTACATTTAATACATAAATTAATACGTAATTAAAAATAAAAAGAAATCATATTATATTTTTGACATGCTGTTATTATTTTGACTAGTCTTAAAGGGATCAGGTAACTTATAATTTCTTAGTTCTTATTTCTTAGAGTTTCTGAAGATCCAGTAAGACCTTATTCTGTTTGATAATCATAGGATTTAGTCCAAAGTTTAGATGTTAAATAATTATTTATTCTTGATATTGAACAAAGCAAATCTAAAGTAATATAATTTAATTTATCAAAAAAATTATTTATCTAGAAATCCCACATTTTGGAATATTAAAAACAACAAAACACACACACACACACACACACATACACACACATAAACATGTATGCATTTTATCAGCTCCTTACAGTAGACATGCTGTGAAATTAAAATAAAATTAAAAAGTCACAGAAAGTACACAAAACGAGAAATAATAACAATAAAAAGATTTTATATAATATAGTATTATATCTATTGTGATTTTAGAAATGTTGTTATAAGTTGTTATAATAATGCAATGAAAAAATAAAATAAAGTGGTTACAGAAATATTTTTTTAATAAATACATATTTTTAAATATATTTTATTATATAATTGTATATATTTTTTATACAATTTAATAATAATATATTTTCAGAAATTAAACTAAATATATATTAAAGCTGAATTTTAGAGTATTTATGTTCCAAATATATGTATATAAATGTATATATATATGTTATAAATATATTTTATAATATATATATATATATATATATAATTCTTTTTCACTTTTTTAACAAAAACAGATAACTTAATTTAATTACATTTTTCAAAAAATCATTTGTGTATTCCATTGAATCTGAAGCAAACTGCAGCTGGGGTATTTTGATTAGATAAAAAAAAAAACTGGCTCGCTATCTAACACAATAAAACAAACAGTAAAAGCTATTATAATTATCATAATAAAAAACCTAAGTTATGTTTTTGCAGTTAAACTTTTCACATGTTGTATTTCCACAACTGACTGCTTCTCCTGACATCAGGTGGTGTGACGGAGTGTTTAAAGACAGCATACTCCTGTTTTCTGAAGGCATGCAACAGCAAAGGGAAGAAGTCAGTGGATGGTTGTCACAACATCGCTCTGCTTGCCCACGACGGGCGAGCGCTGGAGGGGGGCGTCGATGCCAAGGTAGCTCAGCAGTACTACGAGAAGGCCTGTGAGGGAGGCTTCGCCCCCAGCTGTTTCAACCTGAGCGCTCTTTTAATCCAGGGGTCTCCCGGGGTGGACAAAAACATGCCGCTGGCTCTAAAGTACGCCCTGCGAGCCTGCGAGCTAGGACACGTATGGGGCTGTGCTAATGCCAGTCGCATGTACAAACTGGGTGACGGGACAAATAAGGATGAACAGAAAGCAGAGGAGCTGAAGAACAGGGCCAGAGAGCTCCACGGACAGCAGAAAGAACACCAGCTGAAGTTTGGGGAGTGAGATATCAAGCCAATTCACCTTCCCCCAAACTCCTGTTGTGCTATCTCTGATATAAACACAGCATCATTTGTTTTAATAAATGTGTTGTTCCATGACACTGATTTTGCAGTAACTCTGATTTATGAATATAAGTTATTTACACAGACTGTCACATAGTTATCTTTAAACATAGACTAATTAGATGATTCTTCTATTCTCAAGTGAATTAGAATCGAATCTTTTTAACTCTGTAGATTGTATTTATTTTCCAGGCGCAGTGTGTCAGATGACCTCTAGATGGAAGCATACTCAAGTTAAATTGAATCCATACATAGACAATCGAGGTTTTCTTTCTTGCTTTGATCACTGTGGGTAAAAGATTGCAATCTGAGCATTCATTTATTCATTGAGACAGACTTTAATATGTTGATGGTTCATTCATTTGATTTTGGCAAACGTAAATGACTTTCTTAATGGCTTTGAATTCTTGAAACTTTAACTTTTAGATAGATAGATAGATAGATAGATAGATAGCTTTTTCAGATGTCTATAACACCAGATGGTCTGATGTTGACCTTTGATCTCAGGGTGAAGAGCTTTCCCAAAACTACTAGCAGCTATTTTCCATTTAAATGCCGGGACCAAATGATTTTCCTGACGTTCAGCTCTGTTAACTGTTTTAAACCCACATTCTAACACCAGTCTAAACAGAAAAGCATCTTATCATGGTTAACTGCATGTTTTAAAACCCCTTCTCGAACGAATGATTGCCGTCATGACCCTAAGCTTAGAAATGAATCAGCGTAATCTGATTCACAAACAAATGACTCTTATGAACCGGTTCTTTTCAGTGAATCAAAATCACAGTCTGATTTTGAAGTGAATGTAATCAGTACCTTTAGCAGGCCTAAATGAAAAACCAAACAAGTCCCAAACAAATGTCTTTTTTTGAACCAGCACTTTTTAATGAATCGGTAAACGGTGCGAACAGTAAGATTAACACGGTAAAATCATAAACATAGAAGAAAAACTAAAACATACAACAAGAATATACAGATAAATATATATTTCCAGGGTAACAAAAACAATAATGCTGTAATAAATGTATATCTCAAGTGAATCAGCAACATGTTTGACCTGCGTAGTCTGATTCTCATTCTTATGAAATGTTTGTGATGTAGCCAACCTTTAAGCAACGTTGTAATAACATAGCTAAAAGGTTGTTAGTTCTACGTTGTGTAGTTAAGGTTGTTTCTACATTGTCACAATGTTTCCGTTCAACCACGGCTGTGGAAGGTTGTGCTAAGTTTGTCTGAACAACCCCTCGCGCGTACACACACAAACACACACACACACACACACATGTTAAAATGATTCGTTTTCATTGACTTTGACTGATTCAGATTTCTTCCATATTAGCCAATTAAAGCAGAAAATGTGATTAATATTCATTCTTATTGAGTCATATTGCGCTTCATATTGATCCCTGGTGAAACAGCGTATGCTGGTTAGGGATGCTGGTTTGTGCTGGTTTGTGCTGGTTTGTGCTGGTCATGTGCTGGTCATGTGCTGGTCATGTGCTGGCAAAGGACCAACTTAAACCAGCATCCCAGCTTCAAAGCATGCCTAACCAGCATATGCTGCTTTCATTCCAGTAGAGATATTAGGCATACATTTAGCACATAGATAGATAGAGACATAAAAATATGCAGTTTTACAAAAGCATTTGTTTGTGGTGCTGATGGTCTATGAGCAGCTCATGTGATGCATATAAAATAAATCAGTATTTTGATTGATCTCCGGAGGTTTAGGTTTAACATCTTTTGTAGTGTTGGAAAAAATCATTTATTCTGATATTGTGTCTCTTTCTTAGCTAAACAGACAGTTTTCTTTCACGATGAAGTAAGAATAATACATGATTAAATCTGAAGTCTTTTCTATTAAACATGCAGCAGGCTGTGAAGAGAAAGTCTCATGTGAGTATTTTGACAATGTATTATACTACTGACAATAAGTATAATATGTTTTATACTTTTTTCTTGTCTATTCAAAATTTTCACTGCCCTGTTACAAGAATAAAATAGCTGTTTTAATATTATGAGGCAATTATAAGTGAAACAAATTACAAACAATAGAACAAAGATATTAATTAAACACTGCTTTATGTTTGAGGGGGATTAGGGCCAGAAATTGAATAATCCAGTGTAATAATATTGCATATTGTATAAATTAAATATACATGAATTATTTTTAAAGCTACTAAAGTTAATTAAGAGCAATGAGTGATTTGTATTGCATTAACATTAAGGACATTGACAGCAGTGAGGTCACTTCTTAATTATTGCGTGTACAAATATTTTTTTTGTAGGATTAACATTTCTCTCTCTTTTATATTTGCTGAGTTGCTTGAAATGGAATTTATGTATTTATATTAAATACTTTTTAATAATTCAACAATACTGCAACAATCAATCAATACTTAGATACAAATTTTCACTACAAATTAGCATAAGTCAAGCTGCCATACCAATCAGCGTTCATTAATAAACACTCTTACTTTTAAGCCAAATACAGCTGAGAAGACATCTGGACTTTTAATTGAAACAATTAAAGAAATACAGAGCCCCGCAGGGACCAGACCTCTCTCTCTCTCTCTCTTCCTCATTACTCAGCTGCTGTTGCAGTTATTAGAATAGTTACGTTTGGGTTTTAATAACAAAGTGGTTATATTTCATTTCGTTTCATTATTAAGAATGAAGAATGTGCATTTCTCTCTAAAGATATGTCCAGTGAAGAGATATGTTCTTCAACTTCCTATTTTTTTGTTAGTGTCACACTTAACTAAGATTAATGTCATTAAGAGTAAAGTCAAAATGAGAGTAATAAAATGTTATATTGTGTTCAGTTCATGTGAAAATGACACCTATATAGGGTCCACTGCCCTGAATCAGGCTATCTTACCTTTCATTTCTCTCTGTTTCTCTTCTGTCTGTGCTGTCGTATCATTCTGTTAGTGTCCTGCTATATTAGTCCTTGCTATCTGATTTTGCTCAGTCGTGTTCTGTGTATGCTTGGTGGTGACTTGTGTCTGAGGATCTGTGCTGCCCTGTTCTCCTCACGTCCGCCTCATGCTGACCTGCTGACCGTCTCAGCTGCCTTCCTTATTGTTCAGCAAACGTTGTCAAATGACTTTTTAAGCTGCTTTTTATTTGTAGTCTACTATATATTGAGCAAAATATGTTTTGTAATGTTTTGGTAGTGTAATTTTATATGCAATGTTTGAATAAAGTTGGATTATATGAACTTAAATAGCATTTGTCCTCTTTAATATTTCATAGCAGGTTTCACATTAAAACGAATAATTAATAATTACCATTATTTTAAAAAGCATTACTTTAAAGTCCCCCATTATGCCTTTTTAAAGGTTAATATTGCTTTATGAGTCTCTTAAAAAAAGGTTTACATGTATGCAAGGTCAAAAACACTTTAGTGTTCTCCAAAAATAGATTTAATTTTACTCCATTTCTAAATGATTCTATGGAAGCAGCTCGAAGAATCAATCTGTCTAAACTCCGCCTCTCCGTGAGCCCTCACTGCTGTGATTGGTCAGATGGCGCAGACCTTTATGATTGGTCTACCGCTACAGCGTGGATGATACAGCGTCTTCTTCACAATAGATGTGTTCGAGATGCACATTGCTACAACCATTTAGCATCTTACAATTCAATCTTGTAACAGTGTCGCCAGGACGTACACATCAGACTGCAACAGTAACAATCGAACGTGGAAGCAACGTTGCCACAACATAGATGTGTTGTTTATTGGGCTGATCTAGTGAATCAAAAACGTATATTGTGTGCTTAGTTTGCTTCTCAGACGAATAATATCTGTAAATCAGAAACAAACAGCGTGGCCTGACTTCAGAACCGGTTTAGTGAAACAAACTTTTAGTGAAAGACTCACTTTGACTGAACAGCAATTAATTATTTTCGCCATGTCTGACTCAGCCTAAGTATGACTGATTTGTCACACATTAATTTTAAATAATTAATTAGTATTGTATAAAAATTAAACAAACGGGATTAATGTTAAGGTACTACATTTTTGTTCAGTATTTGATTACATTTATCAGCGAACACGTTATTGCTGTTGAGATAAATAAAAGCGTTTGGAAACAAACTCCTGAAAGCAGCATATGCCATAAAATTATTTTTTTAAATAAAATTACTAAAACCTAAATTTTTGACTTTTAAAGCACTAAAAGAATAATTTCTGGGAACCCATATGATTACCAGCAGCAATACAGCGATGCTCAGGCATTCTTCACCTCCAATGACACCGCAGCATCAGCAGACTAAAACCACGCCCTTTCTCAGTTCTTCTCCAATAACACTGCAGCAGCAGCAGATTGAGCCAGAACCTCCGCCCACCAATTCACGCTTCTCCAATAACATTGCAGCAGGATCAGCCTGAGCCCGTAGCCCCGCCCCCTGTCGGATCAACGGACATACGCACACGCTCACTCACGCACACTTGCCGCTCCTGCTGGAACGTTATTATCGCTCGCCTGTTGTTGTTTTATGTTGTTAATGTTAGTTTGCTGGACAATCGCGCGCGGCACGGAGTAACGGACGCAGCATCCCCGCGCGCACAGGAGTTGAGCACGGATCGCGAAGCGGTGAGTTTGACGCTGTTTAGTTGCTTGTGATGCGCACTGTGCTGTTATGAGCGGGATGTTAGCTAACAGGCTACAGCAGCACGCCTATCATGAGGACCGGAGCCGCTCTGTCCGGCGACACGCTGCGAACGGGTTGAAGATGCATCTGTTTGGGAGGGAATCTGTGTGTGTGTGTGTGTGTGTGTGTCAGGCGCTGGCTGCGTACAGTTGAGTGACTTTTGCGTGATGTGATCAGTGCTCGGTTCTGGAGATAATAAACTAGGCATCTGCGGCTGGCGTGTAAGTGTACGTGTATTAACCTGCAGGATTAAGTTTATTCTCGTGGATCAAAGCAGGATAACGGTTGTGTGGAGAGGGTTTCACGTGCCCCCCACCCTCTGTTTGAATCGGGGTGTGTCACGCGCACACACACACACACACGCGCGCAAACGGGGGTATTTTAATTCTTCTGAACAGCCTAATGTACCTAAATATACCGTATTTTTAATAGTTACCGTCCTCATATTAATGTATTAAGATTTTACAGGAGGCCAACTGTAGTTCACATTGTGTTTTGGTTGTAAATATGATATACTTGGCGATTTTAACAGAATATGTTTAAAAGTAACGTAGCGGTTCTTGTGTATTTGAAAACAAACCTTTTTTACGGTTAATTTAAAATCGAATCAGCTGTTTTTATTACATATTTAGTGTGTATTTATATCCTGATTTCTATTATTACTGTTATTTCGATTCACAATTAGATTTGTTAGGATATTCGATAAAGCATGTGACTTTCTAAAAGAAAATAAACGCTCTCCTTAGTGTTGCTATGTTAACTGTAAATTATTACTGTAACTATTAAATATGACTGCTCTCTGTTGTAGATAAAAAAGTAACAAAGCTTATTGTAATTATTTATGGCAGACTCCTAATAATGGTTGAAGTTTTGTTCGGGTATCAACATGGAGATTGAATTGAATTGCGTCATAAATATTGTCAAGCCATTATAAATGTGTTCCAGAATCATAATTTATGATGCCCAATAAGCCAGTATGCAAGGAGACAGTTCTCTATGTTGTGAGTGAATGTGTTTATACTGACTGAATCCATTCAGAGTCTTTCCGCAGTAAACTCGGGTTAAAATATTTTAATTATGTCTGCCTCAGCACTTAATGATCATGTATGGAAATCTTTTGGGATCAAGAGAGCACTGTTACATGATGAAATCACTCTAAATCAGAGTCATGTTAAATAGCCTGATACTGCAATGATCAAAAGAGTTAAACTGGCCTTTACGCAGATAACTGGGTAGTCAAGTTTTGGAGGATTATGATATGATATGCTCACGATATGTTGGATTATGACTTAAGCCGGGCTCACGCTGCAGGAGATGAAGAAATCTGGTTGCAGCACACATAAGGAGAATCTTTGCTGATTATCGTCTTGTTCTCTCTGAATTGTGCTGTTTATGGTTTTCGATGCATAATGTAAAAAATATAATATACAAAAATGGGGGGAAAATAGTTTCATTTATGACAGGTCAGTAAAACTTGTTTTCAGGCCCCCAAAATGCCATCACTGTGAAAATACAAGGCCAAAACAAATAAAAGTAGTTTGTTTATAGTCGAAAACAGTGTTGTTTAAACATTCGTTTCGTCTTTGACGTTCGCAAATTATAGTGCAGTTTTCTGTTGCATTCTCAGCATTACCACTAGAGGCGCTAGGGACGGCCGATATCTTATCGTTTGTGATATACCGGTAAAAAGTCTTGCCACGGTAAGAATTAGTCCTTGAGCCACTGATGGACCTGGTAGAATCTGCTGAGGTTTTTATCAAAAACATCTTAATTTGTCTTCTGAAGATAAACGAAATGCTCTTAGCTCTTAACTGAGTGACCTTTGCCTTCTTGAGCGCTGAGGTTGTTGTCACTACAAGAATGCACGCAAAGTAGATCTAATGTGACCGTGTGTTTGCATTGAGTCAGCCAAGCATTTGCACACCTGTGTAGAGTATTTCTGGTCTAAAGGAGAAGTATGGATGTCTTTGAGTCGCTCTGTTAATCAAATCACAACTGTATGCAAAGGTTCAGTTTCCTTTGTTAAATGTAGCTTTAGGTTTTCTGGTCCTCTGATGAGTATTAGCAGTGTTATAGTATTGTCTGTCAGGATTGTTTATAGTTGAAGCCAGCGTCTGGCATTGCTTTAATCCCCATAAACACTCTGGCTTTGTCATTTTCTTGCTTTCCCTCTCTCTCTCTGTCTTTCTGAGCGCTTCCTGTCTAAATAAGAAAGCTTTGTCCCTTTTAAAGTGTACTGAAAGACAGTGTTTTTGTCCAGGTCAGCTGTCTGCACAGGTGGGATTCCTTCAGTTTAATGTCTTGGCTGTGTTTTTAGGGCTGTCTGATGCAATGTTAGAGTTTTGTTAGGGATGTACAATATATAACAGTGCTTACCAGCCATTGTTATTATACTTATTTCTTATTTAATCATAATAATAATAATTATATAAATGTTTCGATTGGTTTATTTTAATTATATTTTTATCTTTTGTTTGTTTTTGATTAGTTCTAGATTTGTTAGATTATTATTTAGCACTAATTATTTATTTATAAATAGCATTGCTAGTTTTTCATACTTTTGGCATTCCCAGATATTTGAGTTTTATTATTTTATTTTTTATGTTATAAAAATGTTTGTTATTTTTTAATATTTTATTGTTTTGTGTTATTTTATTTATGTTTTTAAATTCCCCAATATGTTTTCATTTTAGTTTATTATTATTATTATTATTATTTACTTAATACATTTTGATGCTGTTAAACATAAACTGATATTAAAATAATTAATGTGGCTGTGGAAAAGTGATTATTTGACTGTTGATGAGTAAACCTGGGTGGCCACTGATGGGTTAAAATGACAAACAAATCGTTTTTTCTAATTTATTTATTGGTTTAGCAAAAGTGTGTTCTATATTTCAATATTATTTTAAATTCATTAAATCTAGTTTCATATATTTTTTTATTTATTTTAAAAGAATAACAACAAAAAAGTTAGTGAGATTGTAGCAAAGCTGTCACAGATGAGAGCAAATTAATTGACCAGAAAACTATGAAATAAAACAAAAATTAAATGGTCAGTGGAAATTGTAAATTTAATGCAGGGTAAATAAAATAACATCATAACATCTGCCCGGTTTCCTATAAATATTACTTCTTGAAACTGGTTTCCCAAGTTAGAAAGATATTCTTTTGGCCAGATGCATTGCTAACTGAACACCGTCTGTATTGATGTGTCTTGTAAGGATGTGCTCTCTGCTTTACAAAAGGTATGTGATTATAAACAGATTACATTTGAGAAACGGGACCCCCTGCTCCACAAGGGCCTGCCTTTCCTCTGTGTGTGTGTGTGTGTGTGTGTGTGTGAGGATTGCAGGTTTGGAGGATTGTTCTGCTTTGCTTTCCTGCTCAAATGACAGGGGTTTTTCTGAAACACAAGCCTCTCAGGATGGGTGTGTGTGCAATCGCTCGCTGAATAAGGCCTCACGTTTACATTTTAG
Organism: Enteromius viviparus; assembly: GCA_032353835.1. Lineage (NCBI taxonomy): Eukaryota > Metazoa > Chordata > Actinopteri > Cypriniformes > Cyprinidae > Enteromius > Enteromius viviparus. The sequence continues at coordinate 686,836 of JAUCNO010001210.1, forward strand.
TCCATTGCTGACTTCATAATGTGTGTAAATCACTCCTCTTTGCATGCGTCTCATGTTCGGATGGCGAGAGAACCAGGGAGGATGTGTATATTTTAAGCATTTAAAGCTTTTTTCCCTAACATCTGTTGCAGGCCGTGCTTTTGCGGGCACGTGCGTCTGTCTCTGTGGCTATTTGTGTTTCTGTGAGGTTAAGCAGGGAGACTCTTTAATTAGTCTAATGATCAGGGTTGTGTATCGTTAGGCAGCTGTTTAATTAGCTGAACTGAAGAATTGGCCGGTGTTTCTGCAGTGATTACTAAGTTGTCTGCGAATGGTTGCAGTTTCTGTTTTCATCTGTCAGTGGAGCTGGCTTTTATGCGCCGTGCTTTACTGCAGATGTGTAATTTAGAGGACTGCTCTGAGGCCTGTAGTTACAGTGAAGTGCTTTTTTACAGCTCTTTTAAAGGAATCCTGGGATATGTTTGCAGCGGTGAGCTACTATACTGCTCTTTTTGTAGTATGCTTCTGTGAAGATGTGCGTATATGATGTGTATAACAGAGAAAACTAAGAGAGATGCTGTATAGGGCTGTAGCGATACATTAATCTCACGATACGATACGATACGATACACGATATTCAGCTCACGATACGATATATATCACGATATTTAGCAAACGATACGATTCTAT
>JAUCNO010001210.1:723097-735089 GCA_032353835.1 Enteromius viviparus
AGGGAGTGATACGCTAACAGCCAACAGCGAGCGAGGAAAATGTGAATAAAAGAGGAAAAGTCAGCTCGCCAGTATGGCCGTTTTTGGATATTGTAAGTATGCCCGTTGTCAGACTAATGTCGTCCCCGCCAAGACTGTATACAACCACGAACTTGATGTACCACCTTTCTGTCTTAATAACCAAGGGGAGTATGATCAGAGGAAAGTTAAGTTTAAAATAAAAAAGTTTAAATGTTATATATTTTTCTCCTGGTCCTTATTTTAAATGGGTCCTAAAAACATCACGTTATGGACCGATATGAAACACTGATATCGTGATACAGTTTTCAGCCATATCGCCCAGCCCTACTACTAGCTATTTAAAATGAGTAATTTAACATTCATTTCATGTAACAAATTAAATGGTTAACTTCAAGAAACCTGTTTTGAACAATGAGAGCATGTTTGTGATAGAAACTCACACAGCGGGCAGTGAGGGGCATCCCATCTTTATCCCTCTCATCAGGGTCCAGCATCCCCAGTAAGACTGATAGCTCCCTCTTGTCATCCGCTATGATGGGGAAAGGCACAGGACAGCAGGCTTTGTCTTTGTCTTGGTTAAACGACATGATGTCCTGGAGACACAGACACAGAACTATGAAGTCATAGATTCACCGTTTTGGCAGATTTCAGTCAGTCATGGTAAAGTGTGAAGCCTTGCTTAGAAGAAACAGCAAACAAAAAAATTTCACCAAATATAAAAACGCTTTTGCAAATTCAAAGCCATAAATAATGGAAAATACTGTTTTTTTATGCTTTACTCGTGTGTGAATATCCAGATGTTTGCATATACTGTAATGCTCTTTATTGTCAAGAGTGCTGTGGTTTACCAGTGACTAACATCACACAAAGCACATGGTCTTGTGGGAACCGGCTGTCTGCAACATTCACATGAATTTAAAAACAAGAGTTCAGCCAAAAGCACATGTGGGTGTGAAAGTATGCCTTTATATCCAGTAAAAGAGTTCAGACCGTAAAACAGCAGCATGAGTGCAGTGTGTGCCTCAATGTTCCACAAACTAGTTCTTCATGCCTTTTCTAGCATTATTATGAAACGCTTGGCCGAGGTCAGACCCTTGGGAAGACAGATGTCTTGTAACATGCAATCAGCCCTTTTGTTAAACTCTTCAGTGGGAGTTTTAGGGAGTTTAGAGAGAGTCACGCCTCTCGGGATTAAAGTAACAACCAATCAGAGAAGTCCTCTGTGTGCGTTTCTAAGAGCTACAGATTAGAGGTTTAAACTACAAGACTCCCAGAACACCACAGCAACTCACTACAGAGTTTAGAAAGAGGCCCATGTGACATCTGAACCGTTTATAATACAGCTGCAGTAGTGTTTGTGTTCAGTTTGATTTTCTTGAAAGATGTCTCTTATGCTTACAAAAGCAACTGCACTTATTTAATCGCAAATAAAGTAAAAACAATACTTTTGTGAAATGGTATTACAATTTAAATGTCATTTAGTTATTTCATGTAATTTTTTAGAGACACATTTATTGATATTATTATTAACATTGAAATCTGATACTTAATATTTTTGTGATTTTAGCCAGGATTCTTTGAAAAGAAGAGCTTTCTTTTAAATATTATAAATCATATGATCAGCGTCATGCTTCCTTGGTGAATAAACCAATTAATCGTATTTAATTAGGCTAATAAAAATAATTCAACATTAGTGTATGGGATTTAGGTTAGGACATACAAAAATAATTAGTATAATGAAGCAATAAGCATATTACAAAAGATATAGGACCGAATATGATTTTTAAATGTCATGACTGCAATATTTCTTCTGTGGGCTGTAAGTGTAATATTCTGCAGACCTCACTCCATTTGCGGTGGTCCTCCACGCTGTCAATGGACAGTGCGATCATCTTCACGTTGCGTTTCTTAAACTCCTCGTGAAGCTTGGCAGCTCGGGCGAGCTCAGTCGTACATACTGGAGTGAAGTCACGTGGATGTGAGAACAAGATACCCCACCTAAACCGGAAAAACAGAAGTAGCACAAAGAGTCATTGCATTATAAATCTGCAGATCCATTCCCCCCCCCCTCAGACTGCTGGATCAAGACCAGTGTGTTAGAAGCTTTCGATTCGTCCTACCTTTTAGGCAAAAAACAACAGCACAGCCGTTTTCCTGATATACTTAAACGGCTGCACATGAGAAAAAAAATAATAATCTAACAAAACTTCTCTCAGCTGTTTTTGTAATATTAGGTGTCCTGAATAACATAAGTTTACCAAAGTTTGACCACTAGAAAGGTGTCATTATTGGACCTAGCTAAGTAATCTTGGTGTCTAACCCCATGTTTTCTGGGTCTGTGAATCCACTGGACTGGTCTAAATTGCACTGAAATGATTACATACTTATGGAACGCATGATTTTGTGAGATTACTGTAAGGTTTTATCTTGTTTGGGGTGAACCAGAGATGTAAACAATTATAAACGACAGATGTCCTGTAACTCCCATGATTTTAGACACATACACTGTGGAGACTTGACGTTCAATTTAAAAGTTATTGCACCCAAAAGTAACTTAAACTGAAGCTGTATAGCTTTGCTCATAACTCTGAATTAGCCCGAACAGAGGCCTCTTTAATGGTCACTCAAGAAGATCAAACATATTTAATGCATCCTCTATAGACATTTGTACAACTATGCACTACAAAAAAATAAAATGAACAACAATGTCCAAAAGTGTGCACAAGGGTAATAGATGAATGGAAGATTTAGACAAAAATGGTAATTGGTTAGAGATCCCTGCTTGTTTTGCACTCGGAAAAATATAACAATTGCCAGGTCGAGACATTACAACACCATCTGGATGTAGAGACAGTTAGTCATTTGTGTAAACATGTCACATGTTTTTCTAGTTATAAAAGAAGAGAATCATTCACTCCCTGAAGACATGAATTTGAGCACGTCTGAAAACCCTGACTTTATCTATCTGGGAAGTTCTGGGAATCTCCCGTTAGCTAGATCCATATAAGGTTATCTCCTCTCAGCCCAAAAGATGTTCAGTATTGTTTAGTAGAAATGCACAGAGCAGCACTTCCTATTCACGGGCCAACGGCTGTTTTGACAGCAGCTAAAGAAACGCTCTGCCACATGATCACCACAATGAAAGGAAATTCAAAACCCTTTCACAGCAAGTTCACAAGACAGCTTTGAAATGTGACCGTTTAAAATGGACAAAAATGGGACATTTTTGAGAAACCTGTGTGTTTTTAACGGTTGCGAAATGCAATATGAAGGCTTGCCAAACACCATCACAACATCTGCTACACGCTTCAGTTTTTAACATCTTCCGCTTTCACCTCCCAAGGAAAGTACCTCCTAGATTAACTGTGGAGGAGGTTTGGCTTGAAAGGAGGACCTCGGTCAGGACAAATGAGGACAGTTACACAACCTGAATATTAAGAATGCAACTTTTTTTCCAGGTCAGTTCACTGACATCAGCTTGCTAAACAAAACCTTTCCTCTCTGCTATGAAAAGATGACACCATTACATTGCATGCTGTAAATTTAAGCATATATCATTTAAGCAGCACTACTTAGCAAAACTTTTGGTCTGGTTGTATACATGCAACTACATTACTGCACCGTTTTAACCTGCTGTTTTAAAGTAGAACCATAGTAATCAACATTATGAGTTTCAGTAAAGTGGCTTTGAAACTGTGTGTACTGTACTACGCAGATAAAACCGACTTACATTTTTTAATCAAAACCTTTTAAGACATGAAATTATGACATCAAATGAAAGGACATTTTGGCACAATACAGGGACTTCCAAACAGTGTTGCCAAAAAACAACAAAAGCAGGCTTGTTCATCTTGTGGCCATAATGACTGGGCGCATTTTACACCCCCATCCCAAACATTTTATCCACAAATTAAAGCCCGTTTAAAGAGAACACTCACTCTTGTACTAGTTACGAGTTATAGTTTGTGCCATTTAACCGAGTGCATAAACCAGGGTTTAAACTCAAGCTTCCTGACTGCAGATTAATTATAGCTTAAACTTAACATTAAGGGTCTTTCAGACTCCCTTTCTTTCAGACAACTCTGCTGCAATAATTAAGAATATTTTTAGTTTTTAAGATAAAACTACGGGTTTCAGTTCTGTTTATAAACGCTCGACGAAATGCATTGGAATATACCTGCTATATGCCACATCACAAGCAGTTGTTGAGGTATCAGGTCAAGTTTATGTTGCACATCACCCATTTAATGATCACACATAGGTGTCAAACCACAACAAACGCAGACAGATCGTTTCCGATTAGGCCTGCTCGCTCAAAAAAATAGCTTATTTAGCTACTTACGAATTGCCCAAGAATTCATGAAATTTTATATGGCCGATTGTAGTCTCTGCTTCAAAGTTAGGCAACACGTCTCCCAGCAGAACTCCAGGCATGACTGTTTTCTCTGGTGCTGCAGTCGGCACGTGTGATCTCGGAATGGAGGTTACTATGTATCAGGAAGGCTGCGGTGGGCGGGGCGATGCTTCTGATTGGACGAATCGCGTCACCTCTCAGAGGTTAAAGATTAAACAAAGAATTTGTGACGGTGGTTGTTAAATATATTGTGTTTATTGTTTCTGCCTTATTAATAAAATATCGTATCGGGCAGATGAGACAAGATTTGTTTTTTAAATAAAAAAATGTTTATTCAGTATTTTATCAACTATTTATTAATCCAAAAATATATATTTTTTTAACAATTAACATCTATTCTAATATCGTATGTCAGGTAAAGCACAAAAGACTCCCTAAAACATAAATATTCAACAAATTATGCTGTGGTCCGTATTCATAACATCTGCATGAATGGTTGTTCTCAAACTCTATTATTCGGGGTTTTTTACTGTTTTTAAATCCACTTTTGTGTTATAGCGCTTAATTGTTATTTAATATAATTGCTATCTTATTTTGGAATGTAGTCACGTGGCTGAAGAATACGGTTTCCCCCCAGTGTGCATTGCGCAGAGAGCTGCGTTTTAAAGATGGCGCTGCACGGTAGTGTAGTTAAACCAGTTCTCTGTTACCACCTGTAAAACTATGACCTGAGACAGATCCTAAAGCTATATTATAACACAGAAGACATTCCAATAGTATCGGGCTATTCTGTCTTGGCGTTAGTGAAGTGAAATGCCTTCTCCCAAAGCGCGGAGCAGCGGGGCGCGCAGCGGCAGTGTTCCGTGCGCCGGTGGAAACGGACGCTATGAGTTTATCTCTCTAAGCAGGACTCCCCCGCCGCACCTGCTGCAGAGGCAGGGCTCCGATCCCACCCAGGCCCGGCTCCGAGCCTCCGAGAGCCCCAGCCGGCGACGCGGCTCGGGTTCGTCCACCTCCTCCACCGGCGGCCAGCAGTTACCGGAAGAAGACTGCATGAAGCTGAACCCGTCCATCGTTGGGATCGCGCTCAGCTCTCTGCTGGCCATCGACCTGTGGCTGTCGAAGAGCCTCGGCGTGTGCGCCTGCGAGGACGCGTCCTGGGGAAGCGTGCGGCCGCTCATGAAGCTCGTCGAGATCTCCGGGCACGGGATCCCGTGGCTGGCCGGTGCCGCTTACTGCCTGTACAAGAGCGACAGCGCCGCCGGTCAGGAGGTCATGCTGAACCTGCTCATGGGTAACGCGCTTTAACTGCTGCTCAGTAATAAAGCTTAGATGCCATACGATCATCTTCATGCGAGGCACCGTACTAAAATGTGAAAGGCTGTAAAATTAGTAACTTATAATAAATTATTGTAAAATATCATTAGTAAAACATTTAGTTTTGATTACGTTCGAAATAGTAGAAAATGGCACTATACTGTAAATGTGTTTATTTAATCAAGAAGCAATTTTTTCTTATCAGTTATGTAATCAAGTTTTTATTTATTTAGTCACTTACGTTAACATTTATTTTAATAGATTTGTATATTTTATTTTAATGTATTCGTTTTAAACATGGTATTTAAAATTAGTCATTTTGTTTTGCTTTATTTTAATATGCATTTTATTTCAATAAAATCAATTTCTTTAGACAAATTGTTGTTTTATATAAATGTATTATTTTAAAAAAAATTATATATATATATATATATATATATGATTATTATTATTTGTTTTATTTATTTATTTTTAATTATTATTTTTTGTAAAACTGAACACAGGCCCCATTGCACCCCACATGAAAATCCCTGGCTATATAGACACCACTCAGTCATGCAATGCTGTTACAGTGTTGGTCAATATGGGAAAAAGTTCCTAGTGTTTAAAAAGTTTGAATGTGATGCTTTTATTTAGCTATTTTTAAAATAATTCACCCGCTAGTCTCTTGGGTTTAATTTAAAAAAGACCAGCTTCCGAATTCACCCCTGAGGCATATCATTTTTTTGTAGAACAAAACATGAAAGGCATTTTAATTAATTTAAACATCATACTTTATAAATTATTTTCTGAAACAGTCAAAGGAAAAACTTTTCATTGGGAACCCAGTGCTAATGATCTGATTTTCCATTATTATACCTGGACCATTTCCAGATTCCCAGAGGAAAACCGAAGCGATGATCGATCACTCAGCAATCCCACTTCAGCAGCTGTGTCGTTCCATTGACACCCTGTAACTTCGACATCTCAGTCAATAATGGTGACATTTTTTAAAATTACTTTGAACCAGAGGGCCTGTTCAGCTTGTTAATGAAATACAGGCCTGGTCTGTTTCCAGAGGTGATTTGTTACAACATCTTTGCTCAGTTTAACATCTTAATTCATCCTGGTAATCACAATGCCTTGTGTTCAGAGGCAGCTTTAGACTCATCACTCTGGAAAAATGTCTTCTGTGTGTCTAGAGCAGCTGTAAGCAGGATTATATATATCTATATATATATAGATATATATATAGCTTTTTGGCCTTGATGCATCTCCTTAGCTTAACAAAATTGCTTACCCCACTATTCTTTGAGGATTGGTCAAAGCAGCTATTGGATGGGCATAATGCCAATGTATGTGACATGGATACAAATACATTTTAAGCTATCCTATAGAGTCCAAATCACACTGTATGACAGAGCGAGACAAACGTCAACAAACATGCTCATCAGGTTTTGTCAGATCAGTGCATTACTTCATTCGATGTCTGTAACCGTTGATCTGCATTCGTTTTTCTGTTTGAAATCTAATGGCTTTTGGCTAAGTCTGTATCTTTTGATGCAGTCTGAACTAGCCTTAAAGGGACAGTTCACCCCAAAATAAAAAGAATTACCCCGTGATTTACTCACCCTCAAGCCAGAGTTATATTAAAAGTGTTCTGGTTCACACAGCCGCTGAATACACAGTTTGGTTCATTACGGGTGTGACAGCTGCATTCTGTAAATTCAAATGCTCTGCTTCACACTCAAATGTAAAAGCTGCTGTTAATGAAGATTTGATGAAAGAACACGCTGCTCTTTGCACTCTTGTCATGTCAGAAAGTGAGAAAACCTTCAGTTTTATGAACCTCATCATCTTTGATATTACTTCGGTCACTTCTGCTATGGTTTCTGGTAAGGAGTACAGGTTTGACTCACATTGCACGTTCATACAGAGAATTCTAGACACAACTATACGCTGCAGTGTGAACGAGACATTTCGAGATTCCCAAATACAGGACTGACAACCGTATTCTACTGCTGTGTGAACGTGGCCCTATAGACTTTTTCTTGAGTAAAAATTTGTGATTGGGAAAACGACAAACAACAAGCTCTCAAAAACTCAAGTTTGAATAGTAAGTAGTAGCTTCTTTTAATAAGAACACAACTTAACACTGATTTCTAGTCGTGTCTCTTTTGGAAGTAGTTTGACTTTCACAAGACACACAGCGTCTCCAGAACATGGCGCCCGCAGCAACACTACACACAGAATAATAGCTCCGCCTTCTTTCTCTGTGGAAACATTTGGGTGGTGTTTGAACATAAACCCACTCTGTGACGGAGAAAAGTGAAGGCATGTTTAATCATACCGTTTTAGGAGGTGTGTACACGTCTAATAATTTTTATGAAGAACATCTCTTTGTTTTAAAACTTTAATCTTTGTATCTTCAGGGATCGTATCTCTGCTCTAACAGCTCGTAACACTCCACAGAGAAAGAAACACTTGAAATCGCATCATATGACCCCTTTAATACAGCTTCAGTTTTATTTGTGTGAAAGAAGTCATGTACACTGGTTTCAGAATAAATCATGGGGTAATTGTAATTTTTGGTTCAGCTACCCCTTCAGGATTTAGCCTTGATACAAGTTCTTCTTGCTTAATGTTTTCATAATTTATTTTTCAGCCTTGGTTCTGGACCTGGTCCTGGTCGGTGTGATGAAAGCTGTAGTACGACGGCGACGTCCTGCCCATAACCGCATGGACATGTTTGCCACGTTCTCTGTGGATGGCTATTCCTTCCCATCAGGTCATGCCACTCGTGCTGCAATGTGCGCCCGCTTTCTATTGGCCCACCTGGTGCTGGCGGCCCCGCTCCGCGTTCTTGTCCTTCTCTGGGCCACTTTTGTTGGGTTTTCTAGAGTTCTCCTTGGACGCCATCACGTGACGGATGTCGCGTTCGGTTTCCTCATGGGCTACTGGCAATATAATTTGGTGGAGTTGCTCTGGTTGTCTCCAGTCGTGTTGCAAAGCACGATTGGACAGCTTCAATGAGAAGCTAAGACTGGATGATTGTTTCGGTTGCTGCCAGCATGCTGGTAATAATTCCACAATATGTCAAGTTGCTTTATGTGAGTTTACCACGTTTTCTTGAATGTAAAATCTCACATCATCTGCCAGTAATTAAAAAAACTCTCATGCTCACGTTAGATCAGACTGAACGGAGAAATGAGTTAAAGTTGGAGAACGCACTTCACTTGTTTTTCATCACTTGCAGTTATTTCTCTACTTCTTCTGCCAATTCTCTGATAGATTATTCCAGTCTTAATGAATCAGCTGCCATCCTGTTCTGCACTTTCAAGGATTGGTCCCTATCCCAGAACGGTGACCTCTAGCTCCTAACATCAGTGTTCTTGTTTACAGAATAAAACCTCTGAAACACTAGGCAACATCTTGAAGATTTTGCTGCCATTTTAATTAAAATCCAGTCAGATCTCTAATTAAAATGAAAAGCGTTTCTCCAATGAATATTTAATTAAACGAGGGAAGCGGATTTGAAACGTTGAGGTGAATTTCAGTGCAGATCTAATGCCTTTAGGGTATGCAGCGTCCTAAATAGACATTCACAGGGGAGTATTTCTGTCATCTCTGAAGGCTTGCATAGAGTTCTTCATTACACTGATTACCATCCTCTAAAAAAGTCTTTTGTGTGTGTTTTAAAGCTCTGTTCTGGGTTCATCTTAAAAGAGGGAAGCTGTTTTTGTCTGTGCTTTTATTGTGACCGTGTTAAAAACTGTTAAATTTTCTTGCACTTTTCAACGCAGTCTTATTGGTCGTTAGAAGTTTGTTGTATTTTGCTATGGTCAAATTAGCTGGTTTTTAATTGGGTTAAAGCCACAGATGTAATTACAGAGCCATATATTACAATATGCTGCAAATTTTTGCCATGTACTGCAGGAGAACCTGTCATAATGACCATTTGGTAGCATTAAACAGGTGTACATTGCACCATGCTGGTTATAATTTTAACTAAAGATCTGCGGAGTTGTCACGCTCCGACTGGACATAGAAGTACTGTGGTAATATTACTAATCGTGGCACTTTAATATGTCGTTGTACTGAGTGATTATCATTTATGTACCTCAGTCTTTACACAGTGCTTAAAGGAATAGCTAAGTTTGGCCAAAAATGAACATTTGCTGCAAATTTACTCACTTCTGGGCCATCCAAAATATTAAGAAATTTTCTCTGCAGTGAATGGGTGCCGTCAGAATCCAAACAGGTGACAAAACTCGACTCTAGTCCGTCAGTTATATCTTGTGAAGAGTAAAGCTGCGTTTGTAATAAACCATCTACATCTTGGATGGCGTGAGTGCAGGTTTTTAGCAAATTTTCATTTTGAGCTGCATGTGAACTATTCCTGTAAGAAATAGAATATTTCTAGAATGTCATGGTCTTGCCATGCACATGTGCAAAAAAAGCACTAATAACCTTTTGTGTTAGTGGAGGAAGATGTTCACATTTTCAAAGAGCAAGTAAGGAAGAAAAATGGATCTTTTTAGTTTTTTTATCCCATGGACTTTTTTTTAATTTTTTTACAATTTTGACACTTGGTTGTTGACAGGTAAAATTTGTCATTCTACTACTACTACTTCCTGTCTGTGTATATGACCAAAAATATACGGACGCTCTTAAAACCAGGTTTGGCTGTTCCTTTAATTCCCCTGAGCACAGTTTTAGAGTCACACATGCAGTGACCTTACAGAGAGTTGACCTCCTCACAGAAATGTGTGTAATAGCCAAAATCATTGTTTCTATGCGTCTACATATGTTTAGACATATAGTTACATTCCACCGATCTGAATGTGAAAAATAAAGATATAATAGAGAGATTGGCAACTCTGAATTTTTCCATATTATACATTATACTGTAAATGTGATAATACTAATGTATTTTTTTTGCATTTCGTTTTAATTCCACTTTTTTCTCTCGCTCCGTATCAGGCAGATGTTGAATCAGACATTTCCGTGTGTGTGTTTTTGTGTTGTATTTTTCAGCATGTGTATGTCTGCATGAGAGTCTGTTCTACTGAATACTTGAAAGGGACTTTTCAATCAAGCTGACGGTCAGCTTTATACACTCATACGTCTTCCTTCTTTAAAGTACTGTGGCATCAAAGATGTTTCGACAAATCCACCCCAAAATCTAGAGATTTTTCTTCTTTCTTTGATCTGAATTATTTCTTCTCTGACAGAAGGATGCACAGTTAGACATTTCTGGTAAAGGTTGTATACATGTTGACTGTTTCAAGAGAGCCATATGCACATTCTTCCTTCGCAATAACTGTGCAATCGTTTGATCATTGTGTAATATCACAATTGACAGATGGCAACCAATAATCTTGTTTTTAAATGGCAATAATTGTGTGCTGTTTTGGTGATGATTGTTTTCTAGGTGTGGTTTTCTTTTCTTTAGGAGACATTTTTATTTAATTCCTGTGGTTGTAGGTGTACAGTCAGCTTCACCAGCTATTTCACAATCTGACACTCGATCGCTCTGTGATCTGCACTGAAAAGAGACAATTTACCTTCACCAAAGTCAGATTTACCTGTGATATTCATAAGCTTATTGTTGTGCCTGCTATGACTGTTGATTCTATTTGTGATGTAAAATATACTCTACATTCATCATAATGTGATTGTATTTTCTAAATTAAAATGAAGACATTGTGGTTTTGTGTCTTTTGTACTATTTTCTCGTTGAACATCTGATCTTGTGAGTTAATCTTTGACACTAAAGTAGAAGTGTTTTACAGTAAGCTCTGACTCAGAAGATAAGAAGCTCAGCGGTAAGATATTTACTGCTTGCAACATGTTTTATTGCTGTAAGTTTTTCTATATGAGGTAGGTTAATCGTTACGAAAACAAATAGAACAAATAACAAACTGCTTAATCTGGTTCTGTTATGTAGTGTGAACAGGATGTAAGACTTTGGCATATAAGGAAAACCATTAATGCATGAATTTTTGTCATGTTTCAGTATAAACGCTTTGTTCAAGCTTGTACCAAAATATTTATTTTCTGCCCGTGTATTTTTGGTGCATACATCATTTCTTGACAGGTCCCGTATCATGTAGCACAGTGTGTTCATGGGAAAATGTTTGATGAATTAAACGGCAAAAGTGCACTTCAGGCTTTCTTGGCTCACTGTAAAGGTTTTCAGAGGCAACAACTTAACACTGATTTCTAGTCGTGTCTCTTTTGGAAGCAGAAACAAAGTAGTTTGACTTTCACAACGACACACAGCGTCTCCAGAACATGGCGCCCGCAGCAACACTACAG
>JAUCNO010001210.1:738874-757672 GCA_032353835.1 Enteromius viviparus
GAGCCTTTCCTTTCTGTATGACTGTGCACCATTCTTGCAAGAATTAAATCTTTATTTTTATATAAAACGCAATTGCTCTATTTGTCTTCTTGACTGAGAGTCTTTGAAATTTTTGCCACAACACACCAACAGAAAATTTTAAATGTTGTTAATCCACAAAGATTTGATCAAACTTTTCTCACCATTGTCTGTTTTACAGAAATTTGACGCAGAGCTTTTTAAAATGGCCATGCCATGTCTGAGTGCCATAGCTGGTGCCATACCACCTGATTATGTTGACTCCAGCCCGGGCTCGGCATTAGTTAAGCAGGCCTCTGTGGATGCACAAGGCAACTTTGACCCCCAGCCTATTAGTACTGCAAAGTAAGTACCACTGAAACGCTGGCCATGTAACCCCACGTAGAAATCCTTTAATTTGACCTTTCTGTGGACTACACAGTATACTGTTTGTCTTTCAGCATCTCACTGCCTGAAAAGCTAGATTACATAGCAAGCAAGTTTGCTGAGCATTCCCATGAGAAATGGTCCTCTGAGAAGGTTGGACGTTGTTAAAACTCATCCCATTAATCTTGCAGGTTTTATTGTGCCACTAGAACTATTCTTCTGTTGAATTAGACAAAGCATGACTGCTTGTTTTATCTTGTATGGTGATAGATCGCTCTCGGCTGGACTGCGGGAGATAAAGTAGATGACAAAGCTAAAACTCATCCACTTCTGAAACCGTACAAAGCACTGAGTGAAAAGGTACACATAAAAACCAAATCACATTCTTCTGTATTGATTTTTGTCTCTAACACAAATGGCAGATTGAAAGGATGAATTTTAATGTATTTAAATTTGTCGCTTTGCATAGGAAAGGGAGACTTACCGCTATCCTGTAAAAGAGACTCTGAAGAGCATGTTGGCAATGGGATGGAACATTGAGAGGACCAAAGAAGGAGAGGCCATGTTCCAGCAAAGGGAAACAGAAAAACAGCGCAAGATATCAGAATCCTCTCAGGTAATGTTAGATAGCATGAAGTTTATTTTTTAAAATTGTCTGTCAACAAATCAAAGCATTTAGCACATTGTGTTGCCTCTTCTCCGCTTTACAGGGCGAGTTTATTCCAGCCCCACAAGATTTAGAAAATGTTATTCTATCAAGAGAACTTCAGGCAAGTATGCCTGATCGATGCATATTTCGGTTGCACTTTATTTTAAGGTGCCCTTGTTACAGTTTAATCAAATATTTAAGTACTGATATTATAATTGGAAGTTCATGTAATGTGTAACAAGGACGTACCTATAATTGATATATTGTGTATTAAATCTGTATTTTCACTGAAATCTTTTCAACAGGCAATGGTTGAAACAGTTGCAGAAAATTACCACAACATTTGGGCAAAGAAGAAGAAAAAGGAACTTGACAGTAAAGGTGAAGCTTTTCTCCTGGAAAAAGTCTGTTTGACTCAATCCTGTCTAAGCTGTCCCAGATGCATTGATTCACTGTATGTTGTCATCGAAAAGGAGGAGGAAGTCATCCATTGTTGGTACCGTATGACACACTGACGGCAAAGGAGAAGTACAGAGATCGAGAGAAGGCCCAGGAACTCTTTAAATTCTTGCAGGTCAATGGATATGCCATCAGCAGGTCAGTGTTTTCTCAAAACTGTTCTGAATTTGGTACTGTGTTGATTTGTAGTCTGGGACTTGAAACAAAGCCGGAACCACTATACTACAGGATATTTGCAACAGTTTGTGATCTCTTTATTAACCTTTTTTTCCCTGTGCGTACACAGAGGTCTGAAGGACATGGAGCAGGATTCCTCTTCTATGGAAAAGAGGATTGCCTACAAGTTCCTTAAGAGGCTTTTAAATTATGTTGATTCTGCACAGGAGTTTATCGCCCATCTTGGTGAGAAAAAATGATGAATATCAGATAAATTAATTGATAGAAAATGTAATATGTTAAGCAGTTGTTTTCTCTGCCCACCTTTTTTTAGAGGCAATGGCTACCAGTGGGAAGACAGAAAAATCTCCCCATGATCAAGAAATCAAGTTTTTTGCTAAGGTAGCATTCGGTTTTCAAGCCAACACTTTCTTACACAGAGCAATTTAATATTCAACTGAAGTCAAAGGCCAGCTTTTAAAAAAGGTTTTCTCTTGATTGCATACAATGTAGGTTCTGCTGCCTGTAATAGACCAGTACTTCAAAAACCACTGCTTGTACTTCTTATCATCTCCCAACATCAGCCTGAGCAGCAGTGGCTATGCATCCAACAAAGAGAAGGAGATGATCACCAGGTGCTGCTGTTACAATATAGCCAAATTCTCTTATAAAATATAAATGCATATCAAATAACTGCATAGTGTATAAGTGCATGCTGAAAATATAGAATAATACTTAATTAGCTAACTTTCAACATATAATAGTATAAACATACAACCTGAATTACAGAAATTTCGGGATGTTTTTTTTTTCAAATTAGAATTTTAGAATAAAATGAAAATTAAAAGACTTTTAAATCACATAAGTTGTTTTCATTTTATTCAAATTTTAAAAACGTCCAAACTTATTTGGAACTTTCCGTTATATCCAGGATGTGTTATAATCCCTATTCCTTCAATGTATATACAGAATTCAGTGAAGTGCAGACTTTTTAACTATTTATAAGGTGGCACTTACATTTTAAAGGAGCCATTGAGTTTGGAGTTCTCTGACATTTTTCATATTTCTTGCATATTCGGATGCAAGTATTGTTTTAAGTACATTGATGCTAACTTGGATCATTCTTC
The DNA here is from genome assembly GCA_032353835.1 of Enteromius viviparus. Classification (NCBI taxonomy): domain Eukaryota; kingdom Metazoa; phylum Chordata; class Actinopteri; order Cypriniformes; family Cyprinidae; genus Enteromius; species Enteromius viviparus. Next base: position 741,650 of record JAUCNO010001210.1, read on the forward strand.
CTTAGTCTATTCTGTAAGCTGGCAGCCCTTGTCAGACATAGAATATCACTCTTTGGTAAGAATTCTCAAGCGTATTCAAATGTTTTGCTTCATTTTGCCTGAAAAACCTCATTCCACAGTTTTAAGACTCTTTGTTCTTTCAGGAAGTGACTCCACCACCATGGTGAGCTGTTTGCACATACTGTCACGCTCACTGGACTTCAGGTAGAGAGCAAAACCTCATTGAAACCTGAATCACTGACTAGATGACGTGGTTAAGGTTTCAGTGGTTTTTATCTGATTCTGTTATGACTCTTAGGACTGTAATGAAGTCTGGGTCAGAGCTGGTGAAGGCTGGTGTCCGGACGTTCTTTGAGAATGCAGCAGAAGACCTGGAGAAGACACTGGAGAACTTGAAGCTGGGGAAGTTGGGTCAGTCACGCACCCAGATGAAGGGCGTTACCCAGATTATCAGCTACACCTCAGTGGCCCTGCTGCCCATCTTGACGGTTCTCTTTCAGCATATCACCCAACACCAGTTTGGAGTAGAACTGCTATGTGAGTCAGCTGTTCTTTGACCTACAGTGTGATGTTTGTTTTCACTAGTCGATTCTTAACATATCCCATGATGAGAAACTAATGTAATAAAGACTCAATAAAATGAGAAACTTCATGAAAAAAATCATAATGACTTAACATCTCAAAATAATGAGAAATTAAGTCATCATTAAGAGAAAGTCTTGCATTATTATGAGATACTAAGTCATAATTGTCCATTTTACCTCAGTATTTACTCTTAAATAATTAATTATGGAAAAGTTTCTTATCTCTATTTTCGGATATTTTTATGCTTAGTCATTATTATGAGATGAACATTCTCAATTAAAAGAAAGTCCTGCTGACTTCTTGAATTCTATTTTTTCCAGAATTGATATTTATTACTGATTGACAGGAAAAAGTCAAGGATAAACAGGAAACAGGAATTCTCATAGAAAATTAATTTTAAAAGTTTGTGTAAGCACACCATTTTGCAATAATAGTTACTTTTTTCAATGTATTTGTATCCAAACTGTCTTACAACTATCTCATACGTCATATTTTCATAGAAGATTTTAGATACTGAAAAGTACTGAAATAATATTTAATGTAAGGAACCAGATTAGTTAGAAGTACTTCAGTATGCCATATACTTGCTCATTAAATTAGAATGTTCCTCAAAATAATTGCATTTGTATGTTTCAGTGGATGACATTCAGCTGTCTTGCTACCGCATCCTTACCAGCCTCTACTCTTTGGGCACTGGAAAGAACATCTATGTGGAAAAGTACAAAAACATTCCTGAAGGAACTTTTGGTTTTGTTCTCTGTCCATGAAACTGAGACGACTATGTTGGGTTTTTACAGACAGCTTCCAGTTTTGGGTGAATGTTTATCCACACTGGTTGGAGCCATGCCTGTTGCCTTCCTGGAATCCAGTCTAAATATGCACAACCCCCAATCTGTCTTCAACACCAAGACACCAAGAGAACGAGCTAGTGAGTATATTGGCATTATATTTGATGAGAAACCATATAATGAAAATATGGTCCATTTGCAGACAGTCATAATAGGCAGATTTTTGTTTCTTTCTTTTTTTAAAGAAAAATATAATTTAAATTCTCTGCTTTTAATGCTGAATCATTTTACAGTTTTGAGCATGCCAGACACTGTGGATGAGATGTGTCCTGAGATGCCCCATCTGGACGGCCTAATGAAGGACATTGGCGAAGTTTCTGAATCTGGAGCACGCTACACAGAGATGCCACAGGTCATCGAGGTCATCCTGCCAATGTTGTGTAACTACCTGTCTTATTGGTGGGAAAAAGGCCCTGAAAACTCCCCTGTTGATACTAACTGCTGCACAACTGTCACATCTGAGCATCTCAGCCTAATCCTGGGCAACATCCTTAAGATTCTCAATAACAACCTTGGCATTGAAAATGCCCCTTGGATGAAAAGACTTGCAGGTGAGGGTGAACTTGAACTGGTACTGATTAGAATGCTTTGATACAGTATGACTGTAATGCCTTCTCAAATATGATCTGTAAATTCTTTTCTATGTAGTATACTCCCAGCCTATCATTAGCAAGGCTAGCCCAGATCTTCTTAGAACGCACTTCCTGCCTACGCTGGAGAAACTGAAGAAGAAAACAGTGAAGGTAGTGGCTGAAGAGGAGCTGCTGAGGGCTGAAAGCAGGGCAGACACACAGGAAGCTGAACTGCAGATTCTGGATGAGTTTGCTGTTCTCTGCAGGGATCTGTATGCTTTCTATCCAATGCTCATTCGTTATGTGGACAACAACAGGTACTATACCACGGTCTGAGATAAAGCTGCCTGCTAACTTTAATTTTGATGCCCACTGCAAAAACAATTAACCCACTATATCTGAACAAATTAGGTTTAATTGCTGCTAAAAAACAATCTATGGTACTATCTACAGGGATAAGTTCATTGCACTTTTGTTGATAAGTTGATTTGACTTTTGACTAGATCCAAATGGCTGAAGCAACCAGATGCAGATTCAACTGAACTTTTTAAAATGGTGTCAGAGATTTTCATCCTTTGGTGTAAATCTCATGTAAGTGTCTCATGTCTTCAACAGCATTTTCAAGAATTTGCAATTATTTTTTAAGATTTCCAGAGCTTGTTTCTGCTCTTTGTTCATAGAACTTTAAAAGGGAAGAGCAAAATTTTGTGGTGCAAAATGAAATTAACAACTTGGCATTCCTCACTGGAGACAGCAAGACAAAGATGTCAAAAGTAAGTTTGATATTATTAAATAATTGCTAGCAATTTATTAGACCCAAAAGCTCTGAGCTAATTACCTAGCTTAAAAAGCATAATAAGAGCTACATGCATATGTTTAATGTGGGACATATTGCTTTGTAAAATCAGTCTGGAGGTCAGGACCAAGAAAGAAGAGGAAAAAGGAGAAGAGGAGAGTTGTACTCCATCCAGACTTCCCTTATCGTAGCAGCTCATAAGAAGATGTTGCCCATTGGTCTGAACATGTGCACTCCTGGAGACCAGGAGCTCATTTCCTTTGCCAAGATCCGTTATAGTCTGGTGAGTGCATTTCTTGTTGCTTTAACGATGTTTTATTGGAGGTTTACAGAACAAACCCCTAACAATTTCTCTGTTTAACAGAAAGACACAGATGATGAGGTGAAGGATTACCTCAGGAAGAACCTCCATCTTCAGGAGAAGGTCTGGAGAAGCAAATCACTACCTAACATGCATGATTAGATCCTGAAGAGTTGACATTGGCTTGGTTTCTTGTGCCATCACAGTCAGCAGATCCAGCAGTGCAGTGGCAGATTAACCTTTACAGAGATATTGTGGTGAGAAATGAGGAACCTCCAGACCCAGAGCAAAATGTGGAGAGAGTTCAGGCCATCTCCGCCGCTGTCTACAACCTTGAACAGGTACACCAGGCTAAAAAATGAAAATGTGATATGTACTTTATGCCTATACACGTTATTTATTGCTTAATACTTCCAAATGAAGTTCAATTTGTTCAAGACCCAACAATAAGCAAGAAAAAGCATTAATTTCTCTGATTATTATTTGTAATTTAACACATTAAGGATCATTAATGATAATCATAATCTTTTCACTTTCTGAAATAGCTAGGCTAATCTCTTTTCTCTACATCCTTTGGCTAGCATTACAGTATATGATCACAGCTTTAATGTTTTAAGTTCAATAAATTAAAAAATTACTATAATATTTTTAATGTTCTGTAATGGTTAATAACTGTACAGTATATAATAATGTTCCTCCCATTCATAGTTAGGCCTAGTTAGTAAAAAGATGCAATTAAACACATATATTTAATGTTTGTAATAAATACTGAATTTATGTTGTTTCTACATCAGTTTGTGAAAATATATTTATAATTACAAATTTTAAGATTTAATTTATTAAGATTAATCACATAATAATATTGTAATTGACACCTAGATTAATAAAAGTTTATTGATAGTTAATGATACCTGATGATACTCAAGAACTACTTTTGATCAAATCACAAATTGTAATTTGTTTACCAAAGATTTTACAGCTTCTTGATCTTATTTAGTTTCCTGTTGTTGACAGCCTATTTTTGTCTTGAACAGCGAGTAGACTAACACATTTTAATTGATATATTTTACTCACAGGTTGAGCAGCCGCTGAGGAACAAGAAGATGGTGTTTCAAAAGCTGCTGTCAAAGCAAAGAAAGCGTGCCGTGGTGGCCTGTTTCCGCATGGCACCACTCTACAACTTACCAAGGTATGTCTTTGGAAGCCTTTAAATTTCAATTGCAGCTTTGCAATATTCATTCACAGCATTCAGCTTTGAAATACACTGACTCAATAGGAAATTCTGAAAGATTCTTTGATAGCTACTGTATTCCTTCCTTCCAAATGCATCTGAATGCATTCTATACTCCCTCTATCGTGTTTAAATGTGCTGCTAAGTGTTTTACTTGGTGCTTTTCAGTGCTCCTTTCTTCCTTCCCCCTAAAACCTGTCCCTTTCTGTTGTCTCCATAACACACTTCAGATACAAAAATAATAATTACTTCCTGAATGGCTATCGGTACGTTTGGCTGGAAAAGGTGTACCATACCTCCAGCTTTGACCGTCTGTTCTCCATGCTAACGGTAATGTGAGACTAAGAGAACTCATGATCTCAGCCTCCTCCTCCTCCTCTTCCATTCTCCAAGCTAAGGGCTGAGCACAAGCATACAGTTAACGCCGCCATTCTGAATGGTCACCTCCTTTTTTTTTCCCGGGTCTCTGTTTTATATAGCGACAGGAACTTTCAGGGTGGGTGGAGGGTTCTTGACCTCAGCAGTGATTATTTAAATGGTAGCTTTCATGGACTTCCTCATTAAGGTGACCAGTCAGATGAGGCCATGGACTGTACATCTTCCTCTCACACCACAGAATGCACCTCCTTCCTTCATCTTCCTCTTAACCTCCCTCTCCCCCCCACTCTTCAGGCATCGCTCAATTAACCTCTTCCTCAGTGGCTATCAGAGACTTTGGATAGAGGCAGAGGAGTACTCCTTTGAGGAGAAGCTAGTGCAGGACCTGGCAGTAAGTACCGGGCTGGCATCAGCGCTGCCCCGTGTGCTGTGTGTGCCCGCTGGTGCCTTCTCAGCGGCCGAATGCTCTGCGGCCAGCACCGTGCCCGCTAAGGCGCGGGAGCACGTCTCTGCCTGCCTCATGTACTCATCCTGGCCTGTGTTCAGCTCTGCTGGTTACGTGACACACTACCGACCGAGGCACAGCAGCCAAGGCATGCATGACTTTCGGCTGAGCCTCAGTTCCCGCCATCTCACTAGAAAAGCAGTCCGTTTCAGCGCAGCCGCGGTAAGAGGAGTGGACGTTCCCTGCGACGCTCCGCTTTGTTCTTTGGGTGTCGTCTTTCTTTCGTAAGTCTCATTTGTTGTGAGAGTCGGTGGCATGCTCACCTCATGTAGAGATTTAGTGTCAGCTGAAGTTCAATCGACCCGCCTGATTTGCACGTCATAATTAAGAATATATTAATTAATGTGCGGGAATTATTTTGAGTAGTGATTAAATATCAAATTGACTTTGGACTCAAGTTTACAGTATTGTTATTAATGGTAAACACTGATAATTTGGCACTTATTCAAATCTTGTGAGGACACCCTTTTATTAATATTTATTTAATAATGAAAAAAATCGATTTGCAATAGTATGTAACACTTTTTACACACTGCAAAGCCATTTTCATCACCGTGTCTCCATTTTGCATGTTTATCCTGAGTTGGTCATTGGTCTCTGTGTAATTCTGGAGCATCCGATCAGACTCCAGTGACCATGCTCAGGCCACTATGTCATCCCAACAAGTGCTTCTCAGCTGAGGCCCAGTGAACGTCCAAGATCCAACAAATTTAACCCAGCTGTGCTGCACACCTGATCCAAATGTAAACATTAAAATGGCTTCACGGGCCTGAACAGAGAGACACTGATCTTGATTACATCTAAGTGTGTCTTTGTGTAAAATAACTGCATGTCTAATTTTAATCCAGAGCCTCTTGTTGCAAGATCAGAAAGCAAACTATTGGAGTCATAATGCTGGAAATGACTGGAATGAAACTAAATTGCATAAAGTATGAAAATGTGTTTGTTTATTGTCATATCAGAGAGAACAGCTTTTAGTGTTTTAATGAGGTTTTTTTGTGTATGGCTTGATTTGTAATACTGTAGAAGTTTTTTGTTTCGGGCTGTGCACCATTGAGAATTGGGAATTTAGCTCCTAAATGTATTTGTAATTTGAATTAAAGGAACTAGAATTTAACTGAATTAAAATGAGTAGTTTTTAATACATTTCATTTATTCAGTATGAATTACCCATAAATAAGTTATCATACATGCAACGTATGAGATATTTACAGAAACATTAGATAATAATTTTGATATATGCTTTATTTTCCAAAATGCAATAATTAATCTCTTCAAGCAGTTTATAAGATTTCTGCTAGTAATATTTTGCTGTTATTAAGTGTTAGCTACTGTAATTTCTTTTTATTGCATTTCAGTTGTTTCCTTTACTTGTAGTTCCAATTCATCATCCTATGGGACAAGGCCAACTGAATTCAAATTTACACTTAAATCAAAAGGAGCCAATTCTTAAATTCTGAACTTAGCCCAGCTCTTGTAATAAGGTAGATGAGCATGGTTTAAGTGAAAGGGTGATTGCAATGTCAGAGTTTGTTTGTGCATCATTATTTGGTTTGTAAACAAATTTCTACAAAACCAAGGTCTATAAAATTAGACTTCTGATTATAGCCAAAAAAACTAAATGTAGGAAACAAATAAAGTTATAGAGAAAAATAAAATGCTGGTGATCAACAGATTGCGGGGAAAGTCTTTATAACTTCAATGGCTCTTCCTTCAGAAAACTCCCATGACTGTGGTAGAGGAAGAAGAGGAAGAACAAGCTGAAGTTCAGCCAGACCCTCTTCATCAGCTCATCCTTCACTTCAGTCACAACGCTCTGACGGAGAGAAGGTGGCGTTTTCATATAAAAGTACAAAGAAGTACATAATTAACTTTTCAATGATAGATAAACAACTGACTCCTTTTGTTTTGCAGTTTTCTAGAAGAGGATCCTCTTTACATTGCATATGCTGACATGATGGCAAAGGTTAGATATATTTAATTTAATTATATTGTTAACAATTTATATTGTAAACTGAGTTTCAGTTGAATCAATATTTTTTATTTACAGAGTTGTGCTGAGAATGAGGAAGAAGAAGAGGAAGAGGAGGGAAAAGAAAAAACGTTTGAGGTATCAAAATTATGTTTTTTTTTATAAAAGTAGCAAAAACTAAATCTTAATGAAAACAATGCATGTTTAATGGACTTTAAACAGTGTAAATTTCAACACTTTTGTTGACTCTTACAGGAAAAAGAAATGGAGAAGCAGAAGATTCTGTACCAGCAGGCCAGACTTCACGCTCGCGGGGCTGCTGAGATGGTGCTACAGATGATCAGTGCCAGTAAAGGTACATGTCTTTATTTCCGCCCCCCTTTTTGCTCTCTCTAAAGTCCTAATGCATTGGATTCCCTAAAGCAATATTTGTTTGCTTGCAGGCCGACTTGGTCCAATGGTGACTGGCACCCTTAAACTAGGCATTTCAATCCTAAATGGAGGCAACGTTCTTGTTCAGCAGGTAAAGAACTTGACTGGTCATATGTTAGTGTTGTCTCACAAAGGGATACTGAGCTCAGAAAATGTGTTAATGCTTTAAAATTTCTTTAGAAAATGCTGGATTATTTGAAGGAAAAACGAGATGCAGGCTTCTTTAAAAGTTTATCTGGACTAATGATGTCTTGCAGGTGGGTGTGAACAGTTTTGTGTTTATTATCCATTTGGCCCTACGGTAATTATTAATTGTGACTCTGTATCTCTGGCAGTGTGCTGGATTTAAATGCATTTGAAAGGCAAAATAAGGCAGAGAGTCTTGGAATGATGACTGAAGAGGGGTCAAGTAAGCCAAGAAGCTTTATTCATCTCTATCTTAGCTCTTTTTAATGAGTACTGTGATTAATTAGTTGATGTATTTGATAACAACATCTGCATTATATCTCTCCTGCCATTAGACTACAAAACACAAGTTGTGTTTATATACTGTATATGCAGAGTATATTAGTTTTGTTTAAGTACTGTATAGCTTTGAAAGTGCTATCAGTTTCAGTCTTTCTTTTGGAAGTTATTGCACTCTGAACTTTGTGAAGTGCACTGTTAATAATGTGTGTACATGGATTCACTGCAACAGTGGAAGTTGCAGTATTCTCCACATGCACTGTCAAATGTCTATGGGATGCCATTAACATTAAATGTTTTACTGTCCAGTAATTAAAGGGCTTCATTTTCAAAGGTGAAATGAAGGACCACAGGGGTGTGATTATGCTATGCACAACAAAAATACTGTAATTAGGACACACTTCATTAATTTTGAAGAATGTAAAATATGTAAAAAAAAAATATATATATAATAATAATAATATATGAATATTATGTTGCTAAAAGTATTTCTGATAGGTATGATTTTTTTTTCATTGTTTGGTTTGCTTGATTTACCCCCAAATAAAAATTTATTTAAATTTTGCTAAATACAATTCTGACAGAGTTAAGGTGAATGTGAGCTTTTTCTAAACATTTGGTTTGCCTGATTCACCCCGAAATGGGAAAAGAATTGCTTTGGTACCAAATTTTTTAGCCAAGTACCAAAGCATACTGTAGTCTATGGAGCCCCTTAAGTAATGTTTGTGTGTTACGGGTGCGTGTATAATCCAAACACGAAAGGAGACGCAAGAACGATTTAACACATTTAATTGTAACCAGGATCAAAGAGGCAGCAAAACACAGAATACTGTAGAAAATACCTCTAGGAAGTCCCTGCTCCAGGAGAAGGAGTTTAACTGAAGGGTCCATAGAAAGGGGGAACAAAAACACCTGTAACAAAAAATTGCCGCAAAAACTGTTTCGGTCTGTAATTATTAGAAGGGAAGACAATCAACGTAAATGAGCTAGACACACCTGAACGGAATACTTAATTAGACAAAATTAGGTCACAGGGGAAAACACAGAGCCCTTGGGAAGTGACAACAACATCCAGCTACTATTTTTGTGAGAGAAAGCAAAAGATTTAAAAAGCATTTTCTCCTCCCACCCTGAATTTTTTCTATCCACCCTATATTTTCTCCTCCGCCATGTCCATTAAGGGGCTCTGTAGTAATCTGTGTTTTAGGCCTATTTATTTTTTTAGTTATTTAAATTTTCATGGTTCTGATTACTGAACACAGTAATAAGAATCATCCCTTAGGTTTTTATTAAAATTAAATTTATAAAACTATCCATGTATTAATATTGTATACAGTGGGTACAGAAAGTATTCAGACCCCCTTAAATTTAGCTAAAATCATTTAAATTAATATTTGTTTCTTACTTATGTACACACAGCACCCCATATTGACAGAAAAACCGAGAATTGTTGACCTTTTTTCAGATTTATTAAAAAAAAAAAAACTGAAATATCACATGGTCCTAAGTATTCAGACCCTTTGATCAGTATTTAGTAGAAGCACCCTTTTGATCGAATACAGTCATGAGTCTTTTTGGGAAAGATTTTTCACACCTGGATTTGGAGATCCTCTGCCATTCCTCCTTGCAGATCCTCTCCAGTTCTGTCAGGTTGGATGTTAAACGTTGATGGACAGCCATTTTTAGGTCTCTCCAGTCAGTGCTCTGGCTGGGCCATTCAAGAACTGTAACATAGCTGTTGTGAAGCCACTCCTTCATTATTTTAGCTGTGTGCTTGGGGTCATTGTCTTGTTGGAAGCTAAACCTTCGGCCCAGTCTGAGGTCCTGAGCACTCTGGAGAAGGTTTTGGTCCAGGATATCCCTGTACTTGGCCGCATTCATGTTTCCCTTGCATTCAACCACTCGTCCTGCCCCTGCAGCTGAAAAATACCCCCACAGTATGATGATGTCACCACCATGCTTCACTGTTGGGACTGTATTGGACAGGTGATGAGCAGTGCCTAGTTTTCTCCACACATACCGCTTAGCAAACTCCATGCAGACTTTCATGCATCATGTGCACTGAGGAGAGGCTTCCGTCAGGCCATAAAGCCCCGACTGGTGGAGGGCTGCAGTGATGTTTTACTTTCTACAACTTTCTCCCATCTCCTGACTGCTTCTCTGGAACTCAACCACAGTAATCTTTGGGTTCTTCTTTACCTCTCTCACCAAGGCTCTTCTTCCCCGATAGCTCAGTTTAGCCAGACAGCCAGCTCTAGGAAGGGTTCTGGTCGTCCCAAACGTCTTCCATTTAAGGATTATGGAGGCCACTGTGCTCTCAGGAACCTTAAGGGCAGCAGAAATGTTTTTCTAACCATGGCCAGATCTGTGCCTTGCCACAATTCTGTCTCTAAACTCTTCAGGCAGTTCCTTCGACCTCATGATTCTCATTTGCTCTGACATTCATTGTGAGCTGTAAGGTCTTATATAGACAGGTGTGTGGGTTACTAATCAAGTCCAATCAGTATAATCAAACACAGCTGGACTCAAATGAAGGTGTAGAAACATCTCAATGGTGATCAGAAGAAATGGACAGCACCTGAGTTAAATACATGAGTGTCACAGCAAAGGGTCTTTCAGTTTTTCTTTTTTAATAAATCTCCAAAAATGTCAACAATTCAATGTTTTCCTGTCTATATGGGGTGCTGTGTGTACATTAATGAGAAAAATATGAACTTACATGATTACAGCAAATGGCTGCAATATAACAAAGAGTGAAACATTTAAGGGGTCTGAATATTTTCCGTACCCACTGTATATATAATTTTAAATTGAATTTTGTTAAATAACTGGAATGAAAATACTGTCTTGAATAAATTTTTTATCATATGCATTTTAGAAATGTTTATTTTAATGATTTAGATTTTTCTTTACACTTTTAATCATACTGATCTGTTGTATATTATTGAGGTAAAATGCAGTGATTTTTCACAGTGCTTTTATAAAAGAATAATATTACTAAAACCTAACCTTAAGAATTTGAAGAGAAAATATTTCTAAAAATATAAATATTCTGCTAGCCTCCATTATGTGCTGATCAGTAGTTATACTTTGAGAAGATAAATTCAGAGGACCAGGTTGTTTTTTTCCTTGCTCTTTAAACTCGTGTGTCTTTGCTTAATTAGATTTCTCAAGAGGCTCCCTTTGTCCAGGCATGCTAATGCAATTTCTCCTCTCTTCCTCTCAATTAACAATTAATCTTTGCCCAAAACTGGTCCGTGCTGCACCGTATGGAAGAGCAGGCAAACAGCGGCCCTGCAGCTCCGCAGGAGGATAAACAAGTACTAGTTGTTCCGTCGCTCGTTGCCCGTGGGCACCAGCCTCTCATCGCCCCAAAGGAGAACAGGAGACGCTGGGAAAACCATAAACACAGAGCGATGATGAACCAATCTCTTACCTAAAGCAAATTATTACACTGCTGCATCATTCTCCAGTGAGTTTAGAGCAAATGGCAGATTAAAACATTTTTCGCAAACATGGTTTTCGCCCTCAGTCTCTTTCGGTCTCTTTGCCTGTGTGTCCTGCGTTTTGTGTATGTGTGTGTGTATATCTAATAGCGGCTGACACACTGTAATTACACAGATTCTTATGCATCATGGTCTTACACTGCGGATCAGCTTAGATGTACAGTAACATCTGTTCATTGAGTGTTACATATGCAGTGAACCCAATGTGCATTTCATCTTGATGCACATCTGTAATGACAGGAAATGCTGTTTAATTTATAATTTTTATGTACAATTTAATGTATTTTTTTTTATGAAGTTTTTACAAGAAAATACCATTTCTACTTTGCCTTCAAAATTTCATGTTTAATTTCAGTGTGTCACTTCCTGATTCTTTTGTTTGTTCTACACCAAAGTGCAGTGTATGATCAGATCATCACTGGGAAATTGCATTAACATACCCCTTAAACCAATGTTGTTACAATTAATTTAATAAGTACATGAAAGAAAACAGTACTGCAAAACTAGATGTGCAAGTTTGCTACTGCTACAAATGAGATTATTATAAAAACTTGATTTAGACCTAAATAATATAATATATGTACATTTAAATGTAAATATATATATATATATATATATATATATATATATATATACATACAATAAAGTATTTTTTGATCATCATGGCTTTATTATTTAGAAATATTATTACAATATAAAATAATTATTTTGTATTTAAATATACTTTAAAATATATTTTTTTTGCAGTGGTGGCAAAGCTGATTCTTCATCAGTTATTACTGATGAATTACTGATTATTTATCAGATATTACTGATGAGTGTCATATGGCCTTTGAGAAATCATTGTAATTTGCTGATTCATTATCGATGTTGGAAACAGTTGTGCTGCTTGACATTTTCTTTGGAACCTGTGATACTTTATTCAGTAAAAAAGTGTGCATGCAAAATCACTTAACATAATACTATACCACTACTCTACAAACTGCATGCTCTGATACACCACTATTGATAAAAACAAAGAAACAACCACAGCATTATTATTTTCTTTTTCTATGGCACTTTTTAAATCCCCATGAGCGGCAAATGTGGGATCTGATTCAATAATTCATTATCTACCTCCTTGGCGAGAAGATAGCTGGATTATTTTCACCTGAGGTTTTTGTGTGTGTGTGAAGATGCTCCTCTCCTAGATCCAATTATTAGAGAATATCCCCTGCTCCATCCTGCACTGCGCCGTTCAGCGTGCCAGTGGGGTTGACCTTGGACGCTTCCGTTTTTGGAAACTCAACTATTTCTCACCCCACTGCTTTTAACCACAACATGAGATTTGTCTGTTTTCCGTGACATTTAAAGAGCACCAACTGGGGTTCTTTCCTTCAAAGGAACAGGCCCCTGGGGCTTTAGGTCTTTAGTTATACTTCACTACCTTAAAGCACTTACCCATTTGGTAAGAAACTTATGATACGGAAATGCTGAATCACCCAAAAGCCCATTTTTCAATGCGCTGCCCCCTGTTGGCTAATGCAGACACTGCAGCAGCAAAAGTTCATTGAGGTGACTGCATTGTTTATGTGGAGTGTAGGACACAGTGTGACTAACGCAGACTTAGATTTACAATCCCAATGGGATAACTGTTGTCTTCATTCAGGCAGATTAATATTACTTAATCAGATTAATTAAAATGAAAAATAAAGCGTTATTCCACACTGACATTGAGATTCTTTTAAGCTTTGACACTGTCAGCAAGCTGTTGATTTACACTGAGCAGCTTTAATGCATGTTGACGTTCCATCTGCAAGACCACTCTGGATAATGAAGGAGGTACATGGACTATTTAAGACTGATAATTCCTCAGATTAGCCTAATCTGTTTTATTTTCTAGCTGCTGCTGTAGATGTGGACCGGTGCGTGAACATGCATGCGAATCCTGCTGCCATAAACGTGCACACCAGGGAACCGTGTGAAACCAGGACACAACCTAGAAATTACTCCTCTGTGACATTTTTGACATTTTGACACTGTCAGTGAATGCTGAGCTTGTATAAGTAGAGATCATGGATTAGTCAAACTGAAGAAATATTTCCAACCTGCTTTGCTTCAATAATGTGATGCACAGTACCTTCCAAAAGTTCAATATTTCTTTTTTTAAAGTAATATTATACAAAGAATTCTGTCTTTAAACAAAGATGTTCTTTTGAGCTTTATATATATATACAGTATATGGGTGGTTGACACGAAAATGTGGAGCAAAATGTAAAAAAAAACATAAATAATATTAATTCATATATTTATAGCATTAGAGAAGTTTATCTTCTAATGTTTTTTTGTTCTTTTTTTGGTTATTTTTTTACATTTTTCTGTCACGTCATAGGACACATTGATACGTCAACTACCCATTAATATATTTTTTGTGATATTTTTTCAGACAGAAAAAAAAACAGTGCAACCTTTTTCATCAATAATTAGAAAGTTTTCAGTCAATTAAGCAAGCAACCACTCAACTAACCAATCCAACTAATCAATTAAACGACCAACCAACCAATCAACCAATCAATCAGAAAAACAGAATAATTACTCAGGAAATGCTTGAATCATAAAAATTGCCATTTCCTACCAGAGTTTGTAGTCATTCACAAAAGACTCCTCCCCTCCTAAAACACAGACAACACTGATTGGTTGAAACGTATGCAGTCTTGATAATGTCACCTGAAAAAGAAAGTCATTTCATAAGGATTGAAAGATGAAAAGAAACTTAATTTTAATGCTTTTAAATATTCCGTAATGAGAAATCGCACATAAAAACACCAATTACGTACATTAAGAAGTAAAAATAATCAATATTTTTTGTGCACCTCCTAGGCACCATGCCAACTCGTCCTGAGTTTGAATCCTGACCCTTTCCTGATTCGGTCCCCCTCTTTCTTTCCCACTTCACTTCCTTTCTAAATAATAAAGGTAACAACACCAAAGTAGCACTTTTACCCATGTTCTACTACACTTATCAGATCAATACTACATCAGACCTTAAATTAAATCCAGCTGTGTATTTATAACTCATATCCGGTAGTAGGTCCAGTACATAACTCCTCCCAAAATTGCATATAAGCACTAATATTAAAGATTTAAATGATTGGCAGTCTTGATCTGGCAACGCATGCACTATGATGCAAATTGGTTTGGGTCTCAGAATCTTGAGGAATGACATAATGGCACCAAGGTTGATTCATTATTATGTATTGGTACGCTAATGTCTTGTTGCCAAGTGGGTTGTGGAGTTAATGTACTGAGACATGTCTTTTGATGCGAAGGAATGAGTTACATTTGTCACAGATTTTTTGCCCATCTGTATATGCTCCCATGGGAAACTTCCAATTACCGATTTGTACTGTAGCTGAAAGCAATCTTTAAACAAGGTGGTCATTTATACAACTAATATTAATGTGCTAACCGTGCTAATGTGCTAAAGTTTATGAAGCATGGTTTCAGGCTAACGCAGGTTGTTCTAGAACTGAACTAAAATTGGAGTAATCCTTCTAGAATCGTCACCTTATAGTGTGATGAGTTGGAATCGGGCCAAAACAAAAATGAGCTTCTGCGCTATAGTTTCTTCCACACATGTAAAAAAATGACGCAATCGTCAGTGAAAATCCACTCCAATCTTGAAGATGACACAATGATTGAAGAAGGTTTTATACAATAGCGTATTTTCATACATCGAGTGTAGTTGAATTGATCACACTTTCATTGTGATCGTGATGATAATGGGATGGTGATGATGACATAGATGGTAGAAAAGGAAGCCCAAGGGGAAATGATTTTCATGCATGGTTATGAAAAGCCCAAACCTATCTGCTGGAATTTTGCACAGAGACCAAGAGCTGTTTAGTAATGCAGCAAGACATGCGATAGAGAGAGCGACACTAAAAACAGGACAGATGCTCTTCAGAGAAAGAGGGTAGAAAATTCAAATCCTCCTTTAAGAAGTCTTTGCGGTGTTACACTCTCAGGAGAAATTAAGCCTCTTTATTCACCCTCTTTCATGTTTGTGCGTTTCTCTTTCATGGCTCGACTGTGCGTAAGTGTCGTCCAGACATGAATTTACAGATCTTGGGAATTTGAAATAATCATTTGCTGCTCTGTTATGCTTGCTCTCTGAAACGATTAGCAAAAGCAGATGCCACAAAAAGAAGTAAACACAAGAAAACAAGTTCAATACCAATAACGAGTCTTTTAGTACTTGAGTTCATCCTTAATAAGTTAACCAGTCTTAAAGGAACTGTATGTAAGAAATGTATTGTACTGTAATAATCATAAAATCTCTCTGTTATGTTCAACAGGCATTAAGAAAACATGTAAATAGGACTCATATCGCTGACAGTAGTAGTACAGCCTGGATATTCTCGTTTAAAAAGCGCAGTTGCAGCCCTCAACT
>JAUCNO010001210.1:757772-778228 GCA_032353835.1 Enteromius viviparus
TATATATAAAATAATAATTAAAATGAACAACACAACTTATAAAATTAAAAATAAATCTGGGAAAAAAAAAACTATTTTAAAAAATATATAAATACTACAATAACATACTAAAAAGACACTTGTCCCCATTATGCCTCATCAAATACTGTACTCTTTATTTTTATTTACTTTATTTGCTACTTATTTTTGCGATTTCTTCTAATTATTTAGTCATGGCTTGTGGTCAAATAGGAAAACATTTAAGAATAACTAAGGTGAATAATGTTCAGTCAGTTTCATTATTGCAAAAGAAACCCCTGCGTGGTGGTACAAGACCCTTCATATCTCTTAAGTAGATAGACAAATGGGTAACCAGTGTTTGAAGATATCATGCAATCACACACTTCAATCCTGTGTGTTCTGCACAGTTCTGGGTTTGATTTACAAATGCTATTATCTGATCAGTCAAACTGTCTGATAACGAAATCAGAGCAACGCTGGATAATATTCTCGGACAGAATCCTTGCAGACTTGAAGATCTGGAAATGAATTGTAGCAGCTATCTTGTTTAATCTATATCAAGGCAACATCTATAGCCCACCCACGTACGATCACAGACAGGCCATCATATTCAGCTAACAGACTTTCTAGGTCAAAACATTGTGTCTGGAGTCTGGATTTTCGTCTATTTTCGTATATGCATGACCCGTTCGGTTTTCAGCTGGGTAATAGAAGCAAACATGTGTGTTTTTATTATTACATGTTTGAGAGGAACGGAGAGAGTAGTAGAGACAGACAGCAAAAACGCTTTTGGGAACTAATGGAGATTTATTCATTAAAACACCGTCTTGCATTGTCATGATAATCTGAGTCCAAGCCTTCAAGCCAAGACAGTTGATGATGTGTATCTGAGATAGAGAAAGAGAGAGTGATTAAGAAAAACAGAGAGTGTGTGTGTGTGTGTTTGGAGAGCTCTTTTGTGAAAAGGAGGATGAGGTCCAGGTGTTGTTCTCCTTTGCTTTGTTTATTCATAGCCAGCCCGAAACCAGGCTATGTAATTTTCCACAGCAGCAGAAAAAAACATTGACTTTTTAATTTCTAATCAACATCTTCAGTCTCATGGGCAGCTTCTCTTGAAAGCTTATTGCATTGGATTCCCCAGAAGTTGTTAGGCTACGCTGGGCACTGTGTTTGCTTCTGCCTCTTAATGATCATGGTTCATTCCCGCTTTTTTTTTTTTTTACTCCTTATTTAGAATCCCATACAGCATGTGCCCTAGAGATATTTTCATAGGCACGTGCTATTGCTATCAGGACAGAAAAACAACATCAGCTCCTCAGTATTTCAGCTGTGTCTCCAGCACTGTCAGGAATCCAAATTAAATGTTTAAACGGCAGCCCTCTCCTCCCCTTGTGCCTTCTGCGTTCCCAGTCCCAATAATCCTTTTGCGCTTTCCTCCCAAAACTCCTTCTTGCCTCTCATTACAAATTCGGTAAACGATATATTTTCAGAAAAGAAAATTCCAGTGTTTCTTCCTCTGCAAAACTTGCACCACGATGATAGACTAATGTTGGTAGTTCATGAGTGTACAGTAAGTGGTTGTTTGAGCGTTATATACAGCTTCAAGGTTGCTTAGGTGGTTGCTTACATATTCAGTGGATTATATATATAATTTATAAATGCTTTCACATGGTAAGGAATATATTAATTAGTATAATATATACATCATTTTGTGTTGTTACTGTATATACATTACGTTTCTCCTTGAAATTTGAGTGTCCCTGAGAAACCCTCTCTGTGTAATTAGCATCACACTGCTTCTTAGCTCTGCTCATCCTTTGAGAATATTGCAGATAGTTTTTTTCTGTATTCATCTGTCATCTTGTCATTGTTTTTGAGATGTGTCTCTTAATGAATGTAAATTAGTAGTCTTATTAATGTGTCCTATTCACCAGGGGCCTATATCATGGTATGGTATTGTATGTTTCAGTTTAGTTCATGCCAAGTATTTGGTATACCATGCCAGGTATTTAGCAGTGTGAAAGTGGCTCAGTTTTTAGCAGTATTAATTACACTAGAGAAGGTTATGTTTTGAACCAATCAGCTGTGAGCAAAGTGGCATACCTCTGGGACAATAAAGTCACTCTCATTTTCTCTTCATCCAAATTAAATTTCACTAGTTAAAGACAATATGGTTGTCACTTTTAGAGATGATTTGTTAAAAATTATTATTTTATATAATATTTATATAATATGTAATAATTATAATTTTTGAAAGGTTACATATAAACTACATAGTCTTTTAAAATCCATTAATTATAATTTTTTTATTTAATTATTAAATTATTATGCAGTCTTCATTTTCACATGATCCTTTAGAAATCATACTAATATGTAGATTTAGTTTTGTTTTATTATTAATATCATAATCATCATGTTGATATCTGTAATGCATATATATATATATATATATATATATATATACATACAATTATCATATCAAAATATCATAACAAATGTGTTTTTTGATCCACTTCAAATGTTGACTACTGTGTATTTATATAATCTATATAATATACAGTATAATATATATAATATATGCACATGCATAATATTTTCAAAATATTATTACAAAATATATTGTAAAATAAACAATTGATCATTGAAAAATAATTGTTTGTGGAAATATAATATTTACATTATGTTTCTAAAAGACATAATTATTAAAACAGAAGTTAAAACATAATTGCATTTCCTGTAATTTTTTTATTTGTTTACCATTGTCAATAAATAAGTTTAAATTACTTTCATCAAACTGAAAAAGGACATCTGTTTCATAATACGTCTTTGCTATTTATCCCATATAATGATAAACTGACCTCATTTTATCTGATTTCAACAATCTTTATGTTTTTTAATGAAGCATTGCATCCTTGAGATCGGTCTTGGCTTTACTTCTGCTTCTTGTGTAACCCTTAATGGTTTCATGTTCCAAACTTGCCTTATGATTTTTGCACAGTTCTTTCCCACGTTTGTATTTAAGTGGGTCATTTGTTGAAAGGTGCGCTTGAACTCTCCAAATAGCTTTTTTCCGAGGTTATTTTCTCCTTAAGTAATGTGGCGAATTGGATTCAGCATTCTTCCGTACATTCAGTACTGCATGATTGCTTGTGACCTCCTTGTAGAAGTTATCATCTGCGGATATTGCGGTTTGTAAGAGAACCGCTCTTGTAAAGCCCCGCGGAGGCTAATTCTCAGGAAACATCTATTTCTCATTAGCCCTCCATTTCCAACGTATTAAAAGATTTATTCGTCATGAGGGCGAGCAAAGAGTGAGAAAGACTAACTTTTACAGGTTTTCGAAATGCCTACATATGGGAAGTTCCCAAATTTCGATGTAAAATTAGTTCATTAGAGTGAAATCTGAGAGTGAACTGTAAGAAGAGAGAAAAAATGCAGGAAGAGAGAAAAATAGACTCCTTCAGTGAGATTTTGGCACAAAAACAACCCTAGAAAGCAAGGTAGCTGGTTTGTATCAGCCTTTACATTATAGACTCCTCTTTGTGTTGACCTGCCAGTCTTTTGCAGTGCTTCACAGGCGCTCTGAGGTCACTTTCAAGTCTTTAAGGTTCAAACAGCTACAGCGAAAATACATTAGAGCGAGGAAAGCCTGCAGGCATCCCAGCAGCCCTGTCATTGGAACTGTATTACACCACGTCCCATAGGACTTCAAGCACATCTGTTTGTGCTCAGACTACTGTTGTTATGTTTAAGAGGTTGATTCTATGCTGTTTACTTCATGTCACTACTTATGTTTTCAAGTTGTGTCCCATGTGAATTTAGAGAATATTAAAAAAAGAGGCTGACACTGAAAGGTTTTGGGTATGAATGGACTGATTTGGGGTGTTCAGGAGGGAAAAAAAGGACATGCAGAGGCTCATCATGTGTGCATGTGAATGTGAGATGAAGAGAGAGAGAATAATAGAGGCAGATGAAAGCTGGTGTGGGGCGAGCAAGAGCAAGCGTGATGGGGGCTCGCAGCAGCAATGCTGCTTGTGAAACACAGAGCCAGGCTGCTGCTAACTGGAGCGCCATGAATTAGTAAAGGCTTCTGGATGAGTTCTAATGGCTCTAAGCCTAAGCCTGTACTGTCTTACTCAGTTCTCTAGAGAGAATCGAAAAACAGTCAACCAGAGCACAAATGCACAATATACTGGATTTGAATGAGTAATGAGAGAATAGAGGAAAGGAAAAGAAAAGACAGCAAGACCAAAAAAAAGCAGAGCATCTAGTCAACAACAATGGTCAACGTTGTCTGCATCCATATGCTGATATATCATCTAGTGAGGTTAGTTAATTGCATATTTAGATCTTTATTGTGTCCCACACCCAACAACAAATACACAGCACATGCAATGATGTTTGATTTTAACAAATGACTCTTATGAACCAGTCCTTTTTAATGAGTCAATTAAAAGATTCACAAAACAGCCTTGAGTTAACAGTTTAAATCAGATTCACAAATATATATATATATTCATAAAGGACAATGAAGGGCAAAAAGAGAAGGAAGGATAGGAGAGAATGGAGAAGGAAAGAAAATAGGACTGGTAAAAAGGAAGAGGAGAGGAACCACTGAGAGGAAGCGAGAAAATCTAAAATGATGTGGGAAGGTGAACATGTTGAGATTAATCTAAGCAGAGAATTTGGGATGGATTGAGCCGTGATAAAATCAAACAGCTCCTGTCCTCCTACGGTATGTGACATCCCAGCTCTAGTTAGCCTGTCTTCAGCCTCAGGACACTGCCATATCTGCCTATCATAGCAGCACAGTGAATCTCTACCTGAGCTTCAGCTCATTCATTATTCATAGAGGTAATAAAACTCTCTGCTCTATCAAATACTGTAGAATACCCAAGACGTGTCACTCGTATAGTTTTGAATGGGGGAAATGCAACGCTTAACGCGGCGGGTCAATCACAGGAAGCCCCGCCTTCTGAATATAATTGCCAATCGCTGATTTGTACAGTCAACTCATCAATGCGTCTGCCGTTATGAGTTCTGGTTGCCTTAGAAACATTTAGCGTTCATGCGCCCTGACTGATCTCGCCTGAGAAATTACTTTTTTATAACAATATTTGAGCAAAAGAAACAACATTTTTTACACAGTCGTTGTCAGATTTCATTGGTGATTTTTTAAATATGAAATTTAATCGTAAGTTTAATGAACCATTTTGGAGAATTGGATGTTTCCCCATTCAAAGAGATACAGTAGGAGCTGCACTTGGATGCCCGAGAGGCATTTCAAAGATGGCCGCCGAGTGACGTGACTTGTCTTAAAGAGGCTTCGGCTCCATCTAATCTCTGCCATTTTCCGCTCTACCATGGTGTGCAAAGCTGTTTAGGGAGATTTATTTTATATCAAAGCCTCTAAAGGTAATTTTGTCTAATTCGTTCTGTGATACCACAGTACCGCTGCTGTGCACACAAGAAGAGAAGTTAGGCAAGCAGAGAATGATGAAGAAATGGATTCATGCCAGACTTACAGTAACTGAATAACAAAACATAAGCAAAAAATGCTGACTGTGAGAAATATGTGAGTGGAGAAAGAGGAGAGAACGAAAATGGAGGTCCAGAAGTCTGCAGTCACTATTAAAAATGCCTCTATTTTACATTACATTCATTTATTTTTATTAGAAATACATGTATAAGAGCAACAAGACAAGATAAGACAGACTGTATTTTTAATTTAATGACTCCAGCATTCAAAATAATAATTTGATTAATAAAAAAAAAATATATATATATGTTTTTATTCAAAATGTCTATACATTTACAATATCCTAAACGTTTCTGTTTACTTTCATCTACACAAATGCAAAACTGAAATGCTTTGGTGCTCACTAGTGATTTAAGTAAAACTGAATCTCATTTGTATGCAGTAAAATGAAAGCCGTGTTTATACAAAGATGCTGGATCTTTATGACACAGATTCCTCATCATCTGACATGTTATGTTCTCTCTGCTTTACTGAAGCGATGGCTGGGCAGATCGTGATGAGGTGGTGGAAGGATATGAGCAGGAAGCAGATGGTGGGATCACAATGAAATTGCAAACGGAAGAAGTTCAGTCATTTAATGAGTACTTTCTGAAGCTGCGTTTGGACACCAACACAAGGAACCCATGGTTTGCTGAATTCTGGCAGTACCGCTTCCAATGCCGCATTCCTGGTCATCCTCAGGAGAACCATAACTACAAGAAAATCTGCACAGGTAAACAAAGTTTACCGCATGAAATGATGTCACTATGAATATGTAAGCTATAAGTAACATTTAATATTAGTTGGAGTATATCATTTTCATGATACGTTATCAGTTGGGCAGTATGTTATTTAGCATAATCAACTAATCAGTTGTTGGGATTATATTGTATGCATGAGATTTTACTGAATTATTAATAGTAACTTTGTATATTTCCCTCCGTTTTTTTCATGTTATTATCCTCTGGTCGGCGCTTTTAAAGGTGATATAGGTAAACTGAGTTGTGCCCCCTCATGTTGTGTTCTTTCTAATAATTGTTCTCTTTGCCTGTCCACATATCAATATCTTTTGTACAAAAAAACCAAATCTAATCTTAATGTAATTGGATCACCTAAGCCTATTAAATCTGTGTAGTAATGTAATTTAGTCTTTGATTGTTTTTAATAAGTGACAAGAGCTTATAGTTTGTTATTGTTCTCTTCTTCTGAAAGACCCTCATGGTGGTAAGTGAGAGTTGATGAGAGACATTATGATGTTATGATACCTGCACCGAAGAAGCACTTCACTATGGCAACAGACAGCACAATAGGTTGGACTGTGTTTGGCTTTTTTGATTGGCAGAGCTATTCTCAGTTTAGAAGATGATGTGCAGTTTAGAGATGTATCACATACAGTGAAGATAAAATAAAAACATCAATTAGTTTGAACATTGTCATTATAATAAGCTGTAGAACCTGTTTGAAATATACTTACCCTGAAAAATATTATGATCATTTACCTGAAAGATTTCTTCTAAGGCTGTTCTTTTTCTCATATTTTATGGTTGTACCCTGACCATGAGCTTGGAAAGACATCAGATTGATAGTGATCATAAAATTTTGATGTGCTGTAACTCTACAAGACTTCAATTTAGCCTAAAATTCAAGCAAAGTCAGACAGTATGCTGCCAGAACAAGATATCAGTCCAGCTTTTTTGTGCTGCTTGTAGGGTAGGCTTGATGGCACTAAGAGCACAAGAGAAACTTGTTGCAGAAGAAGAAAGCTGTCACATAGTGTGTGTGTGATAGATTAACTGTGAATGTGCAAAGAAAAAGACACAATCACAGCGTAATGAGGTACCCACACTATTTGCATGTGTGTGAGCGTGAAGAGTTCACCTGGTTGATTTAGTCACTGTCACTCAAATCATTTCCTGGATCAATATTTTTCTCTTTTTTTCAAGTATAAATATCTATACCTCCTTAAAATAAAACAAATGTATGCGAGAAGCAACACTTGAATTTAGTTAAAATAAAAATGTATTAATATCTTACCACTTTGGCAAGTTTGTTCTCGTTTTATGCATAATCCAGGTAAATTTTGGCTTAAAACAAGAAGAAAAAAAAATACTAATTGGGTAGGGGAAACAATTTTAATGTTTTTTTAATAATAATTACATTTTTTGCTCTGTCTTTAATGTATATGTAACACTGGAATAGCTTTTCCATCGGCTGACTTATGAATATGGCTTTTGTCCAGTGGCTTGCCAGTGATAAGATATGAAATTCAATGAAAGCATGTAGTTTGCCAGCCTGCCAGCAGGACTCTCCTTCCCTTTATTCAGTCTCGTCAGTGTGTTAATTGTGATCACATTTTAATATTAGGGGCATACAATTATATATTACATTAAGATAAAGTGACATTCTGCCTTTTAGTCACTCTGTAATCATCAGAAATTTGCAAATATATTGGTTTATATTTTGACAGCATAGTCCTCCTCCATAGGCCTCTGGCTGTACTTAGTTTGTCAGGGTAATTTAATTCATCCAGCATCCAATTTTTTTATCTGCTAAATTGCCAACAAATTCAATAGTTAAACATACATAAAAAAACACAAATCCTGGATGGATGGAGGCAGAGTGGCACACATATGAATATATTTGTTTTCACTTTAATCTTGCTCATATTGGTTTTTAAAAAATTTTCCTGACAGGAAATGAGAGCTTGAAAGACAACTATGTCCAGGACAGCAAGATGGGCTTCGTGATCAATGCAATTTATTCGATGGCTCATGGTCTTCATGATATGCATAAAGAGCTGTGCCCTGACTATGTTGGCCTGTGCGAGGCAATGGATCCCATTGACGGCAGTAAGCTCCTGGACTATATACTGAAGACCTCTTTCAGTGGCGTATCTGGGGAGGAAGTCTACTTTGATGTAAATGGAGACTCACCTGGGAGGTAAATGACAAGAATACTTTGAATCTACTAGTACTAGTGTTCTATTCTAAAACCTAGTAAGCTACCTTTGAAGGCAAGAGTAGACAAATAGCTGATTTACCTTAATTGTCCAGTACCCCCTCACTGCAGATCCAGGGAGCGTGGTTGGATCGAGGTTTAGGGGAGGAGATGAGTGGGTTCAGTGATCAAGGGGTGGAGAACGGGAGGTTTAGGTATATGTAGGGTGGGAGGAGTTAGATCTAGATCCAGCCTCACCCCCTGGACATTGTGGACCATCTCCAATGGTCAGCTAGCGGCCCACTCTGACCACTTACAACGTGGCCAAAACAAATTTAGAACAAACTCTACTACAGGCTGGAATACCAGATAAGAGCAGTTTACTTATAGTTCATAATAAATCCCATTACTGTGCATAGTGTTATGCTTGCAGTATTGCACTCTTCGTTTAACTAGCACTATGCTAACATCACTAGGGTAATTATAGATCCTATTTTTCTGGGTCCTGGCTAAGATTTGCCTAAAATGTGGTTTTGACTTTGTTTTCCTATTTGACATGTTCTGTACAGTCCTCATAAATTCTATTATGTAAAAATACAAGGCCTGCACACTACTTTTCGGTTCTTACCTTCAGCAAATCGGAAAACAAAGCCAAAATCCTGAATTTTTTTGGCAATTAGAAGTCCCATCTGTAAAACATGACAAAAAAAAACATATGGCCACCCTAAACATTTGTGTTGAATTGTTGTCTACGTAGAGTGTTCCAGGTAAGGCATTTCAATAAATGATAGCAAACTGTGTGTATCTAGTCAACTAACTAGATTACAGTCAATATGGCAGTTTATACCCAAATGGCCAGAGTGACATTTTTGAATGCCTGTTCTCTAAGGCAACAATTGATCACGCACCCTCTCAGGTTAGATTTGGCACCCTTGCCAACACATGCAAAAAGGTGCGTATCAGATGGTAATGGACTTGGAGTGGAACAGATTGCCTGTCTCAAGGAGATGCTTCAGTCCTCTCTACTCCAATACCCTGATGCGGTCAGCTCCTGTCACCCTGGCTATACATAAACAAAAGATGACAGCTCCACCCCTGCCAAGACCGCCATTGCCTTGTGTACATGTGTGCGCTTGTGACACTTTGTCTTATCTGTAAGCTAGGGAGTGTCATTAGTATGGATGAGTGGATAGAGCACTCGGGAGGTTGTGGATTCATATCCCAGGTGGAGTATGCGAAGTTGAGAGACTTGGATGTGTGAACATGGAAAAAGTGTGAACTCTGCCTCTTGCTAGTCCCGAGGCTTCAGCAGCACTGAGCTACTTATTATGGCAGACTTGCTCTTTTTCTTTCTCTTTTTTTCATTCACCCATATCATTACCCCTCTCTCTCGCTCTCTCTTTTTCTTCTCTAAGGTATGATATTATGAATCTTCAGTATGTGGAGGAGCAGGGCCGCCATGATTACATTAATGTGGGGTCGTGGCATGAAGGTCTCCTGAGCATCAGTGATTATAAACTCATGACGAACCGCACTGAAATGGTCCGATCAGTCTGCAGCGAACCATGTTCTAAGGGACAGATCAAGGTGTGTATGTGACATAATGTATGGAAATGTATGTATTGTATTTCCAGTTGAAAACTGTTTGAAGCTGTATATATATATGACACTATATACACTGACACAAGTTTCATAATTTTGTCTCTTTATGCCGCCAGAATAGAATTAAAATGATTTTTTTTTAAGTTCTTTATGCTTTAATTCAAGTGGTTTAACAAAAATGTAACATAAATTACAATTAATGTAATAGGTCAAAAAAAAAATATATATATAAATATATATATATAATATTTGTATAGAATCCTTCACAGACAATGACTTTATTAAGTCTGGAACTCATGGACATTACCAGAGACTGGGTTTCCTTCTTTCTGATGCTTTGCCAGGCCTTTACTGCAGCTAATTTTAGTAATTGATTGTTTGTAGATCTTTCTGCTTTTAGTTTTGCTTTTAACAAGTGAAATTCATGCTCAGTTGGGTTGACATCAGGAGATTGACTTGGCCATTGCATGATATTCCACATTTTTACCGTCAAAAACTCCTGGGTTGCTTTTGCAGTATGTTTTAAGGCATTGTTCATTTGTAGTGTGACTCGCTGTGCCATCAACTTGCATTTGACTGAATCTGGGCAGAGAGTATATGACTGTACACTTCAGAATTCTTCTGGCTGCTCCTGTTACATGATCACTAAACACCAGTAATCCAGCGCCACTGGACACTATGATTCTTCTTTTGGCTGGATGTTGTGAAAATATGTTTCATTACCATGGAGAGGATCCTCAGATCATCCAACATTGTTGTTCTCCATGGACGTCCAGGCTTTTTTATGTTGCTTAACTCACCAGTGCATACTTTTTTCTCAGAATGTACCAAAAATTTGATTTGGACACACTATGAATGTTCCCGCTATCTCTCTGATGGATTTGTTTTGTTTTTGAAGCCTAACTTGTTTGTTTCAATTGCATGGAGAGCTCCTTTCGTCACAGCAACAGCTTCTAAATGCAGATGTCACACTTAGAATCAACTTCAGAACTTTTACTTGCTTGATTGATGTAGAAATAATGAAGGAATAGCCCACAAATGTCCATGAGAATGAGAATACTCTCAAATTCAGGCTCAGAGTATGCTCTTCCAGCCCATATTCATTATAGAAGTAACTTTCTATGTACAAATAATAGCAAATATATTTGTTTATTGTTAGTGGTGTAAAAATGTCTGGGTTTTTCTTCTGATTGTAGGTGATCCGTAAAGGAGAAGTGAGTTGCTGCTGGATCTGCACTACATGTAAAGATAATGAATACGTTCAAGATGAGTTCACATGCAGAGCTTGTGATCTGGGCTGGTGGCCTGATGATGAACTCTCAGGTAAGAGACTTTGCTTCACACACATCTATTAAAATAGCTCTTCATTTAAAAACCTACACCAGTATTACGTTGAGAATAGCTCAAGCTATATTTGCTGTATTCCACCAACATTTACGCTTTAGATTCTGTTCTCCTTTCGGCTCCTTTCCTTTCTATGCCCTTTGCATCCTCCTTACCCAACACTTTCTCTCCCTCTGGGCTGTGAGCCGCACGTTATTTTGACAGCTCTTTGCAGCAGCGAGCAGAGCTGGATAACGGTGAGGTTGGAATCCCATTAGTACCCAGCATCCGTGTGTCAGGCTCAACAGTTTCACCACGGAACCTGAGCAGCAACAGGGAATTCTGATTACCAGAGAGACAGACTGATCTGAGATAGAGAAAAGGCTCTGTCATAGTGAATGAGAGAAAGAGACCTTTCAACAATGTATAGAAGACTTTGTCATAGCCTTCATTCATAGGAATTCATAGAAAAAAAATACACACAAAAGTAGGGCATTTGAAGCTTAATGGTCCATGATGTGTTGTTCTTCTATTCCTATAATAAACTATTAAATTATTATTATGTTAAGGCATTAAAACTCACACACATATTACATACACCAAATGATAACACCATACAATCTTGGCCAAGAAGATTGGCAGATTCAGAAGTCCAACCATTCTAAAATTCTTCGTTTGTTTTGCCCTGTTCTTCATTTAACTTCCATCCATCTTGACTTCCCATCTGCTTGTTTTATTCCAGAATGCAAGCCTCTCCCACTCAAATACCTGGAGTGGAGCAGCGTGGAGTCCATCATCGCAGTAGTGTTCTCCTGCGTCGGTATCCTGATAACTCTATTTGTCACCTTCATCTTCATCCAGTACCGTGATACGCCGGTGGTGAAGTCCTCCAGTCGTGAGCTTTGCTACATCATCCTAGCGGGTATCTTCCTTGGCTACATCTGCCCCTTCACTCTCATTGCACGTCCCCATGTGATCTGGTGTTACCTACAGCGCATTCTAGTAGGCTTGTCATCTGCCATGTGCTATTCCGCCCTGGTAACCAAAACCAACCGCATCGCACGCATCCTGGCTGGCAGCAAGAAGAAAATCTGCACACGCAAGCCCCGCTTCATGAGCGCCTGGGCGCAGGTGGTAATCGCCTTCGTACTGATCAGTCTCCAGCTGGCTGTGGTTGTTACGCTGATGGTTCTGGAACCCCCCGAGCCAGTGAAGAGCTACCCCAGCATAAGTGAGGTGTACCTCATCTGTAACACAAGTAACTTGGGTGTAGTGGCTCCGTTGGGTTACAACGGACTGCTCATCATGAGCTGCACCTACTACGCTTTCAAGACCCGCAACGTGCCTGCCAACTTCAACGAAGCCAAGTACATCGCATTCACCATGTACACCACCTGCATTATCTGGCTGGCTTTTGTGCCCATCTACTTCGGTTCCAACTACAAGATCATCACCACCTCCTTCTCCGTCAGTCTCAGTGTTACTGTGGCACTGGGCTGCATGTTCACGCCCAAGATGTATATCATCATCGCCAAGCCCGAGCGCAACGTACGCAGCGCCTTTACGACCTCAGACGTAGTTCGTATGCATGTGGGCGACGGGAAGGCGGCTCCTTGCCAGAGCAACAGCATCCTTAACATGTTTCGGAGGAAAAAGAACAACAACAACGCTACCGGCAGCACCAAGTGAGTGACGGATAATAATAGGTTTGAGTCACATTTCTGAAATTTCTCAGCTAAATGCACATACAGGCTATGAAACGTATGGAAATAAAATAATAGTATTTCTTTCTCAGTAGCACGCCAAGTTGGACTGCAGCGATAGCTCTGAAAGTGTTCCTTTTTAGCATGTGTGTGTATTTGAGTTGTCTCTCCCATGTTTTTCTACCTGCTGCAAACCAAGAGTATGTATGTAGCTAGAGCCAGACACTATCGGTCGTCCTCTATCTGTGCTGAATCCTGGTCCAAAACCTAATTTTCATCAAACTACCCATCAACTTAGTCCCTCTATCCTCCTCAGTATTAACCCACTTTTCAATGTGCCTCCTCCCCCATGTCAAACCTTCTCCTGACTAAAAAAATTAACCCAATTCTCGCAGAGGCTGTAGCTCCCATATCCAGTTCCCTTCTAATGCCCCCATTCACACTGATAGGGATTTTTGCCATTGTGATGTTGCATGATAATTGACGTTTCTACTGCTGGATGCTTTAATGTTGATGGTGGGCTTTAGAAATTCTGATCACAAATGAGATGACAAAATTAAGATTTTAATGAGCAATCTGGCTGCTAAAAGGTAACCTTATAACTTAACAAAAACTGAAAAGTATTATTTGTTTGTAGATTACAGCAAGTAATTGTGAACAAGATGAATGATTAGGCATGAAACCGACTCGTTGCTGCTCATTTGCATAAGCATAACTTACTTTCAACTTTGACCTTTTACTGCATTGAATTAATGTAAACTTTTGTAGCAATTTTCCCTCTCTTTGCTACTCGCCATGTCAAGTCACTACTTAATTGCATCAAAGTAAATGTCTCCATAAACTCCTTTTGGTATTCACTGGTTACTACATTGATTTGCTCTTCATGTGCATAAACTTGACTCCCATTGGTAGTTGACACATCGAGTCCCTGCTCTTATGCATAATTTCACATGAAGTCACAGCTAATTTGCATAAACCAGACTCCTAGCTGCTGCATTGAGTAACTGTTTATTTGCATAAAATGAAATATTATTTACTTTGATGTCTCAAGTCAAGGCTCTTTCCCCTAAACCTAAACTTTTGAATTACCTTTCCTCCCATTGGTAAGCACTGGTCATTTGCATTTGTAAATGTTCTGCATAAAATATACTTAAGCTGGTATTTGGCATATTGCTGCTCATTTGCATAAACATAACTTTTTCTCTATTTTGATGCATCACCAAACACGCCCACCTCACATTGCCAAAATCTGCCCACTCTTGTTAAACACTAATGACTTCCAGTTGCTTTGCCACTGCAAATCTTTGTCAGTGTGAACCCCCTCCCACCCTGATTCTGATGCAGCTTTCAGCTCTGAGGCCTTACTGTCCAGTTAACTTAATTACACTAAGAGTGGACAGCGAATGCCATGTTGATCTGAAACTGAGGGGAATTTCATAAAGCCCTTATTCATACTGCATGATGTTTGAGGAGAGCAGTGCAGAGAAGGGATGGCAGAGAATGAGCCATCTTGGCTTTCATAATGCTCTGTAAGCAGGTCATTATGAGATACGCACTTAGCATGTTTGAGGGATCTCTGTCAGAGACTTCATGAATTAACAATGTTGAGTTACGCATTGTGTGCTAACCCTAATCATGAGAGTTTTATGGCTGATAATCGTATGAATGATGACATGCATAATGATCATTTTTCTGTGATGTTCTTCTCTGTCTCTGTGTCGCATTCTGGTGTGTCTTCGTGGGAATAACGTTGGGTCTCTGTTTCATTCATAGTCCTAATGGAAAGTCTGTGTCATGGTCTGAATCAGGTGCCAGACCCCAGGGGAGGGGGTCGAGTGTGTTCCACAGACTGTCTGTGCATGTGAGGAGGCAAGCAGTCGGCCAGAGTCAGACGGCGGTCATACGACCCCTAAGTAATGCCTCACAACCCCCCGAGTCTTTCTACGATGCTGGTCTCAACACAGCCCCCAACGGCTCTCACCCTGACAACAAGGATCTCTACAACCTCAGCGAGGGGCACGATGGGGGTCCCCAACATCCTACAACCCACGAGGGAGGGGTTCCACCTTCCTATTCCCCTCCCAATTTAATAGACCACGGCACTGATTGTCCTCAAGGTGGACCATTGGACACTTTAAGCTCTATGGTTCCTGATTTTGACCAATTTGTACTCGGCACGGGCAACAAGTCGAGCCCCGTCAGCTATAAATCATCCGCCAATCAGCTGCCTCTTCCCCTGCAAGGGGAGGTGTTCCCCGAGGAAGGTTCAGAATTGGAAGCTCTTGACCTTATTCAGGGGTTTCTGAGTGAGAGTGCCACACAAGAAGAGGAGGAGGAGGAAGAGGAAGGTCTGGAGGAAGAGTTGGCACAGAGTAAGCTGACTCTGCTCACTCCACCTTCCCCCTTTAGGGACTCTCTTCAGGCTGGGGGGTCCATTCCTGGATCCCCCAGCTCTGACAACAATCCTCAATTTTCCCAAAGTATGAACTACGCCCCAAAACAAAGCTCTTTTACGCTGTAAAAGCCAACGCTCAGGACAGCGCTCTTTAATATTCAATCACTGCAGGATATCATTTGCTTGCTTACTTATCTTCGTAAATTTCTTTCGGAAGGCAGGAAGAATCTTAAAATGAACAAATGGGACATCCTGTTGGGAATATTTTTCTCCGAGGCGGCGCTGGCAGCATCCGTTTTCCAAAATGCTGCAGAAAGTTGGAGTGCCAAATATTATAGTGTCGCTATGCCCGAAAATCGCTGGCAAGCGACATCGCAACAGTCCAGGAGTGATAATGCCAGTTTGCTGCTTTACTATGTCACTCTAAGCAGGATGAGACATACTTTCTTGGATATTATGTGCTTTTGAATTATATGTAGCTGGACTTGGTTCTAATTCAAAAGTTATTGCCAATTATTATTATTATTGCCAACACAAAAACAATCATGGAAAAAATAAGGGTTGAGGACGTAGACGGCACAGACACATAAGTGCATACAAGTGCACGTGCATATAAGTGAATCATATCTCACAGCAGGCTGCTGTGTATCTGGTTTTGGTATCTGATTTCCATTTTTTAAAAACAGTTTAAGTAACTGTGCACAAGTTTGAGTGAAACGAGGAAATCATGTGTGCACAATAAAACTCACTTGGTTGACTGGATGAGTAATTGTGGAGTTTCCCAGCTAAGGTGTTTTCCAATTTCCTCGTGGCTCCCAAATGTAAGCTTGAGTGCTCAAGTCAAGGGCAAGAATGCTGATTGTAATGATAGGTATAGAATACTATTTTAGCTTAAATGTGGAGCCAAGGTAAATAAAAGAAACTATGTTTTTCTTAACGTTACTTTGTCTCATGTGTGAACTCATCCTTGAAAAAGGGAGCAATGTTTTGCAAACGTTTGTATATTGTTCTGCCATCTATTGTTTTCCACAGATGGTGTCTTTGTATTTCTGCTGTATGTTTCTATGATTAGAATGTGAGATATTTGTAAGTTTTAAAAATGACGTCTTATAACTTGCTCTTTGTGATAAAGGGACATACTGTATATGGTGGCCCTGAAGCTGGAGTAAATTTTCAGCGACTTTTACAAACTTGTAATGTTCCATTTTTAAACTGTATTATGAGTAGTTGCTTCTAGTGGTAACTTGTAGCATTTACTGCCAATCTCGCATAGGAATATCACATGAATTTGCTTTAAGTTTCACAGGACTATTAGAATGCAACTCTCAAAAGAAGAATATTCTTGAATATCTTGCATATTGTAATTGTTATAATGGATTGTAATTTTAGGTCTTTTAGTGTAAGTTGTTTGGAACAGAATCATTTGTTCAATGTAAAGTAATTGACAAGATCACCTGTTTACATGGTCAAACTTAAAAATGAGGAAAATGCTCTTTTTGCCAGGACAAATCATGCTGTAAAATAAATATTTTATATCTAATGCTGTCTTTCTGTTATTCACCACCTTTTCTGTTTAAGAGCTTCATGCGCTTAATGGATTTAGATACGTTTATCTTTATCTTTTATATAATCCAAATACAAGTGGCTTTTTTAATACACTATTGAGAACAGTTTAGCATCAGTTTGGTTTTTATTATAGCATGGTATCAT
Organism: Enteromius viviparus; assembly: GCA_032353835.1. Classification (NCBI taxonomy): domain Eukaryota; kingdom Metazoa; phylum Chordata; class Actinopteri; order Cypriniformes; family Cyprinidae; genus Enteromius; species Enteromius viviparus. Next base: position 774,961 of record JAUCNO010001210.1, read on the forward strand.
TATCTTTAATATCTCCGAAATGAGAATTTAATGTGTTGCTTCAAAAGAGCACGGTTCTCTAACCCCACATCACTATAAAAGCGAGTTATTCATATTGTAAGTGCTCAAATTAGTACATCAGGTTTTTATTTAACCATCGTGTTCGTGTCTGTCTGCTTTTGATCACACCAAATATGATGTTGTGCATTCTTCGCATTCGAGACTCGCGCTCAGGAACCGCACATGTTGACATGCAAATGTTAACTTCCACGACTCACCACACAGAGTGTGTGCGTGTGTTCTTTATTTCTTTGACCCTAAAGCCCAAGTTGGTGAAAAGCAAAGCAATCCAATCGAGGCGTGATATTTCCGGGTCCTATGACTTATCAGGTGGTTGTCCGGTGGGAGGAGAGGGAGTGTGTGCTTTCTGTTTGAATACTTTCCTTACTCGAGTCCCCGAGCCCAGAGCACTTCTCCAAACTGTGTGAGGGAGTAGAGGGGAAGTGGTTGTTCAAAGTTGCCAAAACGTTCCTCTCTCATAACTGACATTTAGCAGCATGGCAGGCGGATCTGTGTCGGAGTGTAAGGAGTATTTGTTTAAAGTTTTGGTAATCGGGGAACTTGGTGTTGGAAAGACGAGCATCATCAAGCGATACGTGCATCAACTCTTTTCACAACACTACAGAGCGACCATAGGAGTGGATTTTGCGCTCAAAGTCCTCAACTGGGACAGCAAAACACTAGTGCGGCTACAGCTGTGGGACATCGCAGGTAAGGCCGTGTAAATCAAAAAGTCTTAAATCAGTGTTTACTTAATAAAACATACACGCGCAGTTTAAATGTTTTGTTTTGTATTTGGCCAGTCGTTATAAGTTTTATATGGTCTCGACATTAAATAAGCCCCCAGGCAAGCACAAGGTAGCACATGACTCTTGATGTAATGTCGAGTTAGACTAATGATGGAAATTCCGAGTTTCGGTTCCTTTGAACGGTTCATTTCAAAGAATCGTATAAAGATTCACTTTCGACGGGATTCCGTCATAGCGTAGCATAACCAAAGGCGATTAACCGTTTCAATTAAGACGATAAATAAAATATAACGTCTAGCACAGTATTTGAAAATGTTTATTATTATTATTATTATTAAAATCCTAACATGTAAAGGATTTTCATGTGTCCACTTTGATTTAGTTCAAAACAGTTTGAAAAAATAGTTTGCATTTAGGCCTACTGTCAATTAGTTAGTAGTAAATATATTTTTAGATCATTTTATTTGTTTTACCACCACATTTTAAAACCAATTATTTTACTTTAGCACAGGCACTGGTTCTCGAATCACGTGCAAAATATATGTTCCCATCAGAATCGTACAAGTGAGTTAAACCGTTTTAATATTTTAAATTAATTAAAAAAATTGACGAAAAAAACGCCCGGACATATTCAATCAGATCAGCGAGCGAATCATTCAGACCGAGTTAGCGAACCTGTTCATTTGTATCATTTAAAAAGATCCGGCTCCATCGTTTTCATTTCAGATGTGCTCACGGTTAGATCCTCAAGGAAACAGGGAGATCTAGGCTATTATGACGTTTAAATAAACGAAAAATAATAATACCAAGAAAAATCACATTGGGAAGAATACGCTAAACTTATTGAAAGACCAGAATAAGCGTGGGTCCTAGCTTACTGTGATCACGTTAGTGAACATAATTTCTAACGCAATGTAGGTCATGTTGTGAGACTAGAGAGGGAGGGGAGCGATATGCTTCATTCCACTATTATGACTCCGCGAGCTATCTAGGGGCTACATAGGGGCCAGGGTTTTGAGACGCAGCCTAAATGTAAATAAGTTTACTAACCAATCTTCAAGTTATTCATTTCCACATGTGCGTTATATTTGTTGATTGTGGCGTAAACAGACCTACAGTACCACCAGTGCCGTGTAACTAACGTGCTTTAGTGAAAGGGGAAGTGAAATCACATATTAACCCAAACCTTGACATGACGTTATGAAATGCAAGCAATATGAACGCAATATCTTTCTTTCTTTTTTTTGCTTTCTTTTTAACTGTCTCCGTATGAGGTATCAGATAATGAGAGGGAATTGTGTAACTGTACTAGCCTTCACTTGCTAATCACATTCGGCAGATTGCCTGGCGCCACACACAAAAAAGGAACAGGTCTTTTTAAACTGCTCCTGGACTCTTCACGATTATCACAGATGCTACATCTAGGCTACACTACTGGAATATACCATAGCTGTTCTGTTGCAATAAAAAATCCCCCACCCATGCTACATTGTAATACATTTTACTATGAAGAGCCTGACATATGAAATAATTAAAATTTATTTATTTTATAAAATCTAAAACATACTGATATGTTAAAACGTATGATTTGTATAGGCCTACATCAGGTTTTATTAACGCATATGTAGCCCTAAGATATACAGTAAAAAGTAGCTTAAAAAAATAAACGCACACACATTTGAATGATGTACAGCATTTTAAGGCCTGATCTTCTTAAACAAACAGAAATATATTTATATATACACAACCGTTCAAAATTTTGAGGTCAGTAAGATATTTAATGGTTTTTAAAGATGTGCCTTATGCTCATCAAGGCTGCATTAATTAGATTAAAAATCCAGAAAAAACTATAATATTGTGAAATATTACTTCAATTTAAAATAACTGTTTTCTGTGTAAATATATTTTAAAATGTAATTTATTCTTGTGATACAAAGCATCATTACTCCACTTCAGTGTCACATGATCCTTTCAGAAATCATTTTAATATGCTGATTTATTACTAGAATTGTGAATGTTGGAAAAAGTTGTGCAGCCAAATATATTTTTTCGAACCTGTGATTTATTTATGTTTTCTCTTAGGATTCTTTGATGAATAACAAGTAAAAAAAAACAAATTTTTTCTTTTTACCAAATATAAAACATTTCTAACATGTAAATCAATTTGATAACTTTTCTTTTCATTTAAAGAAGAAAGAATAAAAATGTACTGATCCCAAACTTTTAAACAGTAGTGTAGCAGTAGTTTTGAACATTATTATCCATTTTAAATAAATGGTTCTCTCTTTAATATTTTAATGCTAAAAGAATCTTAAAAAAACTATTAATCAGCTCAAATGTTTCCAACACTGATAATAAAAAAATCAGCATATTAGAATGATTTCTGAAAGGATCATGTGACACTGAGTAATGATGCTTTGTATCACAGGAATAAATTACATTTTAAAATATATTCACACAGAAAACAGTTATTTTAAATT
>JAUCNO010001210.1:802116-840057 GCA_032353835.1 Enteromius viviparus
AACATAACTGGATTTTTAATTTAATTTAGTTTTTAATGACCCGCCCCAACCCGCCCCGCAAATAAAGTGACAATTTCGTAACCCGCCCCAACCCGACCCGCGGGTTACGAGACGACCCTCGCATCACTACTAAGAACGAGAACGCATCATTAAACAGGAATGCACATTGAATCAACAGTAACAAGAAATAAAGAGAGAACAAGAAAGTAATTAAAATTAGTGTTGCATTTGGGCAGCTAGATTGCATAAAGTAGAGCAAGTCAACGAAACAAAATACTACCTCATATTTGTAGCCCTATTCGGACCGGACAGTTTTACAGGGGGTCATAAGAGAAATTTTTGTTTCACAGACATACTTGGTGATTTCTATCGTGTCTGAATCTGCCGTTTTTGTGTTTTCCTCTCACAATCACGGTGATAATTCCAAAGCAAATCACCTACTGTTTTTCAGCAAACTCAGTGATCCTCTGAGAAAACTAATCCCGTCCGAATGCGATGTCGGTGATTGCCGGTGATATTATTTTTCACAACACGTTTTCTTGTGTGTTTCAGCCAACGGTTGATGCCCGTTGATGCACTTACCGCATGCACGTTTGATATATTTTGATATAGAAAAAAGTTGATGTTTTAGAGCTCTGAAAGTGGCTGGAATTACAGGGCTGAAATTTTGTGTTATCTCTCATAGAAACAACGTGGCATTGGGTTGGAAGAAAACAGTGTATGTGTACATCCTCTACAAAACTGAACCAAAATGTGTGAGTGTGTTCACGTACCTCCACATAATCTTTGGCATGGCCCCAGTCTCTCTTGGAGTCCAGATTGCCCAGGCTAAAGCATTGCAACTGCCCAAGATGGATCTTTGCCACAGAGCGACTGATCTTCCTTGTTACAAAATTAGCACCTGGAAAAACATTTACACAAAAATTAGTATGATGCATTAATACTTTGTCATTCTTTTTTTGCACTCTTTTTATTTTTTCTTCTTTTCTTGTACCTGTCAATTTCATTCATTTTTGATCACTCTCCCCCTCCCATACACATGTCAGTGCAAATTTGCGTTTTGACCAAAGCGAATTGAGAACTATGGCTGACAATCTGTCCTTCTCGCACACACACAGGCTGAAAAACACACTAACAGTCACACACAGGGATAAAATCAGACTCTTGTCTAGTCACTGGACCACCCCAGAGAATCTGTAAGCCCGTCCAAAGTCCTACTGAGCTGCCAGACACACGAGCACACACACATGCTTCATCTGTGGGAAACCTTGGACGCTCTCATGTCCTGCTGGGTTGTGCTATAGCTTGAATCAGACAGAGGTGGGAGTTCTAGAACGAAAACCTCCACCGCCTATAATATCAGGCCGGGTCAGAGCAAGAACACACTTACTTTAAGTGTATAAGTGAACGACCACTATTACGCTCTTGACTTGGGCTGAAGCCTGCATGTGTGTGCGATTTGGGCCATAAAATCTGTCTGGAGAGAATCAGCAATGCCGGGAAGAGCATGCCCTATAATTGCAAAACAAAAGTCAACTACAAAATTGGGGCGGTCTAAAGCTAGATTTCTACTTGCTCTGCGCCCTTGAATTTTTCTTTTTAATTTTTATAACTGTAAATATATCAGTAATATACAATTGCTGTAAAGTTTAATATTTCGTTCCCATAGCTTAAACAGCAAGTGGTCATGGGTTCGAATCCCAAAGAATACATGAACTGATGGGATGACTATAAGTCACTTTGAATAAAACCGCCTGCCAAATGTATACATTTGTTTTTATTTTTTATCAATTTATTAAATTTTTTTTTTATTTATTTGAAAATTGTTGAAACATATTTACAAGCATTCCTGTAGATGACGGCCAAAACACACACATTGCCAAGGTTCGGTTGCCCAGAAATGCACAAACTGGTATACTTTAAATACAGTAGACAATGGTGTTTTCTGAGCAAAAAGTAAATATCACAATTTTTTTGTCCTGATTTAAAGAAGACACCCAATAAAATGTCATTCAGCGTAACAAAACCTTTTTCCTGACATAAAAATAGGTGTCAAAATTTTGACCTTTTATTTTCCAAAAACTTATTTAAAACCTTAAAAGTAAACATATTACTTACATTTTTGTGCTTTTTATGGACGTAAAATAACTTTTAACAATTCCTTTTGTTGTGGACATCTTAATATCTTTGACCCACCTCCTGTTTAAATCAAGTTATCTTTACCAAAAAATAACAATAACGTGTTTACTAATAAGCTTTACTCACAATCATGTCATAGAAAATCATATGTATTCGATGCATAAATATTCTTGCACTTGATAGAAAACAAGAAAGTAGTAAGATGTCCTGTAGCACTAATCCAAAACAGTGTCTGAGGCCAGCGAGTCATCTTTAGTACTAATGCCTGATCTGCAATGTAACCTGTAATGAGATGTAAAAAAAAATAAAAAATAGAAAAAAAACGTAAGTGGACAGACTTTCCACTTATAGGATGTCCGTCAAGGGCCCCCCGTGCGCAGGCTTGTTGCTATCACAAAGGGCTCTTTCTAATCCACACTAAACGCAGCCACGACCAGGTGCGTAAGCTTGGCACGAGAAGAACGGTTTAAAATACCACACTGTAAACAGCCGGGTCAATCCGTCGTCACAGACAAACCACAGGGGGGGCCCAAGGATCTGATTTCTGTTCACTCGTTTGAAAAAAGGGGAAAAAAGTAAATCGAAGCCGATTGACCAAACCGTGGTCCACAATAATGGGCCGGCTATGCATCTGTGCGCAAGTGTGTTTAAAAGTCCAAGACAGGCCATTTCCGCACACCGGCTCCTGTTTCCATTCGGAGTGTAATTAGGCCGTCTCTTAGCACACGGTGGGAAGCCATGACGAGGAGCAGAGTCGCAGGGAGTCGACCACAGCTCACTCTCATCAAGTCTAAAACAACCCAGTTTAGGGCAGGTTTAAACCGTGATTATGCGACCGGCATCGCGGCAGACCTGCAGGTGTGCGTGTTGGCAGCGGAAGGTGCCCAGGCACTGTCAATGCACATTTTAAAAGTAATGAGCGAGGGTAACGTTGAGTATCAAGGCAAAATTTCTAATGGATGGAAAGACGCTCTGCCAAACCAGGTGGAAATAAAGTGCAGTCAAGATGTCTGGTCTATCAGTCACTGACACTCAGATATTTCCAGCATGTGAAAAAAAAAACCCGACTGTCAGTAACAAGGCCCTGTTCCTGTATCTTGACACATGTCTGAACACACATTCATGCAGATGTACACGCAACCATCGTATTGCCACGTTCATTTAAATGAATGACAAAAACACAGCAGCACACCACTCTCTTTCAGAACTGGCAAAGCAGCAGTGTTAAATCAGAAAAACAGTAAGAGTGTGCAATGAAACGATTGGCCCGCTGACCTGGAGGCCGTTGTGATTTTCAAACCAGCTGACTAAACTGTCACTTGTCCTATTGGGTCAGTGCTATATCTTACAAGTTTTGAATATAGTTACTATGGATACGCATCTTCACAATTCAAGCCGATGCCTTAAGATATATATGAAGTAGCACTGCGATACGTTTCACTCCATATTACGATGCAGTGAATTCTTATTTGATTCGATACAATATTGAATGTGTTTGGTCATGGTTTAAAGGTTTTTAATTATTTGTTTAATATATATTATATATATTATATACATATATATATATGTATATATATATGTGTATATATATGTACTATATATATGTATATAATATAATATAATATATATATACACACACGCACACACACACACATATATATATATATATAAAAATAACAATACAAATAATTATGCAGGGCAAGTTAAGTAGAAATCTGAAATACTGGCCCAACCAGGCAATCAGGAAAAAAAAAACTTTTTTGAGCTCCAAGTAACGAACTATGTCAGCTTTTGGGAGCGCATGTGGGAGTTTGTCGGACAGACAGAAAGTGAGAAACAGAAAGCAAGAGAAATACAAGGTGAGGAGTGATGTTTAATTTGAGACATTAAAGGAGCATCTCATTCACTTCCCTTCTTTGTTGCCGTGACAACATGACAACACAAACACAGGTGTGTGAAGCAGGTAGACGAGGAGTGAAAGAGCAAAACATCTCACGGCTCATCCAGCAGTGTGCGTGTCTGCGATAGGTGAGAGGTCCATCGACACCTTCATACAGGTGCAGCCCTTCTCACCTGGAGAGGTTTAACTTCTTAAAACGCCCGTCTTTCAACAGGAGAGAGGGAACATGAACAAACAAAAAGACGAGAGATGAGCGTGTAATGGAGGAGCCCTCAGATGTCGTCTGATTGACTGGCACCGCCGTTTCTCTCATCTGCAACTGCAAACTGTTATTAGACGTTCCAACCTGAATAGGTGTCAAAGTGTAACTGCTTTCACATGCGCACACACCCCAGACGTCTCTGTGGCGGATTTGTAACAGATTATTTTTCTCTCCTCATATTTCGTAAACTGTTTCGGAGCAAGTTTGTTTATTGGTGAAAGTGGACACCGGCTGAAATTCCAAAGTGAATTCCAAACCAGATTAACTCATCATCGCCGGCCCGCCCAATGAGAGGAGGCTGAGATCGGACAGGAAATGAAGTTAGCTTTTTTCACACTATCCCATCCATCTCTCTCACTGTCGAGCTATCTCTAACCCTCCTCCAGCCTTGTACTCCCTTTTTTCTGCGTCTTGCTTCAATTTATACACCCGATTAGACCGTCTAGTTGCCTATGTTTGTGTCACTGGCTAAAAAATCCAAGTATGACATCACCGCAGTTCCTGTGCTCTGGGATTGTGGGTGGGGGCACTGAACAACACTCTTGTTGTTGAGAAGATGTCATAGCTGCACCCTTTACCAAATGTTGTGTCATGATACTCCCCCGTAAACCAATCACAATGGGTCTGGCCACACACTCTTGCATCACTTCCTTTAGCGTAGTGTGTGGAGCAAGAGAGTAATTGTATGTCTCGTGAGCCATCATGAAGTCTGGATAACTTTGAGTCTGTCTGAATTAAATTGAATTTTGTTTAATCACGTGTTACTGTCACTCCCATTACAATCACTGAAAATATCTACACGTTAAGCACTTATAATGGGAGTGATCTGGTTGCTGTGTCACGCCACGCACTTGCAGTGTAAACAGTTTTGTCGCCCCAAGATTGCCATCAAGGCACTGATAGACTGAGGAATATTCACACTCCAGAGGTTCCATCTACACTTTAAAAAATGGCCGTGATTTTAAAAACCATGATTTTTTTTAAAAACATTGTTAAATGATTAACAGTAAATTCCTGTAAAATTTACATGGAAAAAACATAAATTGACATTCCCAGAATTCCCTGCATTACATTTCAAATTTAGTTTAAATGTGATGTTTTATCTTTAAAATAACTGTTTCTTCTTTGTTTTTCTTATCAGTTGTGTTTATTAGGGTTGTATGTTACATCTAATATTGTTAAATTAATGTTCATTGTATATTTCAGTTTAATGAGTCTCACCATGATGGTGTTTATTCTTTGTGTGAATAACACTGAGCACTACGTTCAATATGTGACTTTCTCATCACACATGCATTTGGTGGTTATCAGTGTATTTCAAAGGTAAAAAAAACTGATTTCAGTACTTCAATAAGTTGGTATATTAACATTATATCAGTTAATGAAATTACAGTATTACGGAACGGTGCGGTATTTATACGGTAACTGTAAATTTAACTTAAAACTGTAAAACCAAAATCTTTTCTCCGGTAGAATTCCGGCAACCACAGCTGCCAATTTTTCATTGTTAATTTTATGGGATTATTATTATTATTTATTTTTTACAGTGTCCATTACATTAACTAATTAATTTTTTTGCATTGTGTTGAAAAGTTTGGTGTCAGGTTTTGTTGAGCTTTTGAAAGAATATGATACTTTTATAATGACATTAAACACATTTATACAATAGTATGATATATATGATATGAAAGACCTAAAAAAAGGTTGCTCTGCATTTAATCTGTTTATCAGAATCTGTTTATTATAGAAAAAAAAACACTGTATCATGATTTCCACACTTAATTTTGCTGTTTATATTTACATTTTTACATTATGTGACACCGAAGAATTGACTTATGGCTAACTTTAAATTACTTTTTAAAGTATAATAAATTATAAAGCAATTTTTTATACTGCATTAAGATTTCATAATATTCCTGTATTTACTGTATTTTTGATCAAATAAACAGCCTTGTTGAAAATAAAAGACTTTAAGAGAAAAAGTCCTTATTAGTGTAATAAATATAAACATTCAACATGAGAGCAATTCAATTATATCCTGTAATATACACATTTGTATGCATATTTTCTCTCACTATTCATTACTCTTATTTTGTTATGAAAATTAAAAAGGAGGCCAAGTTGTTAAACCTGATCAGAACTTACGCGCATTTTGATGAAAGAGGTGACAGAAATAATGAGGTCTAAAACACAGCAGTGGCTTTTGGTTACTGTACCTTATTTAAAACCAAATGAAAATGAAACCCAGAAGGCGCACTTTTACCAGAAAGTGGCCCTGCAAGCATAATCTCAAAATTTTTGCAGTAAAAGAACCAAACAATAAAAAAAATAAACAACATAAGAAAGAAATTAAGTTTGTAGTTTGTATCTGACCTCTTCTAGGACTCTCATGATTGAACAAGATCCCATTCACAGCAAAAAGGTTATAGGCTTCCCTGAAGTTCACCACAATCCAGTATGCATACAGTTTAGCAGCACCTGAAAAAAAAAAAAAAATAAAAAAAAATAATAATAATAATATATATATATATATATATATACAGTATATATATATATATATATATACACACATTACATATATAAATATAATATAATATAAATATATATTAACATAAAAATATAAAAGCACAGCATGTTTTAAGATGTGCGCGTGCTGACCATAAGGAGATCGTGGGTAAAATGGTGTGGTCTCCTTCTGGGGAATTTCCTGTACTTTCCCGTAGAGCTCGCTGGTGGAGGCCTGGTAGAAACGGACGCTGTCAGTTAAACCGCAGGTCTTCACTGCATCCAGCAGACGTAGGGTGCCCACCCCGTCAACGTCTGCGGTGTACTCAGCCAGGTCAAAGGAGATCTGACAAACACAAGGCATTTAGACTCAAGACTTAAATGCAAAAGTACACAAGTTAACGGGTAAATGCAATTCAGTCTTATGACATAACTCAATAACATAAGCCAAGAAGTTGCCAACGTAAACATCATTTAAGAAAATATGAAAACAAGTAACTGCCTGGTGCAAAATGCTATAAACTGAGGGAAGGAATCTTCTTTTTGGTTGATATCAAGTGTCTTTGTTTGTACAGAGCTGAATGCTCCGCTGTTACTGAAAAACAGTGCATCAAACGATATGTCTTCAAGCTCATGTAAACTGGGTCAAACAGCTAAATGTTGTATATGGATAACTTTATTCGGTGCATAAAATTTGCAAGCCATCAAAAGAACACCGGAGCAGTATTATTTAACAATATTGCTAGTTTAATGTTTGCATTGTATTTCAAACTCTTATACAGAATATATTTGAACTGTAAAAGAATTAAGTTCACTGATTCACTAGAAACAACAATTTTGTGAACAATTTGCTCACAAGTCAGTCATTGTTAATTATTACGATGTGGCTTTGCATCATTCTGAAAACGTTGAATTAATAGTATTTACACTGAAAAAAGTACAGTATACAAAATAAAAGGAGAGTAATTAAATGTTCATTTTTGAATGAACCATTCTTTTAACACTGCAAATAGTTTTGAGGTGCTCTATCATGCGAATGAATTACAGCAGTGTTTTTCATCAAGAAGGTCTCTGCTCTAATTTAACGAGTTCAGACATACTCAATTCCTAAACACGAGCGAGCCGGGGAATCCCTGACTGAAACTGAGATGTTACAGATAGGGAGAGAAAGCAAGAAACAGAAAGACAGACAGGAACTGAGCAGGAGAAAGAGAGGGAGAGACAACTCATCTAACCTGTTCCTCAATTTTGACATACACTTCTCAGAATCGCACCTACACGTTTTTTCCATCGAGACAAACCCTCTGCAACAGGCACGATCTGAATTAGTCCCGAAATACCTTGGTGCACATCTGTAACCACACCTCAGAGAGAAAACAAAAGCGACTGACAGCTGATTATCGTGAGACTGAAACGATATTTCAGTGTCTTCGCAACGCAAATTCGCAGCACTTCCAAAATAATCCTTATAATGCGGCAACGGATTGGCTTTAGTTGTGTTGCTTGGCGCATGGCCAGTAGCTATCATTACCATTGCTGGGATAATTAGTTTGAAGTTTTTTGGACTGTGCAAACATGCTCTTCAATGTGAGCCAAAACATTCAATCATACCAGTTCGAACTAAGAGAGACATGTTTCTGTCAGGTACAAGTAGATTTATGTCTTTAGATTGTGTGGAGAGCCTTCACGGCATCTTGCCACGCCGCAAGCAATTTTCTTTTTTTGGGGCATTGTTTTCTCCAAACAAACAGCCAGGACGCGGATTTCAAATGTCACGAAAATGCCAAAATAGTGCTATTAGAGGAACACCGATACGGTAATTTGCTCTTTCCAGTTGTTACTAGTAGCAGCAGCCATTGCGCTGATGCAAGTAAGTGTGCCCTGAACTCCAAATTGCTCCACATATGCATTCGCAGGCTAAGAAAAGACGTGGAAATTACAGGGATTTTGTTGTTTATGTAAGCTCGGCCGCATTTTACACATTATCCGAAGTGAGCGGGAGACTCATAGAAAATTGTGTTGCAAAAGCAATTTCGTCGTGTTTCCACAGCAACTTGGAACCGTCAGGGGGCAGGATTTATGCCTGACATAGGGAAAGTCCCTGTGGCCCAGGGCGACTCGTGCACAAGCGAACACCCTCTCTTTTTCAGCTCAACCTAATAGAGCTGGCCTCCTCTGTCGATACTACTCCTACACTCCTCACGGCTTCGGCACGTCAGGATTGGAATTCATCAGCTAATTAAATCTATGCTCAAGATGACACCAACTTCCCTCGCTCTTCTGCCTGCTCAACCAGACACGCTCACCTCATCATTCACTTCTTCCCTCAAACATAAACACACATGTAAACATGGCAACAGCCTGGATCATTATGGGCTGTGGTTGGGGTTGCCCCAGGCGCAAGTTGTCTGTAGCAATCGCAGAGCTCACACATGCTTGAGTGTGTGAGAGCGGAGGGAGGGGAGAAACCATGACTGCGAATAATTAGGGAATCATTTAGCCTGTTACAGATGTCCTTAAACTGTCTCTATCCTTGTAAAAACAAAGCTCTATTTTTACCACATCTTATGTTTCCAGAAGACAGCGTTTCTCGACATTTTTTGTCTCGTGCAGCCCCACAGCTCCATCAGTAGGGCTCAGGAACCTTCTTTTATGACTCCAATTTAGAGATCTTTATTTTATTTAACAAATTTAATAAGTATATGAATAAATACCTAAAAACTAAAGACTTTTACTTTCTAATTAAAAAATAAATTAGAAATATTTAAATAAAGGAAATAATTAGTACTGTCAAACGATTAAATCACATCTAAAATATTTTTTAAACATAATATATATGTTTGCAAACTATGTATATTTATTTTAAGTATGTTTATATGTATATATATATATATATATATATTCCTAATAAATATACACACTAGTACACACGTATACATTACATAAACAAAACTTTTATTTTGAATGTGATTAATCACAAATAATCATTTGACAGCACTAATTATTATTAAATTAATTATAATATATATATTTTTTATTTTTATGTTTTTAAAATTAATTTACTTATTTACTACGAAAATAGCTAAACACAAAATAAAAATATAAAAACAACACACACACATACAAAACTTTACAAAAAGCAAAACAAAAAAATTCTTACAAAATAAAACTTACTGTTTATTCATTTATTTATTTTATTTTTGAATAAGTACATCTGCTGTGGAAGAGACTGACCAGCATTCAAAGTCTAAATGTGAACCCCTGTGATGAATTGGAGGAGCAGGACAGACCCATCAACGAACATCAGTGACTGACCTCACCGATGCTCATGTCATTTAATTTGAAATCTCCTCCAGGAAGTTCTTTCATTATATTTTGGAACACGACTTATGGATTTGTACCCATTCAGAGAGTGGAGCAGCAGTGAGGTCAGACGCTGACGTTGGGTCTGGCTAACAGTAGGCTTTCAAAATTCATCCCTAAGGTGTTCAGGTCTGGGTTTGTGCAAACACTTCTAAAGGAAGATATAGTGCAATCCATATAATCCGGCCACACGTTTTTCATCATCCTATTTCATTTGCTTGAGAACAGCGCAGTCACACAAGGTTCTGTTCAGCTCCTGACAGTTGACAGTTAACCTTGTGCTGACAGCAACCAACAACTACCACATGTGATTGGTCTCTGACTGAACCAGCTCTCTGACACACACAGCACATGTGTCATCACAGTTGACAGGTGCTGTCATTTAGGAGCTTGAAAGAATGATGTGAGCTATTGCGAGCGCTTATCTGTACGTCAAGAAGCCTACATACTGTTGAAACATGGACAATGCATAAACTGATATGCCAAGATCGGCATCTCTGAGCATCCACCTCAGTTTTGTTAAAAGCAATGAGCACAATGCGGTTCAGATTAACATAAAAATATCAAATATGAGTGCTTGACCTACTTGTTTATTTTGAGAGATGATGAACGCTTCCAAGGTATAAAAACTTTTAATTATATACTCTTGTGTCTAGCTGGTCTTTCTACAAACCAAATTCATTACCATATAATTTTTTTGCCAAATGTGAAACAGCAAATAAATTAAGGTTTACACAGCACTGTGAAATACTTAATTCTTATTCCTCCAATTGATCCATAATTCTCACAAAACTTACAGATATGTATAAAATTAGTTGCCTGGACAACAGTAAAAGTCTCTTGTATAAGAGGCAATCATAAATAATAACTTTATAAAAATAAACAATAAATAATAACAACAACAACAACTTTTTTCTTAAAACTGGATTTAAATGTTAATTTATTTGACAGGTAGCTGCAAGAAAATAAAATAGATGAAACATATTTAATCACATATTTCTATAAAATTAAATAAATAATTTTATATGGTGCCTATCGGCAGGGCTGAACATAGTGTAACTGCTGGCCTGACTAGGAAAAAAATATCCTTATCGTTGGGCCCTACTATATCTCAGACTTACACAGTACATATCTAAAGGTCAAGAAGACAAGTGGCACCAGCGTTGACTACAGAGGGTGCAATGACTTCCACAACAAAAAAAGGGAACCAGGGAGGTTTCTGCTTTAAATTAAAAAAAAAAACTTGGAGGTTGAGAGATTTTTCCACCAAACTGCATGAAACAAAAGACGAAAATACAAACCTGGAGTCTTCATGACATTTCTCTGTATAACGTGATAACTAGAGTCTTACGAACTTAATTTCTTCTCTTGCATCCTGCTTTGCATTCATCATAATATTAAACCTCATTAATCATTTTACTTTTGAGTTTACTTTGGAATCACATAATATGATACAAATCTGCAGCTGAATATTTCCTGATCCTAGTCTTCCAGTCGCATGAGCCAACCTCTCTGGTTATGCTATGATCCAAACTACCATCCTTTATTTTTATTCGTAACTTCTGTTCAACATCTTTGCCAAGGTGATTACCTGATGTAATGGCAATAATAATAATGATAATAATAAATAACAATAAAAACTCATAAAAAGCTAATAAAACTAAATGCTTCTCTTGACTAATGTTAACTCCCTGAGGGCAGGGCATGAGACAGGAATGTGTCCGTTTACACAGCACAAAGGATGAATTGTTCATTGCAATACCTGCTTTTATTCTGTAAACGGCTATTTTCCACCTCTCAATCAAGCGTCGAGTGCTTTTGCTAGCGAATTCACAATGACTGGCATATTATTTAGACATACCATGTCAGACACATTCCTTACGAAATTTTAAAGGAACTCGACGTTGATAATTCAAGCCATCTAAACCTATTATAAATAATCCCAAAAAAGACTACGTGTACCATAGGACACATCTTCCTTGTGTTCCTTCACCTAATGTGGAGCAGTCAAGGCTTATGTAAGGTTAGAGATGTTAAAACTGCTTTTTTTTGCCAAGTTTAATAACTGGATTAATGCTGTGGCTGCTTGATGCACTTTTTGTTGCCACTTACCAATGTTGGGTCAATTTTTTCAAAGCTAAGTGAATTATTCAGACACAAATATAAAAATATATACAAATATAGGGGATTCATTAAACATAATAAATGAAATTAATTTTAAAATATATATAGTATTATCTAATAAATAAAGGAATATGAAAAATAAAGCACTGATCAAAGGAAAGCATAAGAAAGAAATAAGCAACCATAAAAGAGGTCTATGTATATATAATTACTGTATAAATATTTACTGAGAAATATGTCCCGTTAACATAATATAACATAACATAAAAAAATATAATCAAAATATTTCTAAAAAGTATGAACTAATAACAATAAATAATGATTATAATTGCTCTACTGAGGGAAAAAAACAAACAAAGAAAAGCAAGATGTCCTATTAATTAAAAAAATTAAGTAGTGCAATTTATCGATCTAAATATTTATATACAAACAAAACAAATTGTTGAAAACTTTAAATAATGATTATAATGCTTAGTCTACTGAAAAGCAAACAAAAAAAGAGATTAAATGTCATTTGACTTTTCTACTACTTCAAGAGTCTGAACGAGCATGTTATACAACATGTCTACCACACAAGTAAACATGTTTAAAATGCATCTGCATTCCCACCCTTCAATGAGTGACAGACACGCAGTGCAGAGATTTTTATCTCTCATAATTAATCACTTGCTTCACAGGCACTGTCATTTAGATAAATCAAAATCATGTTTTTAACGTGATGTAACGCCACTGAATAAAGGCCTGTTTGTTGCCGGTGACGTCAGTCGTAGCAGGTGACAAGAGTGGAATGATTTACACAAGCAATTAACTGTAAGTATCTGTGTGAAAGTGAGAGCGCCTGCGTCTTCCAGACACCTAATTAGCTAACAAGAAAACTAAGGCAAGGCTCAGTGTTACACAAAGTCTCCTACACTGCAAACACAGCCTTATTGAAAAAACTACACTTCACCAGAGTAGAATGATCTTTCAGCGTGTCACTCAATCCTGCATCCTCTTGCATGCTTGCATCGATCTACAAATACGTACACAATGCCAAGACGACACTTATATTACACATCAAACACGTTCACAAAACGCACCGCATACTGCAACGTTCCAGTCCAACAACTGTGTATCAGTTACAGATCTGTACTAATCTAAACGCAAACACAAAGATTATGCCACTCACACCCTACTGTACATAACACTATGAGCGAACCCATTCCGCCGGTGCAACCACCAAAACATTCACAAACAGACTTTCAATGAGTCAAAAAGAAACGCTTGGAAGTAACGGAAATTCAAAGCGGAACAATACTTGCCCAAACACCACAGATGTGTTTTGTGCTCTCTTCTACTAAATTAAAATCTAAACTACTATAACGTTAAAGAAAAGAAGTCAAATTCAATTTGGAAAGAAATTAAATTAAGCATCGAGCTGTTCTAATTAAATAGGGTCTGTTCATTTATGGAATTATATTTAGCTTGAAAATTCATTTTGAAACTGTTTGAGTGTGTGTTACTTGGCTGCCAGTTTTAGGTTAAAAAAGTGGCACTTCAACTCATTTTATCATGTGATCTAAGCTTGATGTGGCCAAACGTGACTAATTGCAGTGTGCTATCCCACAAGGCAGCTCCATTTGTGGTTATTTGATAATAACCGCAAGGTTTAAACTTGTACAAACATCAACACGTAAAGTACACTGTGCTCTTTTTGTAGTAAAGCTGACATTGAACTGACATTATGGTTAACATTATGGTTTTCCTGTCATCGGCAAACAACACACAGGAGGCAAGGTCCTGACATGACAGTTGGAACAACGAACATTAACATGAAAATAGATGCCTTTATCTCTCTATTGTGTTTGCACACGCTGACCTCCTGAAGCTGGTATATCCCACCTGAATAATTCAGCACTTGTATTATTGTCATTATCTTACATTTCATGCTGTTCTGCATGTCGAACAGGTGTTGCCCTGCAAGTTTTCCATTTTAATATTTTTACATTTTAAATTAATTATTAGATTAAGAGATATTATTCAGGTACATATCAAAGCAGCTTCATTAGTACTAATTTCCTTTTAAAAACACACTACCGTAAGGATATTACCGTTAAGACTGTTTTAATATCTCTGACAGAAGTCTCAGTAATTTATTTAATTGTACTCACTTTGTGTAACTTATTCCAGTGAGGGCAAATCTGCATATTCAACTATAATTACTCCACTTTCAGATCCTTCAGGAATCATTGTAATAAACTCATTTGCTGCTCGTAAAACATTTATTGTTTTATTATTATTAATAAAATGAAAAGAAAGCCTAAAAAACAGCATTTATTAGAAGTATACTTTTTGTAACATTATAAATGCCTTTGATGTCACTTTTTAACACTTTAATGAATTGTTTATTCATTACTTTATTATTTTTATTGAAAAAAAAACAACTGTTAAACCTCTACTGAACATGCAATTATATAAAATACTGAAATATGTTTGTACTGAATCCATAATATTTACTGAAAATAATTTTCTTTAACTTAAATAATATTTGTATATGTGTAATATTATACATATATATATATACATATATTATTTATATATATGCATGTATACACACACGAATATACATACACACACACACAACCCCGCACAATAAATCTCATTTTAATTGGCCATAATTACAGAGAATGACTGAGATCTTGCAAAAAAAAAAAAAACAGTGTTCAAACGTTGTTATGCAACATTAGACCTGAAAGACTTTGTCAACTCAATCACAGTTCATTACAGTCTTTACGCTTGTCGTCCTTCTGTCATTTATCTATCTGATTTATTTGAATAACCTATAAACAAGACTATAAATGCTTACAGACAAAATGTGCACAAAGAAAAAAAAAAAGCACATCACTTTCATCTTGAAACATTCCTTTAAGCATAACCGAATATCCTACAAAAACCACCAAGCAGTACTCCCAAACAAAACAGCACTTTGCTGACCCCTGTGTGTAAAAACTGGAAACCAAGCATGTGTGTGTATGTATTTTCTCTGCCACTCTTTCTGCCATATCCAAACAAAGTGCGGTGAGTTAAAAATGTAAACTACAATCAGAGAGTAGCAGTGATCTACCACTTCATTACTGCGGGCACTGATTGAAACGCCTATCTTTAATGAACACTCCTGGCAAACGCACACACTTACAAGCCTAAACTAATGGTGTAATTAAATCAAGCTTGTTTATTTTTCCACATAGCAATCCTGATTGCGGCTGTCGTAGTATGACAGCAATCTTAAAATATGTCCTTAGTCCTAAGTCTATGCTTAAAAGTACTATTTTATTTTTTATGTGACATTGAACATCCTGCCGTTTTCTGTCATCACAGCAGATGATCCTCCTGATGGGACACCCAGAACACCTCCCATTCAGTATAATGGATGCCTGTCTGCAGGCCAATGTTTCGCAGTGAGTTTCCACCTGAATTATTTAGTTCCATATTACGGCAGCTGCTGTATTTAACTGTACGTTTTCAGCCCGCAGGTGCAGTCTGGATCTTTCCATCCTACTGACTTACAAACCAACCATTGAGGCTCATGAATCATTTTAAACAAACAGCGGCTCCAAAATGTATTTGAACAGTTAAGCCATATTTAAAAGTGTATGAATGCATTGCCATGACATAAAACACAAAATCAAGTCACATTTGCTTTAAAGAAATATAGGATCATAACAAAAAAGTGGTATCACTTAAAAAGGATTATTTGGACACAATGACATTGGTACATTTTTTATATACTTTTAGAGTCTAAAAGTAGCTACTGTTATCAAACATAAGTGGTAGTTAAATTGTGTAAGAATAACTTGAGGGGCTGTATTTGTGTTTTAAAACGGAAAGAGGTGAAAAAAAAAAAGGCTAAGGAAGGATTGAGCGCTGTGTCGTGTGAGATATACTGTAAAAGATGTCAAAAGCGCATTGTGCGTGAATGGCCACTAATGTTTTTGATTGAGCTTGACCACAGGAAATCGAAACTGAATATATTCACTTTCTTAATAAAATGTCTCTGGTCTTATTAAGGATGATTCATCAGCGCATGTTGTTCTATAAAAGTTTCCATGACCTCTCTTCAGATGTAGTAACTGCTTCCAAATTACTTTCATTTTTCTTATGTAACAAATGCCACATGAGTGGGGTAAAATAATATTAACCAAGAATATACTTGCCTGTCTGTTACAATTCAGTCAGATCCCAATGTCTGTTTCATTTGGAAATACACAAAAAAGTATATATATCACCCAAAAACTTTAGTCATCGTTTTCTCACTCTCATGTTGTACCAAAGATGGTGAGTAAACGGTGACAGAATTTATTTTTTGGATGGTTTAATTCGTGGTCAGTGTGATTGTTCCAAAGAACTTGTTTTATGGAGTATTCAGTTGTTTTCTTTGTGTGGTTGAACCATAATAAGCTATACAGCAAAAACATGACACTGTTGTTTCTATCTGATACTCAGTTGAACAGATTTTATTGTTTTTTCCTGTGACTGAACTCACGAGTAGCTGAAGGAAACAATATCAAGAGAAATGTCTCATTCGTATCCTTCCAGATTATCTCATCCCTATTCTGCTTTTGATCTTCCTATTCTATCATCTTCCTCTCTCCCTTCCTCTCCCTCACTTTTAACTGCCGTTTGTGCTTGTTTCCCATAAATTACCCTGTGGAGCACCCACACAGAAGTTCACACACACCATGATGGCCAACTCTCTGACTAACATCCCCCTGACCTCATCCCAGATGACTAGACATTAGGGGTGTGGGTAAAGGAACAGAGAGTGAAAGAAAGTCTTCTGTATTTGGTTAAGAGTTTTTTTTACTTTTCCGAAGTATTACTTGGATGGGGTCATTTGTTCACCTCACAGACACCGAGAAAGAAACCAAAGTCATTATGAAACAGTTTGTGTCTGTCCAGGAGGAGAGTTTGAGAGTAGACAGACAAAGAGCATCTGTGTGATTGAGAAATATAGAGAAAGGAAGCTAGAAGTTGGGAAAATGAGAACGTATTACCTTGACGTGACTCTGTGCTCCAAGGTTGTATATTTCGGTGGGCTTGACTTCATTTATAATCTTCACCAAGCATGTGCTGTCAGTCAAGTCACCATAGTGCAACTTCATGTCTATAAGGCAGAGAATAAAAGAATGAGTATCAATCAGTTTTAAGTTTTTCACATTTGTCATCCACATCCGACAGATCAAGGACAGCCAACCAGTACCAAAACAAAAGAGGCCATATAAATGTCTGAAAGGTTTATAAAATTGTTTACAGAGGGGGGGGGAATAAAACAAATCCCATCACCATCTCAACCGGAGAGAAATAAGAAATGCAAAACACAGAATTTAATTTGATTTGATTTTAAAACCAGATACAGACAGGGACAAAAAATTGACTTTATTACAAATCTAAATCTTCTTCTCTAACCATCCTAAAGAAACTTCCAAGTCAAATTAAATTTGGTGTTTTCATATAGATGAATCAGTTCATACTGGGCCCAAACTGACACTTAAACACATAAACTAACCAACTAATTTTCTGTAAATAGTACAGCAGCCACCTCCAAACCTGTTAAACTTGCAGCATCTTTTAGCTGTAAGTATGTATTGCATTTTCCCATTGTATGGCACTATAATTGTCTGGCATCTTTTATGTATACATCATAATTTTGGTGCTGTAGGACACTTTTGTCAGTCCTATAAATAACTCTTATTTGTACAAAACAGGATTAAGCACTTAAAAGAAGAGTGACCCTCATATTTAGTTGCATTCTGTATATGTCATTCGGTATATGAATAAAAATAGAAAACGTATTGTCCTTTCTGTGATTAACTACAGTCCAAAAGCATGAGTTTTATCACAGAGGAGTCATACTAATGATTTTCTCAGATTTCACCCGAAAGAAATAATTACAGTCCAAACACTACTTAGGAATGCTTAGACTGTACCCGGTAAGGAAAATAACTTACAGGTAAATAAAATTTTTAAAAAAGGTTTGTTTACAACTTACTAGACCCAGTGGATCCAACACCTATTGATATATTACACAGATTAGAAGACACTCATGCATATACAAACATCATAAAACATGCATATCACAAACAGGTGTGTGGATGTGAAACTCACTTCCTTCTGTGTGTGTTTGGGGGTTATGATAAAGGTGCTCAATCCGGCCCGTGTTAAAAGAACTAGACCTGCGGAGGATACCGTGAACCTGTCCAAAACAACAAAAAGTTCATTTTTTTTCAGTATATAGCATATTAAACTGAATTTAACGTAAACCACTCTTCAAATGTGTGGCATTTATTATTAACAGACAGTTAGATATTTGCATAAGAACAATGTTGGGGTGATTTCGGATGGGTTTGTAATATGTCTTTAAAGGTTACATCGGCTTACCCACCTCATAACCTTTAGCCAGCAGAAACTCAGCCAGGTAGGACCCATCCTGAAACCACATAGAGGGAGAATTATTTGGGGTTTTGAGAAACGCGCACACATTTACGGCAAGCATTACCCAAGAGAGTATTCAACACAATGACCATTTCTTTCAGAATTTCATGAGCCAGACCACAGCGAATACACGCCTACATTATACAAATACGCGTTTTTGCACACGTACACACACACACGCTTGTGTCGAAACCCACCCTTGTGTCTTTCCAAAGCTGTATGTCTCCATTTCTTTTATGCAACACAACTATATTTGCCCCAATGGATCCAATTATATGGACAAAACAGACATTTTCCTAAATATCTTCTTTTGTGTTTCACAGAATAGAGAAAGTCTAACAGGTTTGGAACGACATGAGGCTGAATATATGATGACAGAATTGTAATTTTAAGGCGAGCAATCCCTTTAAAAGAAGAGAACTAAAAATCCTCTCTCACTAAAAAGAGCTCCATACATAGTCTGCAAAGAATGCAAAGAAAACAGTCGAAGGAGTGCCTACGGGCTACAACTCCGTACAACACCATAAGCCAATGTAATACAAGTTTACTGAATCATGCGAGCGCATCACACACAGACAAAAGAGTATAAATTGAGCAAACAAGGCCATCGTGTCAGTCAGTGAAAGCCTGGCAGCTCAGTTTAAGCCTCTGAATCCACCTGACTGTCAAAAAGTGACACGGCCGTACCCTAAAGACACGTTTCAGCTTAAGACATAAACAACATTCAAGTCTCTTTCATTCTTATTCTCGTCTCCTTCTCCCTTTTTCCCCTCTCATACTTCCCGACCGCACATTCTAGAACTTTGGAACATTCCGCCCCGGCCATGGCATTCCGCCCCCTACTTCCTGCTGGGGTGATATAGGCACAGTCCCAAAGACCTTTGGGAAAAAATGAGAAGCTCCAGCAGCCATGTGTGTGCCTGTACATAAGCATATATATGTCCGCAGAGGAAAAGATGTGCTTAAAGATACATTTCCGTTTCCTTTTCACAACGTTTACTGGCCATTTACATAAAACATGTTCAATGTCCGACCACCTGAGGCTCTCTGTGTGTGTGTGTGTGTGACAACCAGTGCCAACTGCAGCACGGACTCATAACGCTGATAAAAAAGCAGCTTATCGTCACGCTGAGACTGTTGGGAAACGTTGCCTGTTTCCCGCAGATTACGTTCATAGACAGGAAACCTAGACGGACACGACATTCCAACCAGTCTGTTCATACGCACACACCGGTCTACCTTGTAAGCCACCAATCACTTTCTGTCTAAATTAGAAAATCTTTTAAAAACACACTTTTTATTTTGAATCCAACCACATGCGCAGAATAGCTCAGAAACGCTGTCTAATTAGGGAGTATTACAATTACAATCACCCTTGAGCACCACATAAAGATACATCTACAGGCCTTTGGACCTCTGCATGAGACATGGCCTGATTGCTAATGGCAAACTGTGGATGCATTTATGCTGAGAAAACCAGAATGGTAAAGGAAAGAATGAAAGCTAATCAAATAAGCCCACTAAACTTAAGAACCATAACAGGCCGTGTGTCTGTTTCTGTCTGTGACGTATTATCACGTACTGCGTGTCTGTGTGAAAATAGGTCCCTAACATTTGCTCTTGGCCGCAGTAAAGCAGTCTTTCTCTGTTTACCACCTCAAAGCACAAACCCAAACAAACGGCTATGTGTTCCTTAACCAACCACAAGTGGGCGCAACAACTTACCATCAACAAAAATACACACTATTAATAAACGTTACTATTTATTTTGGTTAAGGCAACTGCCTTTGAAATGTGCTAAATTGTGTCAAGTGAGGGTCTTATGGTGGCAGACCCATGCAAAAATCTGATTGCCAAAAGTACATGTCTGATATTTTTTTCACTGGCTTGTGTGATATAGTCTAGGATGATAAAACTCCAACAATAACATGGACAGCTTTATAATCCAATATTTTCTTAAATGTCCAAAACTAACAATATCACTCAATATGAACTTTTTTTAATGCTTTGCATAGGAAGCATCTGCGAAGAAGGTGCTTGTTCGGACGATTTTTGTCATTTGACCGCCATCTGCTGTTCATTAAGAAAACTGCATCCTGACTTTTTAAACTACGTTTTCGTCAAATTATCCTCGCACTCTGCCCACGTTAAAACAAACCAGGAACTTCGAAATGAATATGATGAAAATCAATATTACAGAAAAAAAAAGAACCAGGAACTTCCTGCTTCAGTCTGCAAATGCTAAACACCACGCAGCAGCTAACTGCAAACATTTAAGCTACCAAAGAACCTTCACCACATACACCCAAGCAAACTTTATACGTGACAAGCTGGTCTTTCCAGTTAATTTAATTGATTTCAAAAGAATAATTAAATGTTCTGAATGTTTTGTTGTTAACAAAATAAATCTAAATAAAGTGTAACAAAACCCTCTTTAAAACATGACCTAGACTTATTCATGTATGTATGCGTTTACGTGTGTATGTCATCAAAATTAATACAACACAATTAAAAAGGCAGAAAGCCATGTTCGTTTCAAACCCAGCCTCATGCACCTGCCAACACCACAATAACTGACAATTAAAGGCAAGGCACTTTTATGACTCCATAGCATTATAGCACTATACAGTGGAAGAGACTTTGTACACACCATCTGGAACACATATTTACACATGCTGACATTTCCTTAAGCAGTATCCGGATCAGAATATAATTCTCATTTCATTAGAGTGTGTTTGTACATGGGTCAAAGACATTTAGATGA
Source organism: Enteromius viviparus (assembly GCA_032353835.1). Taxonomy (NCBI): domain Eukaryota; kingdom Metazoa; phylum Chordata; class Actinopteri; order Cypriniformes; family Cyprinidae; genus Enteromius; species Enteromius viviparus. The sequence continues at coordinate 823,645 of JAUCNO010001210.1, forward strand.
CAGCATGACAAGACAAAAGTGATTTTAAGTCCATAGAAAGTACATAAAATCTAAGAATAAGTTATTTGGAGAGTAAAATGTCAAAATGTGGTTAAAATAATGTTACATTATCATTCAGTGTAACAATATTTATGATTATGATTATTCTGATATATATATATATATATATATATGGAAGCAGATTACATTTTACTTTGATTTAAATTAGTAAAAACTCCTACTGACAAATGGGCAAAACTTAGAATAGCGGCAAATTTTAAATAAATAAATAAATAAATACATTACAACTAATTTGTTTTTTGGTGAAATTAATTAATCTTTTAATGTGTCATAAATTAATTTCTGTCTCAAATTTTTCTGACAAGATTGTGACACTGACATTTTTTCTGGGTATCCTAATTTACAAATCAGAGAAAAATGTATGATATTTATATTATATATTTATTGATTATAAACAACAAATATGTAAAGCAGTATTACTTAAGGGAATGCCTTTCTTCATTTATATTTATGTTGTATTCATTCTGATTCCTTTCCTTGTGTGTTATATTTATTTATTTATATTCACTAAGTACTATGATTTGAATGGTAAATACTATAAAACGCTACAGTTAAAACCAATTAATTGGTGAGTTTCCCTACTATATAAGATGAAAAACCGCATAGCACATTGCATGTAATTTTATAGTAGTATACCATTTTAAAAGGGGAAAAGAACCTTTACAGTGAATAACCTTAAACAGACTTTCCCAGAATGCTATTTCAGTACTTCCTTATGTCGATATATTAACAGTTAAAGAAATTACAATATTCAAATGCAAAAGCAAGTTAAATCTGTAAAACATAAAAAGTTACTGCTGCATTTTTACTATAAAATTATGATAACCACAGCTACGTGGTATACTTGGAGAATATACAGTTTTTAACCATTTTCAAAATCGTACTACTACAGTCCAGGACAAACTATTCTGCACATTCAGCACATTTAACTAAATGAGATGCGCAACATCAGGACAAACCCGTTACTCAAACCTGCAAAGTGAAACCAAGAAACCTGAATGCCAAGTATCATGGTCTAGATACACCCAGCTAAGAACAATTACATTACAAAAGACCCGGCAAACTGGAAAACATCACACTACCTGCATATATCCTCAACAGACTTTGCAGAGGATGTATGACGTGTCTCCTGTTAAAATAGTTAACAACAAATTGGAAAGGCCTCAGGTGTGGCTATTCAAACAACAGCCAACAATTAAACGCCTCACAAGACTCATTTTTGTTTAAAATAGCTGTAAATGTTGTTTACCACATCAAATTATCACATAAAGTCCGGAAATTAACACGGAGGACTAAAACAAAACCACCATAGCCTACCTATAATCTCTTCATTTTGATTTTGTTTCACAGTGACAACAAATTGCGGTATTTTAGCAAAGCCCACTGCTGCCATGGTTACAGAAATCCACAAAGCAAGTGAGTAAAACAAGATAAAACTGTCTCATGAAAGTCTGTCATTGTTTCCTCACTCTCTTGAAAGGGACTTGGTCACTATTTACGGCATCTCTTTTGCTCTAATAAAAATGGATGGTGACTGAGTCTGTCATTCAGCCTGACATCACACCATTGTTTTTCCACAGAACGAAGAAGCTCGTCCGCATTTGAAGCAGAGCAAAAGTAAGTAAACATGACAGAGTTTAGATTTTTCGCTACACTTCCTGTAACGTATATCCCATCGCGTCGCATATGTTGAGACGACTCTTTACGTTAACGTTACCTGACCGGTTATGCCTGTAATGATGGCCACTTTCCTTTTCGTCTTGCCGTCTCCGTTCACATCACCACTGGCCGCCGCTGCTGCTGCTGCACTTTGAGCCATTTTCTGGAGCTGGTTTGGGTTTGGAGTGTGCCTGTGAGGTCTGGGTCCACTGCGCGAGATCGTTTGTCATGAACGGATGCAACACATCCGAAACTCCAGCTGCTTGAGCGACACATCAGGAACCTGCACTCAGCAGCCAATCACAGAGCAGAGCGCCAGTGACGTGCGCACCACAGAACAAAGAGGAGAGAAATCCTGATGGCTTGGGGTGTAAATGTGTCACAGCGCCCACTAAAGGTATTGACATTCAGGAGGAATTAAACAAACCACTTTTTACGTTTTTAATTTATAATTACGTAATAATAGTAATTGTTAGTATTATATAATATGCTTACATTAATAAATCATGGGACTAAATCACTGTTGACAAATGGCTTCACCTAGTCCAGGCTGTTTTTGTGGTCTTTGCTGCTATCTTAGTTAAACTGATCTGTTTTTTGGGCTGGTTTTAATCACTAAAGGTGATTTTTAGGGTCACAGCGCTTTTACACGATTGACTGTGCCACAGCCGTGGATTTAAAGTAAAAAAGAACTTTGTAAATGCCATTGGCCTGAGAAAAGATCGAAGAAACAAACCAGACAATCAACTATTTGTTCAAAATATATTTTAATGTAGATATTATTTAACGTTCTAAAACCTGTACAGCACATAAGGCACTTTCAAGTACGACAATTTAGCTTAAATAATGTACAAGTATTGTATTTTCAGTAGTTTATGAGCTGTTATATTTTAGATTTCCTCAATCCAGTCATGGCAGATATATAGAAATTAAAAACAAAACATAAAAATAAATAAATCTCATTAATGCTCAGACATCATGAAGTGATATTTCTGGTTTTTCAGCTTTCATTTAGAACCCTGTGTCTAAAAACACTACTTTGTTAGTCATCCGCTGACTTACAATATCACTATTTACTATTTTGTGAGTTTTCAGTAAACATCAGAAAAGGTGGTTAAAGCAAAAAAATATTTTATATGTAGAACCACACAAACACACAATACAGTTGTAGGTAGGTTTTTTGTCTTTTTCGTTTGCCTTCATGGAAGGTGAGATGTCTACTACAAAGAGAGAGAGAGTGAGCAAGACCAAAAACAGACAGTGTCCCAGTCTCAAATTTCCTTTTTTAAATAAAAAAAAACAAAAATACAATGGAGTGGGAGATCAGCAGCATTACCTAAGAATTTGCCCTATGGGAAACCCTCTAAATGACATTACTGAATAAAATGTTGTAAGTGAAAGCTGTATTTGGGTCATGGTTATTTGTATCAGATAACAGTAGCTACATGCAAACATACAAACTCCAAACTCTGACATTTAGACTTCCTAAAAATAATCAGAAATAACATAACATTCAAAAAACTATAGATTATTTGTAGTATTTTGTACGGTGGCAGAGAGTGCTCAACAAAAAAAAAAAACACATGCAAATTCTCACAATATAACCAAACATAGAAACGCGCTGCAAACATCAGGACCACATGAAAATGTCAGAGCAGCGGTATCGTCACTGTAGTAAAAGGTACGTTTTTTTTTTAAACCTGATCATATGGTCTTTTGGATATTATTAGACTAATCTGACAAATTACACACTTAACTGTCAAACTATTTGCAGTGCGTTTCTATGTTTGTTTGGGTTGCGATAATTTGCAGCGCCTATGTTGTCAAACTGATAAAGATGTTTTCTTATGGTGTTGTCGTTTCTTTCTGTTTGCATGTGTGTTTTTAAGCTGCAGCGTGTTGAGCTCTCTCAGCCACTGTAATTTTGACATTAAGGGTGCTAAAGTTTCAAGTGTAAAATACAGTATTGTTTCCTGTGTGAATTCTAATGCCTTCAAAAACATTACATGAACAAAATGTTAACATATTCCAGTGATGTACAGAATATTACCATAAGACTCAATATATTTGTGCGTATAGAGTATGAATAATGATTTTTGTTGCACTCTATAGTCATTCACATACTTTTTCCAGTCCTGCCCTATTATAAAGTGCGCATACAAGACCAACTCACTGTAGAATTAACTGTATGTAGTAATTTTTCATAAGACGACAGCCACCAAACAGTTAAAACCCAATTTAAACCAGGGCTGGAGCACAGGGTGAGTTTGTCATAGAGCCATTAATGGTTAACATTTTACAAAATGGTGAAACATTCTTGTACCACAAGAGGAGAGCTGTACTTTTAATATGCTGTTTTAACCTAAGGTTGAGGTAAGTCGGTAATAGACATTTTAAAGTTTAGCATTTGACTATAATATGAAACAGATGTTGTGTAGTTGTTCAGGTACAAGAGTATTGGTCCAGTGTGTCACCAAGGCATCAGGAGAGCCAATATCACTTCTGCAGAAAACATTATATTGAATTATTTTTTTATAAAGAAACAGTCCACCAAAAAAACAATTATTCTCTCATCATTTATCCCTCCTTATGACTTCATTTCTTCTGCAGAACACAAAAGAAGAACAATAAACTGTTATCAACAGTCTTCAAAATATCTTCTTTCGTGTTCTGAAGCAGAAAGGCATACAGGATTGTAAAGGCATTTTTGGGTGAAGTTTACATACATATTTCAAGTTATGCACCTTACTTGTTTATCCCTCTGGAGGAGGGGCATGAGAAGAGTGACACTTGTTTTTCTGTGAGAGAAACAGTTCATTATTATATATATATATATATATCATTTTAATTTGCATTATAATTTTACTACTGCTAAAATATTTACATAAACTGAAAGCTGTTATTAACCTTATGGTGTAGACGATAGTGAAGTGCTTTGTCTGAAAGCCATGGGTGTTTCAGGGACTGGGATGCACTCATTCTCCAACTGCACAAAAAAAAGAGACTTGCATTAAAACACGAACATCTGAGTAACATTTCAGGATTAAAACTAGAGCATTTGACTTCTGGGGACACACAAACCTTTTGCTCTTCACAAGCAGGCGTGAGATGAAGTCTTTGGCCTCCTCCGAGATGTCGGCAAACTCTGCTTCCTCAAAACTCCACTGACATGCCAGGATGTTATTTAGTGTCTCATTATCATCCTCACCCAGGAACGGAGACAAGCCACTGAGCCTACACAAGAAAATACAAGTAGCAAGTTTTATAAATCTCTCTCCTTTCGGTATATATGATTGTTGATTGACATCTATGGGCTCACAGCATGTAAGTGATGACTCCTAAACTCCACATATCAGTCGGGAATGAGACAAATTCATAGTTGATGACTTCAGGAGCAAGGAACTCAGGTGTGCCAAAGTTCACCCTCAACTTTTCCCTGGGTTTATATCTGAAAGGAAGATGAAGAAAAAAATGCACTTGATAAAAGCAGTAGTCACAGTGTAAATTCAGACACAGAAACAAACACTAACCTCCTCGCAAGGCCAAAGTCTATTATCTTCACCTTGTTTGTTTGTCGACTGACACAGAGAATGTTTTCAGGCTGTTGGTGGAGTAAACAGCTATTTCAAATGTCTTTTTTATACAGCTGTTAGAATGCATTTTATGAACAAGAATGTGTACCTTTAGGTCAAGGTGTAATATGTACATCTTGTGCATATACTGAAGCCCTTCACTGATCTGTCTGATGAACAGCACTGTGTCCAACTCGGTCAGCTTGTAGTTCTCATCTATGATCCGGTCAAACAACTCTCCACCATCAACACTAGGGGGTACACAGGGTACACAAACATGAATGAGATTCAGTAAGAGAGAGGATATCTGTGAGCGAAATGTGTTTTTCGATGTGGTTTTGTATGTAACTTACTACTCCATTACTAATATGATTTCATGTCGAGATTCAAAGGCGGCGTAGAGCTGGATCAGATTGGCATGATTCAACTGGTTCATGACTTCAATCTCACACTTTACTACCTCCTGATAACACAAAACACAAACACAAATACATTTATAATGGTTTCAGAAAATTATTAAAAGGGAAATATAAAAAAAGAACAATGATAAAAGCATTAACCACACATAAGCACATTACTGAAAAGTGAACTAATAAAATTTTAATAAATAATTAAAAAACATATAACAATAAAAATATCACTGTTGTGTCCATAACTTAACTGGCAGATTTAAAAAACAACAACTGAAAAGCAAGTCACATTAAAGATATCTTAAAGTGTACACAGACATTTACCTTCTCTTTCTGACTCCTGGCTTTAATGATCTTGGCTGCTAATATGAGGCCAGAAGACTTCTCTTCACATTTGTGCACCATGCCAAAGCGTCCTCTATTAACGTCAAAATAAGACGATAAAAAACACATTTTAAACACAACATTTAAAAAACATTTGTTTTAATGCTGCACAGGAAGTTACTGTAATCTCCTCCTGTCTCTGGGTATTTACTTTCACTAAGGGCTAAAAATATTCTGAATTTCTTACTCTCTCAACATCCCCCCCCCAACAAACACACACACAACTGTCTGTCATTTTCATGCCCTTGTGTATCATGTGTCAAGCTCTTAAAATGCTTAGCGATCCTAAGCCATGGGTTAAATGTCACAGTCATCCTGCTTTAAAAATTCCTTTTATATAAACAAATGGAATATAATATGATGCAAGATAAATACTACTGTAACTCACCCTCCAAGTACTTCCTCTTTATTAATAGTGTAGTAACTTGTAATCTGGTGGGATTTGGTTGACACTAGACGGTGCTCAAATGGTGCAGGGGGAGGAGGGGAAGATTCTGTAGAAAAGATTATAAAATTATAAAAATTATAAAATTTAACTACGAAATTAAAATATTATTTACAGTTATTCCTAAACTATTTTCCTACCAATGACATATTCATCAGTTTCTGGCTCTGCATCTTTTCTCTCCTCTTCTGTGCCCTCCTCTGGTTTTTCTGGACCCGCCTCTGCAGCTTCAACCCCTGCTTCCTCTTCCTCCTTCAATTCTTTATCCCCCTCCTCTGGCGCCTCCTCGACTCTGCTTTTTTTAAGTTCATCTGTCAGATTCTCGTCAGTTACATGCCTCTTAGTGCTGTAAGTTATTTCCAGATTCTCCTCACAGCTACATGAATATATACATTAAAAGAGAGGCATAAAATATCACTTATATTGTTTACAATTTATTTTAATCAAATTCACATCCAAAAGTCATTTGCTGAACAAAATATCCAGAACATACCTTTCTGGTGTGATTGTAATGCTTTCATGTGTTTGGCCAGATGAGTTCAGAGCAGCTAGCTGGCTTTCTTCAGATAACCATAAAGCCTCCTCTTGTTTTAACCTTTCATCTGCCTCCTTTTTATCCTCTTCTTTTATCTGTAATAATTCAGCAACTATTTCTTGCTCTCTTGCCTCTTCTTCCACTGCATCCTGTTGTTTGTCATCCTTTCTTTCCCTATATTTCTCTCCTTCTTGCTCTTCTTCAATAAGATCCAGATGTGCTGCTGTGCTGACTGCTGTCTCTGCCGTGCATTGAGAAAGCTGATTGTTCTGTTGGTTGAGCTTCTGCACTTCTTCAAAATCAGCCTGGACTAAGTCTTGAAAAGTAAATCAAATAAAAATTAGTACATAGTAGAAAATAGTGTAAATGAAAGAAAATAATGACAACTAAACTTTTTTCAAACATTGTTTTATATCTGACAGAATGCTAAAACTTGTGGTTTCTTGCTTTTAAACTCTTCTGTATGTTTTTTTTCCCTCACCTGATGAATCCAGTGGTTTCTTTTTCTTCTGGGTTTTTAAACCTTTTTGGTACACTTTAGATTTCTCCTTTCCATCCTTTTCTCTAAACTAGATAGAGAATGTAAAACAACAACAGAGAAAGAAAGAATAAAAAGACGAACTTTATTAGAAAATATGATTAAAATTCAAAGGGCAAATGCATAGCTGTCAATGAAAAGTGTAAGCATGTGTCACAAGTGAAGTGTCTTATAGTCAAAAGAACAAACAAGATTATCCTTTATTAACACTCCTTGAAATAAAAACACCTGCTTTCTATGACACATCCATGCATTCAAATGCTCTGAGCTGCTAACGCGCAATGAATCTGATATTTCTGATCACACACAATCATCTGCTATGAGCTGAATGCACAGTTGTGTCCTTGAGAAGCTACTGAGAATCACTCATCCTGTCATCAGTCAATCTGTTTTATAAATGGCTCAGTCAGTGACAAGGACAGTGAACCTGGCAACTCATGTTCTAGAAAGCCCCTTTTAGAATTGCTAGACAAAAAAAAAATTGTAAAATAAATAAATAAAAAAAGAACATATACATATATATATATATATATATATGTATATGTATGCATCCAACTTTTTTTTTTCAATATTTATGCAAAGATAAAAAGCAAATGGGAACAATTCATGGGTAACAGAAAACAGACAAACAAGTAATATTTTCTCTTAAGTCATCCTTTTTACAAAAACCTCTTTTTTAATTAGTTCATCAAATCAGCTGCTTCACAGACAAATTTTTGTTCATGTGTTTGGCTCATTCATTCACTAGTTTGTAAGTGTTTTCATCTGCACTTGAAATATGTATCCAAAATAAGTCAGCTTAAACAGTGAATCTGTCCATAAAACATCTAAACTCACCCTGCTGCTGGATTTTGAGTGTGTGTTTTTCAAAAGATCGGCCAATCTTGAGTGTTTCAACGCTTCAGCAACAAAACTGACCACCTGCTGAATGCTGCTGACCAGTCGCTCCAAAGCATCAACCCGCTGATCCTGTTGTTCCTCCTTCTCACGAACAGTTTCTATAACAACACGCACATCGGACAACATCTGCTCCACGCTTCGTCCACCTGCAGCAGCGCCTTGATCTTGACCGATGGTATCCAGTCTTTTCAGTGACGCTTCCTGCAGGGCGAGGAGTTTGTCCATCTTATCACTCAGATCACTGACTTGTCCTTCGATATGTACGAGAGCAGAAGAAGAGGGCGATTTTAATGAAGGCTGATCAGAAATTGATGAAGATTGATGTCTGTTTGAGGTAGAAAGCGAAGCTCTTCTTGCTGTGGCTCTTCCACCGTTCGATCGTTTCTGAGCATGAAGTGGTTTGGGGTCATAAACCCGAGCAAGAGACTTCACAAGATTAGAGCTCATGGTGACACTTTCAAACAAAAAGAAGTTAAGCTTATTTTCTTCACCTCCTTTTGAAAATGCTTCCCAAACTACAGTTCATTTGTTCTCTTGCTAACTCTCGGTCTAGTGTCTTCAGCTTCAAAACCCATGCTTTTTATAGATGGTCAGCATGCTTCTTCTTATTGGCCGGTGTGTGAGTGGTCAATGTAAAGTCACTGTTATCTTCAGGAGGAGGGGCAGTGGTGTGCGATTAGAGTGTTTGTGAATTCTAGAGCCAGGCGTGAAGACATTGAAACCAGAGTGGGTATGAAAAAAAGAGCCTTATGGACATCTTTTAAATGTAAAGGCTGTTAAACTAGTAGATTTCTCCTAATCGATTGACAATCAGCAGATAAGGGGAATGTGTTTATTTGTTAGTGTACTGAACTCTGATTCCTTTGTCCAAGGCTAGAGAACTGGAAACGTGAAAATGTCTGATTGAACAAGAGCAGGTGCACACAGCTGAGTCTATTGAAAAACTGGGACAGAATAGCTGTTGAGACACTGAAATGGCTCAGACTTCTATTTTCAACATGACTTGTTGTTCAACGTAGCTCTATATGAGCCTGGATTTCAAATGCATTCCAAAAGAAAGGCACCTAAAAAAGACTATTAGCGCATGTTTCAGGAGCAAAGACTATTTGTGTTTCCTACTTGTAAATGTCATATTTAAGCAGTATGATGTCTTATTGCCGTTTCTTTTTTTATTAACTGTGAGGTTTACTTACGAAATTAAAAACGTTTGCTGGGATGTTTGTTCCCATAGTTAATATCAAAAAATGTTAAAATAGTAGTTTCCAATGACCTAAAATTATTAGCAGACTTTATTTCATTTATTTATTATTTGTTTTAGAATAAATTAATTATTTCATGTTATATTCAGCTCACTGACTACAACTGCTCCTTGCAGATGTAATATAAAAATAAAGCTTTGAATTCATTCAGAAAAGCATCAACAACTGGAAAACTTAAAAAAAAGAACATTAGAAAAGAACATTTCTACAATCAGTAGCTATACACATTTGGTAACAATTTACAATAATGTTTTATTTATTGTATACATTAGTTAACATAAACTACAAATGATTATGTGATGTAGGGTTTGGGTTTTGTTTGGGTCTGTTTCCTGTTCATGTTTTATGTTGTAGTCACAGTTTGTTTCATGCTTCCCTTGCCCTCATGTATACTTGTCTGGTGCACTTGTCATTGTTCTGATTGGTTGTCCAGGTCATGTGTCTTGTTTCTATTGGTTGATTCTTGTTATGTGATCCCCAGTGTTTGTTATAAGTAGCCATGTTTCCATTGTGGTTTTGTCATGTATTGATGTTGTACTCTGCTCTTGGTGAGTATAGTTTTGTTTGTGCCAAGTCTGTCACAAGGTTATTATAGTTAATGAAAACGAACGAAAAGACTAAAAATAGAATTGAAAAAGCATTTTCGTTAACTGAAATAAAAATAAAAACGAGAGTTAAAAACCCAAAACTAACTAAAACTGTTTTGTGTATATACAAAACTAACTTTAACGAACTAATATTAAAACAAAAACGTTTATGATTTAGGATTATGAGTTCTAGAGCTGGGTGATATATATCGAACGATATATTATGCGCATCTCGTAAGTAAAGCCGGTTCTTTGATTGAAATCTCCAAAAAAGCGACAAATCTAGCGTCTTCCTGGACAAACCTCAGCGAGTCTCTGGTAGTGCGAGTTCGAACTCGTGCTCGTTTTCCAAGCGCCCACACACCTCTCTCTGCTTCTGCTCTGTTCAGCGAGCGGATGAGAGGAGCAGAGCTTTTGGTTAAAATAGATGTTATGCTGCTTCTAACTCGCTTTTACATGCAAATATAGCCAACAACACAGCATAGCCATTGTTTATATCTTATGTGTATTTGACTTCTTCAGACAACGGCTTGATTATAAATGGGTTTTTTAATTCAGATTAACATCTTGTAAAATAGAGCTAGTTTAGAAGGCCTAATAATGGGGTGCATTTCAGTCACTATTTCATATTCATTAAGTTTTTCTGACAAAAGAAGCTGGGGAAAATATATATATAACTGTAACTAATAAAAACTAAAACTAAGAAATATAAAAACTAGCAAATCTGCCCCCGAAAACTAAATAAAACTAACTAAAAAAGTCAAAACGAAACTAAAACTAATGAGAAATCCAAAACTATTATAAACTTGGTCTGTCTCTGGTCAAGTCTGTTCATGCCATGCCAGGTCAAGTATGTTTTAAGTCTGTTCAAGTAAAGTCAAGTCTTAGTTTGGTTTTTGGATTACACTCTTTTTAAATAAAATGCACTTGGGTTCTTCACTAGACTTGCCTTTTGTATATTAAAACTATAGTAATGAAAAAATGAAAAGGAGTGGGTATCATTTTCTTTGGCAACTGACAGTATGCCACAAATGCTGTCAGTAGAGCTTAACTTAATATTTAATAAAGAATTTTCCTTTAAAACCATTCCTGCACCCCTCAAGCTCACATAACACTTGCAAGACCTTTTTCCACACTGATCTTTCAACCTGTCAGCAATAAACTGGCCTATAGTTGCAACACTACCTTCCTGTTTGCCATATACAGCACAGAAATCTGACATCTACCCATGCTTTTAGTCACATTAATAAAGGAGCAGCTAAATTCATAGATTCACACTAGAAAAGAGAATAAAAGTAAGCTGAGACAATCCACCGACAGGCGCTACAATATACTTTTACCATAAACCGATATAGTCCTGCTAAATGCCCCTTTCGCACGCTACACTGTAACCCGATAGCTTGTAAATATTAACAAAACAGCTAAGCAGAGGGACTGATAACATAGCTAAGCGTACAATAATCTTATTTTAGCCTGGATCGTTGTGTGCTACACTGTATGTGATGGGCCGCCCCATTAAAAGCACACAGTTGATTGCTTGAAGAAGTAATGGTTTGTTTTCTGATTGGCTGATGTATATATAGCTAGCCCCTGAACATTCAGTAATCTCGAGAGGATTGGTGGTGCCTTTGGTATGGGAACTTGATAATGTGAAGCGAGCTCCACCGTTCTGACAACAAGAGCTTATAAAAAGGGACTAAGTGCTCACATTCCTTTGTGTGATGGAGAGAGTTTGTGTACGTACATGCCAGACTGTTGGTATTTGTGATTTAATTACTGGTTACACAACCACCTAGCCTCATATGGAGATGGAATGAAGTGTCATTTATGAATACATAATTATTTAAGAATGTTGAAAAGAATTTCATTGCATAAAACGCATGCATGTCACTCTCCCACGACTTTCAGCCAATGGAAAGATTTAGCATAAAACTACATCAAATCAGTATAGGATATCAGAATTATATGAATTAAGACTGAATTAAGTGCTCTTTTGACATCACTTATATAAATTACATTTTAAAATGAATTAATATGGAACAATGTTCTTTTGAATTGCAATATTTCTTGTTTTTACTGTATTTTCACAAATAAATTTAGACTATTTCTTATACTAACGGGCATTGCATGGCACTCATGTTTCTTGGAAAGAGGCTGATAAACAAACTTGAATTTAATGAGACGAAACAGAGGGTAATGGCATCGCATGTGTTACATAATGGGGTAACATGATATGACGGGCCTGAAGAGATGATCACAGATGGGCAAAGAGCTAGGGATTATATAGCGTGTAGAATATGTGTAGAATGACAAACAGGACTCGCACAGAGACATAATTCATACTTTAGCAGCTGCAGACTGATTGTATAAACCGTCTGACAGTCACAGCAGATGTCACATAACTTCAAATGTTGTTAAACATCAAAGTAATACATGAACATTATCGTTAGATATTATAATCGCATCAGTGTTTTATCATGATTTTAGGTTTGGAGCCTCGTAACCATTTTAGATTTTTTTTTTACATATTTTTTTGCAATCATTTCTTTTTCCATTAAAAAAGAAAAAACACATAAAATATGCAATGTTTCATCAATCAAAATATCAAATACAACTGCTGTATCTGTAATAAAGTCAACTTTGTTTGTTATTAAAAAACAAACAAAGGGGTCAATATTTAAAGTAATTTTGGTTTGTCTCAACCAACCTAAATTGCATTTTCTCATCCTGGCTACTAACATCCTGGTTTTCGTTTGATGAAGCCATAAATATATATACTGACTAGATGTCGCCTTGAGCCTCTAAGCATACGTCAACATCGCCACCATCTTAATAGTCAATCAGAACCCATCACATTTTAGCCATACATTATTTAACAATTGGAGAGACTTTACTTGTCAATGGTCAGTGTGGACGCTTTTATTGCTATGGTTAGTTATTGCATTTAAACTGCTATCTCTGTCCCTTGAAGTACACAACAAAAATGCTATAGACTTTTGGATTTGTTTTGTTTGTAGATCACCAAGTGATAAACAGAGGAGTCATGGGCAATAGCACTCAGGAGAGAGAGGTTTGAGCCAAATGACCGCACCGTACTGTGCAGCTGTCACTTTTGTTTTGTGCATTGTAGAACAAATTAATTAGTTATGTAGGTGTGTCTAAGTATTTTATTGTATTGTATATGAAATATCACATATTTATGATAGAACATAGATTAATTAATTATTATACTTATAAGTAAAATAATTAATCTATGTTCTATCAAATATATGTCTGACATTTATAATAAACCAAACAGCTTGAAAATCGGTTGAAGATTAAGCAAATGAAGGTGATTTTAATCGTTGATAGTTCTCTGCCAATGTTAAATAATGTGGTGTAGACTTGTCTTCCCCCGACACAAGATGGCGGCCACGTTGACGCATCGTTCCTATGGACAGCAGCGTCAGAGGCGACACCTATGTGGGTTGTTTCCATTAAAACTACATTTCCCAGAAGCGCATTCGTGATGCATACATCCGCCGAGACTGCTTCCGGATTTTGCAGAGAGCAGATGTGAGAAAAAAGTGCTTATTGATATTTATTGCTACAGGAGGACTTTTTTCACATCCGGAGCCATCTGAGGGACGTTTTACAAAAAGTTATTTCAGTGTAAGGCATTTAAACCCATTCAAAGGCTTGGAGGGGTCTGGACAATTTTATTTATAACTCCGATTGGATTCGTCTGAAAGAAGAAAGTCACATACACCTAGGATCTCATTAAGCACATTAGTTCCAATTTAGCAGACTTTAGGTATAATTAATTTAGGTACAATTACAGTGTATTTTAATAAGCACATAAATATGTAAATGCTGACAGGATTTTAATATCCCTTTAAACTGTGAGTTAATGTGATCCTCCACAAGGGGGCAGAGATTACACACAACTGTAGCCCGAAATCAACTTTGTAGGAACCTAATAGCATCATAAAGGATGCAAATAAAGTTCATGATTAAATTAGAATTATTCAACTTAATAACAACAATGCTTTTTTAATTTCTTTAAATTTTTTGTCCTAAGACTGAAGCTGATGACAGCCCATAAAATCAGACTGCTGTTGAATACCTCTTTAACTACCTGAAAAGACTGCATGTCAATCACCTCTTTAATGCCTCAAAACTAATCCCCTTATAAATGTGTTAGACGCGTCATGCTGGCACAAGCAAGTGGAAATGTCTGCACTAGCCAGAGAATGTGCATTTGTGTGTGTGATAAAAAACAAATGTACAGGTGTGACAGTAAACTTACACCAACAATGCAATCCTTAACTGTAAGCAGAGACCTTTAAAACTGGTGTGCACAGTGTGTTTGCTGCAACTCAATGTCAATGTATGCATATATAGAAAGAGCATGCGCAGGAAGCTATTTCAGGGTGGGAGGTAACAAAATGCTCACCATCCCCTGATGGATTCCATCCTCTCTCCCCTCCCTCACTTTTCCTTCAATCCCAGGAAGGTCACTGAGTGGTTCCCCTCCCCCTGTTTTCTCAGTGCATGTGGGTGAGAGTGTGTTTGGCACTGGCTGAGTGTGCGCACATGTTGACGTGAGGGAGTCCCAGGGAAAGACTGATGAACTCGCTTCAGGTGACGACAACAGCTGGACCACGTGCATTTACAAAGGATCCAACAGACCCTACCTACAGATCACTAACTTCCATCATTTCAGTCATAAAATAGAATTACAATATTATTTTCCAGTAAAATGTCCCTGCAGATGCTAAGATTTACATTGGCTTTTGTATTTATAATTCATTTTTAGAATTAAAATTACTCAAACATTAAGATACTTCAATAATGTCAAAGGTCTCAAAAGAATGCAAGCTTCTGATCTCAATCATGACACAACAGTCATTTTTCTAAATGCATGTATTCTTATTGCTTTTTTCAGCATAAATCTGTTCATTTTAAAACAATTTGTTCAATTAAAAAAAGAAATTAGCATGGTTAAACTACAGCTAGCTGTAAGAAAGCGATATTTTATTCATTAAAGAGATAAAAAGGGAATTGGATTTATTTATTATTTATTTAAATATATAAATCTGGTTATTTTGCATTCAAACTCTTTTATTTTATTAGTACTGTACACAGACTTTCCCCCCATTTCCTTCATGACTGACAAGTATATGCAGTGTATTGTATGCAGTTTATATATTTCGTAAAATTCTTGTTAAAACTAAGTCACTCGAATGAATTTTTTTATGTGTGCACATCAAATACACAAATCTTATGCCTAAAGGCCTAAAAGATGGCAGATGTCTCTTAATATGTATATGGTCACATGATGACACATAACACTTAACTAACAAGTCTGCATAATGCAGAGCTGTCGATACAAACCTCCCTCCCTCTTCACCTCCTCAGACACCTCTAAATCAAACGCGAAGACATGAAGACTTGACTTAAGCCAGAATTTTCACATTAGCACACGCTGTTCTAAACCAAGAGACAGATTATTCCAGGAGTAACACTATATTTTCTGAGCTTTTCCTAACAAGTAAACACTTATATTTACTTTATTCATTTTTTAACATCAGTTGTGAGTGAAATACTCTCAAAGGCCATATCAGTGTAGCAGAGATTTCCACATATTGTATAAAGTACACTTCTGATTTTTGTTTTTGTGCATTAAAATATCTAAATATTTATAAACTATAAAATATATTTATCTTATAAAAAATAGTCACAAAATTAATTATCTGTCAAGTTTTAAACATCAAATGTCTATAATGGTGAATTTTTATCATAATATTTACATTTCAGATGTAATATATATATAAATATATATATATATATAGCTACATCCAATACTGTACATGCAAACAAGAATCTCGTTATTGCTTTTCTGATATAAAAAGTTGCTTAAAATTCACCCAAAAGTCACCCTCAAGTTACAAGACTTACATTTAAATTTTTTATACTATCAATGCTTGCACTCAACAGTTTGGTTACAGACATTCTTCAGAATATAGTTTTTGTCTATATTAAATCACTTTAATGACTTTAATAAGAAGAAATATAGAGTTAA
>JAUCNO010001210.1:847052-866035 GCA_032353835.1 Enteromius viviparus
TGTCGGGTTAACTAAGTACTCGGAAGCAAGGCTGTTAATTGTCTTTATTGAATAAACTGGTAATGTATTGAATAAACCGAAAATATACAAAACGGATCAGCAAATTAGACATTTTTTTATCATATTAACAATATTACAATTTCTATTAATAATAATTGGCGGCCCTCCTGCAATACCGTCACGGCCCACAGGTTGAAAACCACTGAGCTACATTATTATGGATGGAGAGAGAAGCTTTCATTTTGGTTACTAAAACCAAAATTTCTGTCTCAGTCGGTCAGACATCTACAGTACCTTGCTAAGAACATGAGCACATGAGGGTATCTGGGATGATCCAGTTAACTTGATGGGTGGCCCAGATGGAAATGGATTAATGGCTCTTATTCCGCAGTAATTAGATCAATGCATATCACATTGCTGTCCTAAGGCCACGGTTCTGATCTGAACCAGCAATATTTTCATCAAGACTCTGCCGGCAATGACAAATTCAATTGATCATCTACATAAAGCCAAGAATCCAAAGTCTTTTCCACAGCTCTGAGTCAAGCCCACTGGCACGCGAAGAGCACAAATCTGCTCTTTTGATTGCTAAAGCAAGTCAATTTTTAGATATTCTGTGACTCAACGTTTCTAGGTAAAATTGCTTTAATGTTTGCTTTTATATTCACATATATCCTGAACACAGGCTGTTAAGGCTTCTGGGAATCAGCGGTAGGAAGCAGCTTTTTGCCACAAACAAAAAAGGCTAGTCAACTGCTAATGTCCTTCTTATCAGAAACTGCAGCTTGTAAAGATATCGCAGCCCCGGTTACACCATATTTTCTGGAAATCGCAAGGGTCTCTAAGGGTAGAGATGCTTACTTATCCAAGAGAGCGTCTTTCTACGAACGCACTAAGAGTGAACTTGCGGTCTTGCCATCTGTCTGTGTGTCATAAGAGGCTTGGCTGAGCGGATGGGTGAGTGGGGACATAAGATTGTTTTTCTCCTGAGTCATGTGCCGTAAGACCCCTGTAGAGTTCACACCCCGGCCTCCTCCCTCTGGGTGTTTCCTGAGTTAAAGGACCTCCTTAAAGACAGAGCCAGAATGCAAATCGCTGAAAGATTTCTAAGTGAACAGAACAGCTATACATGATTTCTGGAAACAAAAGATGGCAAGTTGTGTTTTTTTCTACAAAATACAAAGGTTGAGCATGCATATGTAAAGCATGTATATATAAAGGTAGGATGCTGAAACTGAACCTAGTGGTTGTAATCAATGATCATCACTCTTAGGAGGACTCCTTTTACTCAGGGCCACACGTGAGCTCTGACATCTCGGCTTAGCTGCTGCTTCCTGCGTGTCAGGTCTAATTACTGCAGAACCTGCTCTGATACAGAGCTCTGTAGCTATGTTGGACTATTTAGTCTTTAAGGCTACATCTATACAACATTAAGTAAAGTGTTATTCTTGAAGGACAAAATTAAACTCAGGTTATCATCATACATGGCTATTTAAAGGAGCATCCATCCGGCGCAGGCTTCAAACTGTTATGTTTTGTTCAGCAAAGAAATAATAAACTTAGAGAAACATACATGAAGGGAATTTTCATTTTTGAGCAAAATTAAGCTTTGCAGCCTATAAAGAAAACAGCATCACTGTTGGTATTAAATGAAAATAAATCTGCTTTTGAATGCATATTATTTATTTAGTTTGAACAACAATTTTTTTTTTTTTTACCTCATCATTTTTATTCAAAACATCTTTCATAAGATTTTTCTCATTTTCCAAACCCTGCTGCAGGTCCACATCTCAAATCCAATAAAAACAGTACGTCACAATATGGAAGAAAAGATCTGATGCAATAATAAATGGTGTTTTACTGTAGGCTTGTTTATACAAAAAAACGAGAGAAAAATAGGTGTGTGGCAAAGAAGAATGTGAGCATCACAAAAGAGGGTTGTGTGAACATGAGACACTTTATCAAATGCTAATTTCACTATTTTTCCATAATCAACCTCTCTTGCATAAATAAGCAGCTGAATTAATTCTGACACATATGCAAGGTTGCATTCACACCTACCTGCTGAGGAGCACATCTTTACCAGTACATGTATTAATATGCCACATGACTCCAGCAAGGAGTCAAAGTTTTACTGGCATAGTTAGCACCTGCTGGTTAATGTTGTAACTATATAATTTTACAGCAACAACAAGCATCTTTCTCTATTGCTGAGCACTCAATATTAGCTGTTTCAATATAAGCCTGCTCTTAAAGTGCAAAGCTTACTTTAAAATAGCTGAATGTTATTGTTAGTTAGAAATCAGCTCATCTGAGCTGGTGTTGGTATCCTCATGGGCAGCGTACACTTAAAGCATCCCCAGCACCTTTTTCTGATCCCACCCTCCCTCTCTCAATTTGCTTGCTCTCTATATATACTGTCCTATCACAATAAATCTTAAAGATGCAATAGGTAATTGTCTTCAGAAACATTATTTGTTGTGATGGCTGAAAGTTTCTTCACATCCCAATAGAAATCATAAAGTTGAGTTGTCTAAATGTGGCGCAAGAAATGTTCGTCCAATCAAAATGCTCTGATTGAGTATCCTACCTGCCTGTCAACATGTATTTGCATACCTATGTGTACTCGGTTCACACAGACAGGATACATCATCAGCATGTTCATGTAAACTATAAAGATAGAGCAAGAATGGCAATTAAACATATACAAAACAATGCATGATTGTTTCATTTTTTGCGAACTGCTGGACTCAAACCCACAACCTTTGGGTTACAAGCCCAACTCCCTATCCATTAGACCACAACAATCTAATTACTTTTGAAAGACTTCTAGCATTTTTTACCATCACACTGCAAGAGGATAGTGCTGATTACAGCAGTGCTTTTTATACTTTTTCCATGCAATAAAATTGGATTCAGGTGCTCACCAAATAAGCACCTCAATAAACAGAATGAAGTATGTTTGTGTAGACTTGATAGTTCACCCAAAAATGAAAACCCTGTCCTCATGCAGTTACACAACAACACAACTGACACATTAAAGGCCCAATAAAATAGTGAACATGACATCAACCTTAATCTCATGAAGCTAAGAAAGCATTCAACAGTTTCTTTCCTTTCATGTTAATCTTCGACAGTGTCACGACGCATGCTGACGCAGGGGCCGGAGTCACACACACAAGTCATGTTTCTCTCATGATACCTATACACCTCAATCGCATCCGTGCTTATAGGCTACTGTACGATGATCCATGAACACTATAGTGTACATCCTGTTATGCACCTGTCAAGATGTGTCATGACAAACTGTCACTGGCACTATGACTCATTTCCACGATTTTCATTTGAAGTGTTTGAAGTCTTAAGGAAACAGATCTGACTATCCACCAGGAAAAGATGCCTTGCGAACTCATAAACAACATCGCTCTAAAATGTTTGCGCACATGAGGGGAAATGATATTACTTTGTGCAGTGGCCAAGGTCAGCTGCTACTGATCCTCCCCCTGTTGTCACATTGTAAACGCATGGGATCAAGGCATCGGAAATTCTCTTTTGTCAGAATAACATATTTGAGGATAAACGCAATGATTTTCGGTATTGCTGTTGTTACTCTGGCAGAGGGCATGAGTTCAGAGGTGCAATGAGCTTTTGGTGTTTTCACAGGCAAAATGCTTGAATAATGACGTCGACCACTTGTGCTTTCTTACTCGTGTGATTCGTCTGCAAAGCAGGTAGAAAGTCGACTCCAGACGCAACAGGACGAAACAGATTAAAACATCTCTCATCGTAACCATTACTGGGGTTTCAGGAAATTAGTTGAGTAAACACAGACACAATAGTTAGTGACTTCAAACAACATGTTAGTGGTCTTTGGGGCCTACAAGCATACAAATTCCTCTATTCTGTGAAACCTACTAAATTATGCTGACATTTTCATTCTCAGCGAACCTCGATTAATTAGCATTTCTGACAGTAGTCCTCTATTGGATTTGATGATTCGTAAGATGATTAAATCAACAGCTTGATGCGTATTCGCAGTTCATATAGGTCATAGATCACTGGAACAAAAAATTCCAGAGTGTTGGGCTGTCAACCAAAACTCTTTCCAGCAGCAGGACAGGAAATGACGTGACTTTTTACACAGACTAAATGAAAGATCCACATTGCAATTAGGAAGCACAATAGGAACATCCTCCTCCACATTGGGGTTAAGAGTTATGACACTCCTGGGAGCTCCTGTGCTTTACAAAAACAAGCCTGTAGAGTTTGCAGCCTACTCACACTGACCCTGGTAGGATGTCCACAGTATGATGATCCGTATCAGCAAAGGATTCAGCAAGTCTGACTCCAGGACACTGATTACACCTACAATACGTGTCAGCTCTGTATGGGAGTTGTGGGTCAGAAGAAAGAAAGAACCTGACACAGACGTCCCATAAATTAATGAAACTATTCTTATAGCTTTGTGTTTTGTCAGAATGCTTTATGGGATAAAAATGCACTGACAAAGCCATGCCTTGACTTTTAAAGTTATAAAAATATTATTTATTCTGAGAATAAAAAAGCACTTCAAAGGTTAAAGGATTATTTCAAATTATTACAAATTTCCTGATAATTAACTCAGCCCCATGTCAACCGAGATAAGATAAGACCTTTATTCCTCAGCTGGGATCATGTAGAGCCCTTTGAAGCTGCACTGAAACTGCAATTTGGACATTCGACCTCTTGGCCACTGTTGAAGTCAGCTACATAGAGAAAAGAAAGATAGGAACATCTTGGATGACATGGTGGATGAGTAAATTATCAGGATATTTTTATTCTGGAAGTGAAGTTATCCTTTAAGGTTTAGAGTGACAAGGGGATTTGTTTTGGGTTATCAGCAAGGATATATTAGATTTATCAAAAGTTGACAGTAAAAACATTAATAATGTAACAAAAATTATATTTAAAATACATGCTCTTTTTCAACTTTCAAAGAAAAAGGACGTGACATGTGGCCAGGTATTTGAAATTTGTGCTCTGCATTTAACCCATCCAAGTGCACACACACAACAGTGAGAAGTGAACAATCATGCACACACACACACACACCGTGAACACACACCCGGAGCAGTGGGCAGCCATTGTAGCGACGCCTGGGGAGCAGTGGGGGGAATGGTGCCCTACTCAAGGGTCTCACCTCAGTCGTGGTATTGAAGGTGGATAGGTAGAGCGCTGGTTATTGACTAAGCCCACCCACAATCCCTGCTGAACCTGGGACTCGAACCCACAACCCAAAGGTTGGGTTACAAGCCCAACTCCCTATCCATTAGGCCACGACCATGCCCCCCATTCTTAACATTATTTTCTTTCAGCAAATCGGCATCCGAAAGATTTCTGAAGGATCATGTGACACTGAAGCCTGCAGTAATGCATGCTGAAAATCCAGCTTTGCCTTTACAGGAATAAATTAAACTGCATTGCAATAGAATCAGTTATTTAAAAATTGAAGACAATATCACTGCTTTAAATGTATTTTCATAAATGCAGACTTTGTGAGCAAATAAGGTTTCCATCAAAAGCTTTTTATTTTTTTTTATTTTATCATTGCATCAATTGCTGTTTCATATATTCTAAACAATTTTCTCAATTAGTATGCATAGTGAAAGTATCCTGACAATGCTGAGCAGGAGGAGACAAGGCGTAAAATGTTGATATTGGAATCGCTTACCTCTGAGAAGGAAAATGAGGAAGCTGTATTCCCTCTCCCGTGGTTGGCAGTGGAACTCCAGACTCATTTTCTCAGTTAATGGCACCTTTCAGTATCTGCAGTAAACAGGTGCTGGACTCAACACGGCTGGCGTATTCACATGCAGGTACAGGTGGGTGGCCGTTGGCTGCTTGCAGCATCCCTCAAGTTTTCCAGGGGTTCCCATCTGTACCCATGCGCTGGCTCCACCACATGGCACAGGGCCCTGGGCCGGGTCTGGTCCATTCTTTAGCTGGCCTTGCACCACGCCTGCACCACATCTGCTTGCCGAGTCTGTTGTTCTACCACAATAAGCAGGAATGCAGGAGAACAGCTAGACCTATAATCCCCAGCCACCAGTAATGGATGCCAAATATGAATAGTAAGCAGGTTATTATTCTTCTCCATCCACATGCTGGTATGTGCAGTGACCATATTGACAGACACAGACTCCTGTTCGGTTTGGCCATGAAACTATGGCATACCAGATTAGGCAAACTAATATGAGACATTAGTTCTGTAAATGAACAAGGTCACTGTCATTGTTCCCCTTTAACTTTGTACTTGACTTGTATGTGGCATCATGCATGTTGATTTGAATTAGTTAGGTTATAAAAGCATGTTAAAAGCCTGCAAAAAAGTTACTGTCATTAAGTTACTGCAACTTTTTATATCTCACAATTCTGAGGATATATCATATTTGAAAACGTAAATCATGATTGCACCTTTATTTCTCATAACACAGTAAAAGAAAATATAAAGATCTGTAATGCTGACTTTGATCAAATAATGCAATGTGTAATTTATTTTTGTCTGAACGACTTTGCACCTGCCTGCATCAATTTACAATGTAAAATTTTAGTATTTTATTGTTTAATCTTATAAAGCCTTGCAATTTTACAGTATATAGTACTGTCAAGCTCATTTTAGCATATGGACTGACGTTATCAGATGGCTTTTTTCCACACCCAGTCGGGCTTATGATCAGAGCTCGAGCCAGTATGTCTCCGACAGGGGCGTCAATATGCATGACCTCCTCTCCCTCAGGACACTTAATACTTTACCCAGATGTGCTCAGCAAGGTCATACACACGCAGTGTCACACCATCAGATACCCGCTGCGAGGAAGATGGCGCGTGCTGAAGCACTCTCTTGCATTTTTGCCCGGCGATGTGACGTCACTGCTGGGGAAACAGGAAACAGTTGAGACTACCTGACGTTCCACAGAGCTGACCTGAGAATGAAGCCGATCCCAGGAGCAATCAGAGAGAAAAAACAAGAAGAGCCTATTAAAAAAGGGGAAATCTGTTAACTTATAAATTATATATATTTATTTGAAGCATAAACGTCTGCGAGATGGATGCAAATCCAAATAATGTTGTTAGAAAGCGTTCAAAGAACAGTTTGATAAACAGTGCATACCAAAAAGGTAACATAAATGATTTACTAAAAAAGTCAGGTTGACTGTTTGCATGTTTAAATTAAAATAAAGAATGCATGAGCTCATTTTACAAAAAACTATTCGCAAAGCATTCTGCACATTAATGTAATTCTCAGGCACTGTATTGAGCTAGCCAACACTCTGGCCTATTTAAGGAACATGGAAATAGAGGCCATTCGATGGGTGACACTGAGTGCAGTGTATTCTTAGTATGTTGCATGGAGAATTATTCAAGTTTCACACAGGAAAGGATTGTAGCAGATGAGTTGATTGTTTGCCCTGGTTTCCTGAAAGTCAGCAGTCTCCACAGTGACTACAATGGGCTGTACAATTGCGATGTTTATGAAAAGTATGGTGAAAACCCTAAAGCAGTCTTAGTCATGGTCACAGTGTATAAACTTACTGTATGTTTACTCAGGTGATGTGTCAAGTAAAACATCATTTAAATACTGGACAATATTTTGAAATATGCCCAGTACATCACTTAAGGCTACATAACTGCTACTGTAAGAATAAGCACCCATCTAAATGATGCTCGCGTGCACACGATCCTTTCTCTCGTTTGAAATTCGAACGAATCGATTCATTGGAAAGTCCGATTCATTCTAGTGACTCGATTCACTCTAAATGTCGTGGTCGAAAGTTGAGTCTAGACTTCTTTTGGGGATAATTAAGATGAACAGGTTAAAAACAATTCCATGTTCCTGCATTATTATAGAGCTTATCTTTTTTTTTTTTGCCTTTGCCTGTTTAATACTTATACTGCGACCCAACTGAGATATTAGCCTATTATTTATTATTACTGTATTGTTCATATTTTTTAGTAATATAATTACTAAAGAAGTCTAATTGAAAGTCTAATCTAATTTGAATAAATATGTTTCAGTCTGCTTACGTAAGTACGCTACATATACAATGTATCCAAAACTGAATATTTAATTGATCCTTTAGATCAAGCACACAACAAGGCCAATTGTAGACAAAGCCACATAAATGTATTATTTAAGTCTGACTGATATCAAAATTTTTCAACGTATGTAAATATAGTTTTGTGTTTTACTATGACGCAGTGCCCTTCCCCAAGGTCAGTGGAATTGGTTGTATTGGGCCCACTTTCTCTGTACCTAGAGGTGTCTGGGTCATAAGCCACAAATCAAGCCTTGGCCTGGGGCTGGTGGCCCCAATCACCCCCTCTCTCCCTAACCTTAAGCACACACTCGCAGGCTGCTAATAACAAACTCACTTGTGAAAAGCAATTGGAGTCACATGATGAATGTCCCTCGACTGAAATGTTTCATAAAAACGAATACAACTCACATCATAACCACAAGCTACTAGCACTTGTCTTTGGAGCCAGTGACAGAGACAGATTAAGAAAATCTGTGCTGAGCCCGGTGTGTGGCCAAACCAGAGGAGGGTCAAATCGAAGCCCTAAAAAAACCACAGTGTGAGATATTAATCAACGAGAGCCATGTTTCCTCCCTGCTAAAATGAACAGCAGGTTCCCTTTCCCTCGCCATGGGCTCTTTTAATGCGGGGACCGGCCGGGGCCCAAACATCCTGACGGAGAGAGGCTTTACTCTTATCAGGCAGGAAACACTGCTTCTCCGCCACATCCTCTTTACAAGAAACACGACTCAACCATTCCCAAAAAACGCAGGAAGACCAAGCCAGACTCCAGGATTTGTCAAACGCCCGCCACCGCCTCCCTCTTTCCCCCACTTCAGATTCCTTTTATCAAAAAAGAGGAGGAATTTGAAAAGAGAGCGAGAGAAAAATAAAAAACGATGAACGTGTAAAACAGTTGACGGGACGAGGTGTATTTATTTATTTCGCAGAGATTATGAAAGTCTGCATCAGCAAGATAGGACAGGCAGCAGAGGGGGGCGAAGGTAGGGTAGGAGGGGAGTTCCAGCGCCCTGCTTAAGACACGCACCCAGAATAAGACGAGGGGAAACAAAAGGCCCGTGGAGATGGAGGCGGGGAGAAAAACAGCAGAGCCTGTTTTACACTAATCCACTGATCCGCGGAGGAGTAAAACTGAGTGCATAATGGGTGTTGCTGATAGCAAACTAGGAAAGTAGGGTGGTTACCGCCGGTTTCCAGGGCTATGGTTATGACGACGGCCCGCCGCGCACTACTACAAAAAATGTAGAGACCCGGGTGTCTTGATGGGACCTCAAACGGTAGCGTCCAGTACTAAAATAAACATTTATATAAGGAACATTTATAGTTTAGCAAATTTTAGCAACTTTTTTTAACTTTCATTCCAATTTATATATGAATAATAAAAATGAAACGGGCTGAATAATTATAATAATGAAATTGAAAAAGGACCCATAAGTTCATATAAAGGAGTTTATATGTGTACGACTACTACTACTGACAATGATTAAAAAAAAAACATTCAGTCATTACAAAATCAAGAGTCTATTCACCTGTATGTGTTTTGTGTTTTTATTTAGCGCTGTCTAATTCAGATGGGACCTCATGACATTCACTTTTAATATATCACAAAATGAACAGCATCTGCAACATTTTTTTTTCTCAAGTCCAGACCTACAGACAGAATCGCTGTGCTGTATTAATACGGGCATAAACAATGCAATTTATCATGAAATCTTATGAAAGTCCTCATCATCGAAAACATCAATACTGAGCTACGTTCTTCCGCTTGACATCTGTGTGGACATCAAAAATGAGAATGCTAAACGAATAAACTCAAAATTTTATTGAAATTAAATTAATATGGAAAACTTAAACTGGCATACAATAGTATTCATTATTATTCTTCTTTTAACTGAGTATACATATACATTTTTGAAATGAATGAATGTAAAGGGGAAAAGAAAAGGCAGGATTTCCTTTCAAATTATGTCCTATAAAGGAAGAGACCAGCCTCACTTAAATAATTCTTGAGGTAAAACAATTGAGGTTTGAAAAAAAAAAAATCTAATGAATATATCTGGACTGAAAAAAAGCAATACAATAAGCTTTAATGCAAAGCAATTTGATATATAAATAAGCTTTATAGCATATGTACATGCTTCTGTGGCAAGATATGAGAGCATTTTCTATGTTTGTCCATTTTTTTCTTTTACTTCCGTTCTTCTTTTGGAAACAAAGATGGGAATGAACTTCAGTTTTTTTTTATCTATGCATCCCTGAGGTGTCCTTTGACTTCCTGTAGCTTCTCTTTTCCGCTCCCTCCACGGCCTTCCTTTCACCTGCCAGTCATATTGCTGACCCTTGTTGAGCCCACAGTCTCTGTCTGTGTCAATTGTCTCTGTTTTGGTGTTTATGAAATGCTGTAGTTGTTGTAATAGGCTGCCGTGGCATCGGCCAATACGGAGATGAGACTGGTTTCCGTAGTGCTGCTGGAGCAAATGGAAGCCGGCGTTACCTGGATGTGTCCCGTGACCATCATCCCGCCCTGTTCGGGGTGATAACTAGTGGAATTTAGGTACTGGTCGAACTCATCACGGTCTACCTCACCCAGCAATTCAGCCTGGCTCAGCTGGTCCAGTCCCTCCAGGTGCCCCTGTTCTGGAGGGGGTGAAAGCTGGCCCAGGTGCCCCTGGTGCCCATGATGGATCTGAACCTGCGGGAACGAAGGGCTGTAATAGGACAGCGGTGGAGCTGTGATAAGGGTCGCCCCACTTCCCTGGTGGGACATTGGGATGTGGCCCAAATGTGAGCTCCCACAGTGCAAAGGTACCTGCTGGGAGTAATCGGGATGGTAGGGGGGTGGACTGCTTATGTGCACCGGGGTGGGACGCCTGTCGTCTGGGCAAGAGGTGGAGGATGAGCAAGAGCTGGTGGAGACTGAGCTGGAGGATGAGTAGTAGGACTGGTGTTCATGATCCACGGCGTCCAGAGGAGACATCTCAGGGGGCGTGGGCAAGCCGTACGGGTACGTATCGAAGCTGCTGTTGGAACTGGCGGGATCTCTGAAGATCCTGACGCCGGGGAGAGCTGCGCTGGGAGAACCGAAGCCCCCGCTGCCACTCACCCCGCTCTCGTCGTCTTTATCGAGGGGGTGACAGCAGCCTCGGGGGTCCGGGAGGGAGTTTTGGTCGGGGCCGAGGGTGGTCAGGAGGAAGCCAGGGTCCACGCGTTTACAGATGCGCTTCAGCTGCTTCTTCCTACGGGGACGGTATTTATAATTGGGGTAGTCCTGCATGTGCTGCACCCTCAGCCGCTCCGCTTCCTCCACATAGGGTCTCTTCTGCGGCGGAGTTAAAGCTTTCCATGACTTTCCTGTTGGAGAGAAAAAAACAGGAACATGAGACTTAATGCAGTATTTTTAAAAGATCCAATTGGAGGTTGTCCAGTTAGTAATTGCTCCCTAATATTAGCGCCAACACAAAAATAATAAAACTGATTTATTAGTTTATAAGCTTTTAGTTTGTTTGTTCTGTACTGTGCAGAATTCAATAAGATATTTTAACAGAAATAATACAGATAAATAATCAACAACTAGTACAACTGCCTATAAGATAGTGTTAAAGATCACTAAGAAGGCATCATTATCCTTGTAATGGTGGAATTCTAATAATGTAGCCTAAATAATTGTACTGAGTTTATCATTTTTAGCTTTCAAAACCGCTTGAATGAACTTTTCAGAAATTAGAGCAGTAGAGGAAAAAAAAACATAGTTCCTTTAAACTGTTAAAACAAGCCTGCAATAAAAATAATATACATCAGTCTCTAAAACTGATTTAAAAAAATTATATAGACATACGAATTAGTATTTTAGAACTCCTTATAATTTATTATCCCATGAAGTTCACTTTTCTTTTAGTTAGTTCTTATACCAACAAAAAGATCAAACCGATTTAAAATTAATCAATTTGAAATTGTTTCTATTATTTTATATCATTTTTATTGTTTCTTGTTATTGTATCTTTATAAAAAGTTTAAATGTTAATTTATTTGTATAAATTCAGATTAGTATAATATTTATGATGGAAAAAAAGTCTCCCGCACGTGTGAGATGATAAATGTGCGCTCTTGATCTAAATACAAATAAATACAATTTAAAGATGTGTCTAATTCACTGTTTTGTTTCTAGTTTATGTTCGTCTCTAACAGATTCACGCTCTCTGTGTTCTTTACGCTCCTCAAGTTAAAAAACAAACTAATAAACATATTATTTCTTTTCAGTTGCACCCCACTTTCTCTAGTCAATGCATAAAACAAAACAACTGTGTAACAAAAGATTAAGACTCACAAAACTTGCCAATTACATTAATAACAATCACTTTATTATTAATAATAACAGCCTAACAAATACGAGCTGTTAACAGTAAGGGTTATTAAACAAATAGTAGCCTACTGATAAAGTCTTACCCAGCATCTTGCTTAGCTCCGCGTTGTGGAGATCGGGGTTCTGTACTGCGAGTCTCTTGCGCTCATCTTTGGCCCACACCATAAAGGCGTTCATGGGTCTCCTGATGCGCGGCTCCGACACCTTGTCCGCGGGAGCTCTGTGGGAGGTGTGTCCGTCAGGTACGTCCGCATTTCCCGCAGAGCACTCGAAGCTCTCCGGCCAGGACGAATACGCGCTTATCAGAGCAGCCATGTGCGCTCTCAAAACTTCAGCTTCCCCTCTTCTCAAACTTTTGCTTCTCGGGCGCGAATGCTGACCAAAAGTTTTTGTTGTTGTTTCTGAATTTAAAGCAAAGTAAAAGCGCAATCAGAGACGACTTTGACTGAGCGGCTGGTGGTTGAAGAGCACTGTGATGAGAGAGATGACTCTCCTTCTGAAGCTGTGATTCACTGTTTCCTCCGGCATTGGGAAGCGCTTTATATGTGAGGAGCAGCTTCCAGCACAGGCCCACGGGAGGATCTCAGCTCCTCCTTGACTGCAACCTGAGACCAACGACAGAAAAAAACTGAGGTGACAAAAATATTTCAACAGCTTTACTACTAAATCACGTCATTAGCTGCTGGGTTTGTTTTCATGACACATTGTTTTGATGGAGCTATATGGTTGACTCTTTTCAGTCAATCTGGTCGATGTTTCCAATATGGCAACTAAGCAATTGATTATTATTTAGTTAATAGTTTTTTTTTTAAGTGTACAAGATTTTGGTTGATAGCTACAGTTTTTTTCATTTTTTCCTTTCAGCACCTCAAGTTTAGCAAAGCAGAGCTGTTCTTGTTGGTTATAGGATTTTTTGAGATTAACAAATATGTTGAAGACACTTTACAAGTTCATAAGATCAAAGTATTGGTTTCTGGGTTCTTCAAGGCACCGTCAGTGCATTTATAAGTAGGTTTTCTAAACAACTAGATAATGAGAAAAGGTTACTTAAGATGTTCTGGAATGCTTATGTCTAGTGTAATGTTGGTTGTTTTAGTCCACAATGATATTATCATGGAATTAAAGTATTAAAACTTCTCATTATGAGGTCAACTTCTCAATTTTTGAATGTCAAAACGAAAACGAATCCCTTCAGCCGAAATTGTCATGAAAATAAAGGAAGCTATTAAAAATATAAGGGGGGAAAAGTTATTTAATCACTAATTCACCAGATGCCATGTTATATTGTGTGTCGTTGGTTATGGGCACAACATGCATTAAAAATAGCAATCAGAAGCCAGGACAGGGATTATCCATTTCATGAATTTTGATTTAAAATTTGGAGGCCTGTAATGAATGATGATGCCAGGCTGAGTGGGGTTTGTTGGCATATGGATATAAAATTAGAATAATTAACAATTAATTCATGTTGGGGTTGGCTGGCAAAGATGTGCAACAAATTTAGTCTTGTTAAAAAAATATATATATTCTGTCAAGAATGTGTTTACCTGAGCACTTGACACAACTAGAGCGAATTAAAGCTTTAGTTCCACTACTAGTACACTTAAAATAATGAAAAAAGCATGGTAAACAATAACAATTTCCACTTTTACTGGAAGAGCAATGAAAGATTCTTCAGAAAATTATGTAACCAGCTGTGCATGACATTTTAAAAATAGCAAAAGTTGAAAGATATATTTAGATTTTTAAACCTGTTTTGATCTGGCCGCCAGTATAAGTTTCAGTAGAAGTCGTGACGTGGTTTACATTTCATTATTCATTTTGGCTTCAGGAAACTGTTATTTAACTTCCATCCCCCATGTCACAGAACTTTCCCCAGGTTTTACATCACATACTCATCCAAACCGGTCGTTCTGCACAATGATTCACATGTTAGACAGTTCAGATCCTCCCTTACACTTCAGCTGCTCCACACAGACCTGAGGGCTGCTGTATGTAACTACTATTGTCATGATCAGATGCTGGAGTTCCTGTTGACGGCTTTATCGGGGGTTCATGAAATCTCCAGCAAAGACCAGAAGAGTTCAGAACAAACCAATAGTCTACTCACGAGAATCAAACATTTTATGACTAACCTTTGAATTTCTTCCTGTGTTCAAAAGAGTGGTTTGTTCCAGTGCAGTGAACACGCAGAGGACAAACACCATTAAAATGAGGGATTCATTCACTGAAGGAACAGGAAGAGGAGCTTGATGCCCCAGATTGCAAAACCATGATGACACTTCCTGCTCTCCTCGTCCTACCTGCACTTGTTTGGGTGTGACAAACTGGACGTGTAAACTGTGTTTACTCACTTGTGCCGTTCACCAGATAAACATCTTTCTGCTTCTGCATTTTGAGGCTGTTTGGTATGATGAGCATCAGGGAATTGCAGACATACCTGCTGCTGAGTTTATCTGTGTCGAAGCGAACACCTAAGGTTTAGCTAAAAGGAGATGCTTTATTTTTGTCACATGACCAAACATTTATAAAGGGCCCATGATGCACACCTACCTGGACAGGATGCACAAGTCATGCATAGTTTATTTTATACCAAAACAAACTTATGCATAAATAATACTAAGAGTAATATTGTGATATATTCCTACAATTTCTATTTATTCCTGTGATGGGAAAGCTGAATTTTCAGCCTTATTCTTAATAGGACATTAATTATTACTGTAATGAATGACGAATCAGTTGATTTTATGATGAGTTTATGAATCATTCAATGAATTCACATTATTGTCATGGGGTAAAGTGTGTCAGGTACTTTGTGGGGAAGAACTATTTCCTGATGATTTTATAAACGATGCATTAGCTTACAACATTTTTTTAAAAGTAAATGATTTTCTCCTGTCAGTAAAAACTATTCTCAACTACTGTAATAATAAATTTAAATCAAATACAATATTATATGTAAATAACACTGACAAAATCATACATATCCTAAAATAAATGCAGAAAACATGTGAATATAACTGAGCCATGTTGTATGTTAACAGTCTATTCTTATGTAATGACCACTTGGAGGTGTTTTCTTTAAATTCAGTGTGCCATCTAAATTACAGATAACAGAATTAGATGAATTCATAAGTATCAGGGGTATTTCTGACCGTGTGGGGCAAGTTGTGTCACTGGACCAATTTGCAGGCTTTTTTAAAATATTTAGCATTTAATTTCTTTATAAATGGCAACATGAAAAAGTGACACATCTTCCTTACTCCCCCTCTACCTTTATTCAAGGCTTTGGCAAAATAATCTGCCCTTAAATTTTTTCTTCTCCTATAAACAATCTGCATCTTGTCATCCCTCCTCTTTTGACAAGGGATTCTGGACACGGACCGTGGGAATAGGTAGGATGTAGCTCCATTATTTCATCACCACAAACGGGTTTGACGATGCTTTCAGATTTACCTCCGAAGCAGATGCCATTTATAGCGGCAGTCATGACACAAAAACAAACTAAGCCGTTGCAATGTAGCAGATTCTACAATTATTGTTCTGAGTAACATAAGCTGTCCGTTTCCTTTTCCCTCTTTTTGCTCCATACGCCCACTCAGACTCCAAACAAGATCATGTTGGGCTTTCTGCTGTCTTCTCTAAATGCCGTATTTTGAACGTCAGTTCCATTGGATTTGATTAATCTAGTAAAACAGGACATCCTTTGGTATTGCTGATTCCAAGAGGATCAATATTGACCGTGTGACAAGGTCATTAGGATTTTCAACAAAAGCATCGTATTTGCTGCCAGTTACTCCGCACCAGCTCAAAACTTCAGTTATATATACTTAACATTCATTGGATAAGCTCGGTTGACATTATCATTATAAAAAGACCTCAAAGCTACACATCAGTGCGACAAAGTGTACTATTAATCACGCGCTTTAAAAAGGCAAAATGTGTTTGTTTAGCGCCATCATTAAGGATACGTGCATAATAGGTGAGATTACACTTGAGTCCCATGATCCATGTCCCAAAACCGTATAAATCATACTGAGAGTAAACACTGCTGACATGTTGGGCTGGTCAGCTTCTTTCTGAGAAGACCAAACGGCAGATGCGAATCAAGACTGAAATACCAAACACAATGTATTTTTTACCCTATAAACTAATTAAGATGCAATGCAAATGGCTAATGCAATTTTTTGTAGATGCTTACAATGGGAGAAAACGGACAGACACCTTTACACAATTTGTGCAAGCAATATTCACAGAGCTGGTTTGTCAACATTGCTTCTTGTGCTTGTGAAAAATGATTGTTTTAGTGTAATGGAGCCTGTCACAAATTTCACAATGCAGCCAGACACAGTAAGTTAGTTATTTTAAACACAGTACCCTTGTATTTTGCACACGACCATGACTGGAAAAGGTTTACACGGATGTGGCAAAATACTGAACAGAGACCTGTGTTTTGAATATTATTAGTCTAATCAATCAACAGGAATGCATGTGCATCTAAAAATTAACATTATTAAAAAACAAACAAACATGTAACCCAAAATAGAAAACTTGCTGTTCTTTGCTATTTTTGATCGTTTTTTCCTCTCAACACATTTGGAGAAATATAATAGTGGCGGATCCTCTGCAGTGAATGGGTGCCGTCAGAATGAGAGCCCAAACAGCTGATAACTGAAAAGCTTTGTGTTTGTAATAAATCCATCCTTAAGATGTTTAAAAACCACTGTTTCCTTCCAAAATACACAGACCCCTGTCTATTTTATTAACTTCTCCAATGAGAAAGTCGTCTCGTTTGAATCAGAAGAACATAAATCAAGCATGATACATAAAGAGGCAGTTTTAGACATATGTCTGGAGATACGAGTGGACAACAGGGGGTGAACTTTATTATGGATTATGAGCAACTGATATAATGCTTAATTTCTCTCGTTCTGATGCAGACAGAGACTCATTTAGATCTTGAATGGATTTGATGTCGCGAGCATCTTGTGGACTAACGCTTTGACTTGGTGGAATTTGAATTTTGAAATTAAATCAGCCAGGAATACTATTAGTCCAATACAAACAAAGAAAAACAACCACACATACAGTTTAGATGTTTTAATTTTATTTTTTTTCATTGTTTAAATATGGAGATACAATCCAATACCTGTAAATTCATAAGCTTTGTTGCCATTCATTTTAGTGATCTCACTAATAAAATCATAACGGTATCAAAAAGTCTAAAGTCAAGAGCAGACAACTGTAAAAAAAAAAGAAAAAAAATCATTTTTTATGTTTTTTCTTGTTCTTTTTGGACACCACTTCTTCAGTCACTCCTTCCTCTTCGTCCTTTTCTCTCCTTTTCTTCTTTTTCTTTTTATCTGAAACTTTATAGTCCATATTCTCATTTTCTGTTGTTTTAGGTTCATCTGAATGAACGTCAGGAGAGGTTTGTTTGTCCTTCTTCCTCTTTCCTGTGGTGGGAGCGTCTTCTTCAGTGGTGCCCTCTGTTACTGTAGGGGCGCTGCACACTTCAATCTCATCCTCATCCCGCTCTTCTCGTTTCCTCTTATTCTTTTTCTTCTTTTTCTGTAAGTGATTTGGCTCTTCACCAATCTCACCCGTTACTGAGGTCAGTGCATCTTCCTCCATCCCATCTCTATCATTCTTCCTGTCTTTTTTCTTCTTTTTCTTTTTTTTGGACTGGTCCATATCGCTGGTGTTCGGGGAGTCCTGCATGGAGGCAGATGTAGGCAGTGGAGAAGGAGCACTGTTGCTGACCTCAGATGAAGATGCGGCTGGGTCTCGTCTTGCCTGAGCCTTCTTGATCTGGGCCATCCGCTGGGCGAAGTACTCTTGCATGGTCAGTGTGCTGGTCACAGTGTTTGTTTGTGTCTCTGGGTTGGGATCAGCAACTGTGTCTTTGTCATCTTCGCTCTCTTCCTTAGAGTCAGGCCCACTGCTTCCCTAAATTAAAGAGAGACAAATACAGCAAAGCTAAGTTATGACATGCAAGAAAATCAACAAATACATTTATTGGTTAATTATTTGATAAAGATTATGATAATAATGACGACAACGGACAGCTTAATTATACAACATTACATTTTTTTTTTTTTACTAAAAAACACACACAGTAATAATAATAAATATAAAATAATAATAATAAAATTAATTATACAGTGTACCATAAAAGTAAAAAAATCAATAATTTATTGGTTTATTTGATGATCATGATGGAATATTTATTATACAACGCATTGCATTAATAAACTAAAGAAATTTTTTGTTGTTGTTGGTTACTGTATATTTGTCATTTACTTACTAAATATAAGATAAGTAAAATATAAAAATGTAGAGTGTAACAATAACCATAGCAAATGTACAATTAATAATAATAATAATAATAATAATAATAATAATAATGAGCTAAATATCAAGCACAATACAAATACTATAATTCTAATAATTTACTTACAATAATAATTAACTACTATTAATATTGATTTTACTAATATTATATATATATATAATATTAGTAAAATCAATATTAATAGTAGTTA